>JBBBDQ010029804.1:2105000-2705000 GCA_037127315.1 Ascarosepion bandense | reverse complement strand
TTTCAATTCTATTTGTCAAAGTCATGATACGATTGAATTCTATATTGAAAAATAACAAAGGAAACGAGTTCATGAACAAGAAAGAAGAAAGTTAACCACTAATTGTACACATGACTTGAAACAATATTCTAAACACAAAACAGATCGTGGAATATTGATTGAAATAATTAAGAACTTAAGTGATGAGATTGGAACGGATTTGGAGATAGACAAATATGTGCCATTTCAAAACGTACTTTTGAATTAGTTACCTTAGTTTACCGCAGAAATTAATTGCAAACTACAGCGGGAAAATCTTCTACCCAGTCATTCATGTCTTTTCGAGACATAATCACACAATCGTGTATCACTTATAGCACTTAACTAACTGACTGACTGAATTAGTGATTATTCCGATGATAATGGAAATCAAATTCATAAAATTTAAACCATCAAACATCGACAGCATATAAAATTATTATAAATTGATAATTAAAGCATAAATAATTGTTACCTATTACAACAGATTTCATTGCGTGTTCGTATATCATGCTTTCCTTTTTTGCTAAAAATAAGAAAAGAGTTATCTTTGTCTAATATAGTGAATAGTCATTTCATATTTATGTGTCTAGTCATTCGGTGATTAATTATAATTATACTTAAAGAAGTCAAATATATAAGTCAAATATCAAGGTATAATTACTTCAAGAAATATGTTCGTTCCTGTAAGATAATCATCATCAACAAGAAGTGACTAAACAAACTATTTTAACAGCTTTCTACTGCTGTAGTGAATCCGATAATAACTGGGTAATCCACATTTTTAGCTTGTGCTCGAAGAATCTAACCTAACCATAAGCACTAAACTTATCACTGTCAACAGCATTAATATATATATCAAACTGATAATGATGATTTTAATTAGATACCAAGTGAGGTATCATTTTAGATTTAGACTCAAGTTTACGACATCTTTTTTTTTACTTCGACATGAACTAATGTTAAAGAATACATAGGTTGGCCCAAAATGGCAAAATACTAGTCAGAACAGAGGCTATCAAAACTGTGGCCGTATAGACTTTCGTAATTGAGCAGTCGAAATCTCAGCTGGTGTGTAGGTGATTTCTTCAACATAAAACTCTTGAATTCCTTGATCGATAGATATGAATTACATATATCTTTTAAAAAGATGGCAACTACTATAACACATATATACACTTACAAAATGTAATGTTTAAAGGATCATTCATTAATATATATATATATATATATATATATATATAAATATATATATATATATATATATATATAGACACGTAGCTGAGTGATTAGAATGTTCTGACCATCAACTCTTGGTGTGAAGCTCACTTTATGTTTAAACTTTTGATTCATTTGCTGTTTGCATGGTATATCTGAATTATACTAACGTTTTTAGTATTCGGTGGCATAATTGATTTGTGCACCGGTGTTGACTAAAAATAAATACCCGTTATTTTTGTGCCGGATGTAAAATAGACGACTCCCTTGTTCTAATCCAGTAGATAATGTTGTCTTTACTTGCTACTTTAACAACCTATTCCCTGTTGATGTGTAGAAGTGTGAGAAGACCTTGAATTCAAGTTGCATAGTTCTGCCTAAGTCTTTGCATCTCTTCCAAATTTATGATGATGACAACAAGTATCATAGGTAAGTTGCTTCTGGATAGAGAGTTCAATTTTACGCGAATTCTGTGTGATGAGTGGGATTGATCTCTGAATTTTGAACGAAAACACTGAAATTTTTGTGTTCGTACTAGAATTTATTTGCAAGGTGTAAATAAAAAACCTCAATCACGTGATCCGCTCCAAACGAAAACTTATTTTTTTTTTTTTGCGCAAGGTTCATATGACTTTTTAGTCCAATTAACTACCAGAATCACTTTATTTATTTTAGATCTTATTTTCTCATAGTAATTTGTACAAATATTTTTTTCAGTGATTCTGATCAGATTTTATGTGTGAGCGTTTACTACTTTTTTGGTCTTCAGGTATTCCTTTTAAACTATAGTATTGTCTATCTGATAAAAGTTACTCATATTGATAGGTACCTGAAAATGACTGGAGAAAACAACGTTGCAGTTAGAACAATAAAGATATGGGCGTTAATCCAAATGTAAATAATGTGGAGATCTGTAAAGCTTACGACTCACTTCCCAAAATCAATATTCTGATGTTTCGTCTTTAAAATAGTTATATGGGGAATTGGGTCAGGCTGAAAACTTTTTAGCAAAAGAACATTTTCATGAAGTTCATTGAATCCAAACTAAAACTGGTTTAAAACAAATTTTCAACAAACACTTCTATAATTTATTCTACAAAATGTGCATCGGATACTGCATTATTTTCTTTTCAAATAAGCATATTTCTAATTAAAAAATTACGTTTGATAAAAGTTACGTTTTGTTTGACTTTCAAAATTATTGCCAGTAGTTGAAGTCAGAATAAGTCAGTGTATTTATTATTTTAATTTTTTCTATATTTCGGTTTTGTCCGCTTTCGACTATTATCGGTATATTTGAATAATATATCGTCGCGGGTTAACTTTTGTCACTAGCGCTCACACAAGCGTAGACGAACACATAATAATTGCCTGCCACACAAAAAACTATACACTGGTTAATTACATCGCTTTAAACTATTGCGCCTATCATTCAATATGAACAGCATTCATTGTGTATGAACTTTTCATATTTTAGCGTCTGATCATTACATACATAGGTTGCCCAAAGTACATTTGTTCATTTAATCACATAACTTTTCTATTCTCATCTAATAACCCGAGAAGAAATATTATAATGATACAAAATAGCAGAATATCTGTATTGTAGATAGCTTGCGACTACCCAGAAAACATATCCTGGTACAATTTACACTTTGGATAATGTGTTATATAAGGCGATAGCAACAACAGAAGTTAGGAGAAAATTTATATTTGTTCAAATGGGAAAGAATTTAAAGAAATGTATGCAAATTGTTTTCAAACATTCAAATATGAACGACATGACAAAAATGAAATGGAAAACGCCAGTTGTAGAATGGGATATGATGACCAAAACGAAAAAAAAAAAAAAAGAAACTGAAATCTATGCATGAAAGAAAAGCGGAAACCATAGAACGCAAAATCTTCAATAGATTTCTCCTCTGTAGTTTCTGTCCTTAAAAACCGCTTGGTAGTCGTCCGCTTCTGCATTTCTTGTCTTGACAATCACTAAAGAATCCGCAGACCCTTTAATTATTGCCCTATCAACGTCCTGTCGATTTTTGTTAAAGTGTTTGAGGATATTATGAATATTGGAGTGATTCAACATCTCACACGGCACAGCCTATTCTCTGACAAACAGTATGGCTTCTGCTTCGCCAGGTTTACCAATGATATCACCGAAAACATATAATAGGCTCGCTATAAGAACTGCAAAACTTGAGCTGTTTCACTGGATATCTTTAAAAAATTGGCATGTTAGCCTTCTGCGCAAGCTACAGGGCTATGGAATAACTATACGCTTGTTCTATTTAATCATATCGTTATTATCACATCCCATAATAAAGTCGTTTTGAATGGGTATGCTTCCAGATCCTATTATATAAATTGGGGTGTCTCTCAAGGCTCCACCCTAGATCCAGCACTTTTCTGATCTTCATCAACGATCCTCCTGATTTAATCAGTTCCCAAGGAACCATATACGCTGACAATGGCACCATTTACTCCAGGCAAAAATATGAAACCTGACAAAGTAACCTCGCTGCTGATCTTGCAAGGTATCTCCAATCTGTGGTGGACTGGGGAAAGAAATGGTTCGTAAATTTTAATGTTTCCAAAATGAAGCTGCTCTCCTATTGATCAGCTGAAAGAGTGAGGCCGAAGTGTATTGCTTCAGGGAGTCTAGTGTGAGCCATGCTGTTGGGAGGTAGTAGAGATTTGTTAAGGTGGTTAACACCATAACAAATCTCTACTACCTCCCAACAGCATGGCTCACACTAGACTCCCTGAAGCAATACACTTCGGCCTCACTCTTTCAGCTGATCTCAACTGAAACGACGACATTGAATCAATAGCTAAAACCACTGCTAGGAAGGTCGGGTCACTGTGTAGGGCCTAGAAGTTTTTCTCGTCAGAATCCATCTTGCACATATAGAAATCTACCATTCATCCTCGCATTGAATACTGTTGTAATATCTGGCCGGACGCTCTTCTATTCATCTCGGGGTTCTGGACAAAATTCAAAGGTGAATCTGCTATGTAACCGATCCCTATTTAGCAGTTCGATTTCAATCACTTACTCACCGACGGAAAGTGGTTTTTGTTAGTCTTTTCTGCAAATATTTTCACAGATTCTGCTCCGAGGAGCTTATCTCTCTAGTACTGTCCTAGATTAATTTACTCGAGTTCCTAGAATGGCAACTATGTCCGACATTTTTACATTCAAAACAGTCAAATGCAGCATCCACTTCTATTCTAACAGTTTTTTTCGAACTTCCCTCCTCTGGAACTCCCTTCCGAATACTTGGTTCCTGATAGTTACGATCTCCAAGAAAGATGCAAAACACAAAAGAAAAGACAAAACATACATATAGACTTATTCCTAAAAAAAAAAACAAAAAAAACCTTTGATATGCATTCGAAAAGACGAATGCGCTTCGAAGATATTGGCGAGTAAATGTTTAAATTATTTCCGGACAGCAAAATAATAATCGAAACATAGAACAGTTAAAAAAGAAAAACCTCTCCTTGCTTATCAAACAAACCTGCCGAAATAAAAAAAATATATGTCAAACACTCATATATATATATATATATATATATATATATATATATATATATATATATATGTCTTACTCTCATCAGCCACAATACAAAGAAACTAACACAATTTAGCTGCAAGTTAGATTTTAAACGCTGTGTTAAAAAAATTTGCTAGAAACACGTAGCGAACATTATCAATTAATTTTGTTTCGTTTGGATCTTGACCAGATCCATCAAGATACCTGTTAGGCTGTGATCTGGAGACAATGGAAATCGACCCTCAGGCACCGGTCAGTGATGTCCAACTTCAAAGTAAACAAAAAAAATTGATCGTCTTAGAAGTCCACAGCGCTCGGCCTTAATCGGCAGCACATGAATTTTCTTCCTGTTTTTATGCAGTCGGATTGTAGCAATTCCCTGCGGTTTTTCTAAAGATGACTTTAGTAGAGAGAAGGGGAATAAATGAAAAGGGTCCAAGAAGACGGAAGATGGTGATTGGCACTGCATTTAAACTTTTGAAGATTGTGTTAAGAAAGCAAGAAATTGAAATATAGTTTGACAGGAGAGATTTTCGAAAAAAAAAATAAAATAAAAAATATGGTTTCATCTAGTCAGTTTAACAGTCAAACCATTAAGACTAAGTCGCACGCTTAAATTTACTTCTATCTATCTATCTATCTATCTATCTATATATCTATCTATCTATCTATCTATCTAAGGGTAAGTAAAAAATTATTCGCACATTCGAAATAACATATCTTAACTTTTATCACACTTCCTTCAGCTTATAGCTTGGTTACGTGATTGAAGATTGAGCTTAATCGCGCCGGTGATCGTGCTACTGTTTCAGTTTAAACAGAGACGCAATGTAAACAAAGGATGAACAGCTCTTTGTTCTTCCTTAGCAATAACTATAACCACGCATGAGCAGGAAGCAGTGTGGCAAAACTAAAAATATGTTATGGCAAAATGCGGATAATTCACTACTGGAGAGCGTAGATTTCTTTTTGTTAATAAGATCCACTAAAAGATCCACTACGTTACGTAATAAAATCAGTCGTACTGATAAAAAATTATAATTTAGAAATTATAATATATATATATATATATATATATATATATATATATATGTGTGTGTGTGTGTGTGTGTGTGTGGAGCCAAAAGTGTGTCTACGGAAATATAACACGGAACACGAGGTGCAGGTTAAAGAAAGATGCATTTACAGGAAAGGTTACAGAGAAAGAGGTACAGTAAGCAGAGCTTACGATTTCAGTATAATCCTTGGTAGTCGACTACGGTCATGCGCACAGTGCTACTGTCTACTTCGGTATTTACTAGCCTTCTACACGAAGTCATGGTCATTTTATATGGTCATTTTATAGTGGGTATTCCCGGCCATATAGCCGGGCCAAAAAAATCTCTGTCTATCATTACCGAGTCGTGGCTCTACCCTTCGGCGGAGCCACGACTGGGTTTGTGCTCTCTGAACGGAAGCAGAGAACGCCTCCTACACGAAGGCAGATAGCTGACAGTGTTATAGAACAGTCATCCTAAGACGGCAGCTTCAGTATTTACTAGCCTTCCCACGCAAGGCCAGATGTGACACATGGTCATTTTATAGTGGGTATTCCCGGCCATATAGCCGGGCCAAAAAATGTCTGTCTATCTTTACCGAGTCGTGACTCTACCCTTCGGCGGAGCCACGACTGTGTTTGTGCTCTTTGCACGGAAGCAAAGAACGCCCCCTATACGAAGGTAGCGAGCTGACAGTGTTATAGAGCAGTCATCCTAAGACGGCTGCTTCGGTATTTACTAGCCTTCCCACGCAAGGCCAGATGTGACACATGGTCATTTTATAGTGGTTATTCCCGGCCATATAGCCGGGCCAAAAAATGTCTGTCTATTTTTACCGAGTCGTGACTCTACCCTTCGGCGGAGCCACGACTGTGTTTGTGCTCTCTGCTCGGAAGCAGAGAGCGCCCCCTACCCGAAGGCAGAGTGCTGACAGTGTTATAGAGCAGTCATCCTAAGACGGCGGCTTTGGTATTTACTAGCCTTCCCACGCAAGGCCAGATGTGACACATGGTCATTTTATAGTGGGTATTCCCGGCCATATAGCCGGGCCAAAAAATGTCTGTCTATCATTACCGAGTCGTGACTCTACACTTCGGCGGAGCCACGACTGGGTTTATGCTCTCTGCTCGGAAGCAGAGAGCGCCCTCTACCCGAAGGCAGAGTGCTGACAGTATTATAGAGCAGTCATCCTAAGACGGCGGCTTCTCCACTACTGCTAACACACACCTATTAATATAGCAGTGGGTGAGTCCATGTTGAGGTTAGTCTGGGTTCCACGCAATATATATATATATTTGAAAGAGAGAGATAGAGATAGATAGATAGATAGATAGATAGATAGAGAGAGAGAGAGAGAGAGAGAGAGAGAGAGAGAAAGAGAAAGAGAGAGTGAGAGAAAGGAAGAGAGACATATAGCTTCTTACGGAACTGGCATATTTCAGAGGTAACATGATATCTGTCGAAGATAAATTGGTCACGTAAAATCTCGCAAAATATTATTAATTATTTAGATCTTCACAATAGGTCAAACGATTGTCTTACAACATACAAACGGAGAGCGATAAATTGATCTGCAGCTCTGTGGGAGGTATAACGTCGCCGTCATTTTTGATCAGTCCAAACACCTTCGTAATCACCATTGAACTTATCCAACTCTTTCCGAATCATCTGCACTGCCCTAAGATTGACACCCAAATCACACTAAAATGTTCAATTAAACCTTCAGAAGTGAATATCAAGGAGTACAGCATGCTATTTCCAAATTTCTGGTACATTGAATTATGTCATGGTGCTCTATTTCCAAAAGAAAACTGATCCTACTGTCCTACTATACTTTGCAGTCGACAAAATGAAAACAAATGTTGCTCATGTGAGAATTTAAAATATAAAATATTGACAATTTACCCGTCGAACCGTGATTAGGCTGAACACATTTCAGGTTCGTGTTGTTGAACATTACTCATGAGTTCGATCCTAACTTGCATCTTGGTTTTACCCTTTTGTACGAAGCTAAACAACGCTAATTACATTTTGGTATCCAGCAAACGATCATATTTTATTAATGAGTGTGTAATACTTTGACCGAATTTAGACTGAACTAGTTACTAAACGTCAATATAATTTCAAATAATGTAGCTATTACAGTTGAATACCATTTAGACTGAAATTGACCTGAATGTGCATAGTCACAGCTGAAAGTTAAAGAGATGTGTTGTCTGTCGTAAAAGATAAGATCAACTGTGGCGTGTTTTATATATTTTAATTTAAATATTAAATATAGGCAGTTTATACAGAATAAATACACTTGCTTATAATCTAAGGTAGGGTTGCATAATGCTGACAGTCGCATGATAAAATAGAACATGTCATTATATAATAAGGGTATGGGTGGCTGTTTGTACACAATGATAAATAGAAATTTATGGTACAATGTATGGAATACTGTATCTATAATATAAACCGATACAGGCATCTACAAAAAAGGTATCCTACATCTGATTTCTGGTTTTCGGCATTTATACATTAAAACATAGGTTACTCTACGATTACATCAAGTCAAGCAATGCCGAACCTCATCAGTACCTTGATGGATGACCGCTTGGGTGTGCTTTAGTGTAAAAAAAAATTAGTAATCAGAGAGCTGAGATTCAATCCCAGCTGGGTTCGTTATAATCGCTTACGTGCAAATACTCTTTGGAAGGGTATAAATACCCCTCTCGTCCTAGATATAGTTTAATTAGCAAAACTTGTATCATTAAATCATTATTATCTAAAAAAACAACAAACTTTTACACTTATAAATATTTCCAGTCTTTAAATAACCAGCAAAAGAGGGATAAGCAGTATAAAACGAATCAATCAATAAAATATTGATTAGCAATATAGACATGTCTTTTAGACATTTATTCTCTAGAATATAAATGTATAGGAAACCAACGTGGCTCGGAGGTGAGGGATCAGAATTGATCCCTCACATTATATCCACATAGAAATTTTTTGTTTGTTTATTAAATTTTAATTAGGTATGAATACACCACTCTCTCCCCTAGCTATAGGTTAATTAACAAGGCTTATATCACTAGACCATTATTATCTCCCACCACTAAAAAATACTTTACAATGTAAAAATTTTTTTCTGGCTTTAACTAACATGCAAAGGGATGATAAACCGTGGAAAATGAAACAATAAATCAACAAACAGTAAAGCGTAAAAATAAATTTCATTCGTTGTTTAGTTTTCTTTAGTATATAATGAAAAATTTGGAAATTGATATTTTTTAAACATAGCACACGCTCGTAGTGAAATTAGGAACTACATGGAAGCTGATTCTAAAATCAGAAAGATATAGGTAAATTTTCCAGGACAATTTTTAAGCGAAGACCGTTTGGAGAATTGAAAACTCATCAGGCAGATTGAAGGAACGGGAGTAAAGAGCAAATCTGACGATTTTGCATGAATGGATAGCAGAACAAGGACCGCAAATGCAAGGATGTGTATTAATAGGACAAGTGTTAATAATATTAGCAAAAAACAAAAATATAAAGAAGAATTTCTCGATTTCCATGATCATCCACTCTCTGAAAGCACATAGCAGACAAAGAAAAGATTTTAAATTTTGTGTTTTTTAAAGCCGAAACAACAGTCAGCTGATTTGCCCTCTGGGTTAAATCCACTATGTTGGTGGTGATTCCATAAGAGAGATACTATTCTTATCTAGGTAAGGTAAGGGATTGCTAGATTGTTGATGTTCTTTATTCAACATTGTCTTTTGTGCAAGATCATACTGTAAGACGAAACCTTAGAGGAAGTGATATGTCTTTTGTTCACAATTATACTGTAAAACGAAACCTAATAAAAAGTGATATGGATAATGTCCATCATATAATTCTTGAGATTTTTTAATTTTTTAAGATCCAATAAATAACCGATATTATTATACATGATAAAAATATCGAACTTTGCTTTACATTTATAATTTAAAACTCACAATTGTATATTAGAACAAAAATAATGTATCTGTACATGTCTATATCTGTTCAAAATGTATCGAGCTTTAAATTATTAGTAAAGAGGGAAATAGAGAGAGATAGAGAGGTAAAATACGAAGGGGATAAAAAGGGATTGGGAACTCTCATTTAAAAAATATATGATGTATAATCTTGTTGTAAATTGCGCAATTATATATTCTGCTGGGCAATATCTACAAAGTTGTTTAAAGTTCATAAGATGAAGCAAATTCATTCTTATATTTGTTTAATATTTTTAATTATTTTAAAAGCTTGTTCACTATTTATCATTTTTTAAAAAAGTTAATACACTCCCGAAGTTTCAAAGTAAGCAATGTGACATCAGAGAAAAATAGCTTTCAACGAAACAGCTACCCGGCCCCTTTATGAAGATTCCATGTATCAATATTTTAAAGTTTCTTCCAGCTAAGAAGTATATATATATATATATATATATATATATATATATATATATGTATGTATGTGTGTGTGTGTGTATGTGTGTGTTTGTTTGTGTGGAAATTACTTAAAGGGTATATATGTAAACCGATGATACGAATGAAGAGAAAATAGAAACATTTCTCTACGCCTTAATTTTTACATGTACTTTGATAAAATCTATTAGAAGACCAAACGGGTTGATAAAGAAAAGTTTACTTCTCTTTATATAGATAAAGAGAAGTAATATATAAGTAGAAAGTAGGTATGGATGGAATAATGATTCGGATCCAAAGAAACACCATTCTTAAAAAAAGTGCTCAATACAAAGTAGAGCTAATAATATTTATTTAGAATCTATAACATAAATATGTTGTAATATCACTACAAAAGTTGCCATTTTGTTACGACACTTTCCGTGTCCTATCAAGTGATCACTTGATAAAACACAGATAGTGTCGAAACAAAAGGCTACTTTTGTAGTGATATTATGACATATTTATGTTATAAATTATATATATATATATATATATATATATATATATATATATAGAGAGAGAGAGAGAGAGAGAGAGAGAGAGAGCATTACCAAAATTAACTTGAAATATTAAAGAGTGAATTTATTAAATAACATCGCTATTGACTGTAATCACGACCTCTAGACAATTTCGGCAACTCTCGCATCTCTTCTGGGCGGTTTCCTTGTTTAAACTGGTGAATGCTGTCACAATCTTTGCCTTCAGTTCAACGTTTTTGTTACAAAGACGTTTACTGGTCTCTCACTGAACTAATAACCAAGTGGGATGCAGTTTAGGGAGTTAGATAGTCAGATATAAGGGGTGATGTAGTCGCAGAAAGTGTCTAACAATCAGGATTTGGTTCTTCTGCTTGTGTGGCATTGTGCAGAGTCTTGTTGCGTAACCCAGGCCAGAATTTCATCAAGGCACTTGATGTTGTCCTTCGCATTGATTCTGCAACTCTGTGGAATGATAAATGGAGGCATAACGTTGCCATTACATGTACATTTCTACAAAAATCATCGTATATACCATTAGACTCACTCATCTATTTTTTTGAATCCGCTCCACTGTTCTTAAATTGACACCCAAACACACTTATATATTTGCACTGTAGATTCCGACTCGAATACCAAGCAGTACAGTACGCCTTTTTCAAATTTATGGTGTCGTGAAATGCGTCATGGAGCTCTTTTTTCACAAACAATGCTCAACTACCCTACTATTCTGTACAATCGACAAAATAAAAAAAGAACATACAAGGCGCATTCACGAAACTAAAAATATTAAATATCGACATTATGTATATATAAACTTTTAGTAAAACAGGAATAATTGATTAATTTTTTTAATGTAGACAAATAATATTTTCGGACAAATAGTATTTTTAAGGAAGCATACGTTGTTGATATTTGAAAGTACTTTTTCATTGAGGTTTATCCTGAGCAAAAATGGTCTCGAATATAACGACGAGGATTTCTTTTAAGGATCACTCCATTATTCTATATTAAAAAATGTTTCGCGGAACCACTGCCTCGCTCAGTTCCAGCAAATCTAACTGGCACATACATAAGGGTGTCGCTAAAGCGTTCTTATTTCCTAGAGAGTTCTCAAAACACCCAACTACCGAGAGTAAACGACAACAGTTAGTGAGGATCCATAACATTTACCACAAAGCGATATACAATAATAATAAGAAGAAGAAACCTCACAGATTCAACAGGATTAAAAGTTTTTACTCTTCCAGTAAAGCAACAGGGATATACAACATTTATTATTATTATTATTGTTATTATTGTTGTTGATATGTTGCTTTTGTTGTTGTTGATTTAAATCAGGCCATCAACTCCGATAATATGAGATGGCACAAGACTATTCAGTACAAGTCATGATGTGGAAATTTTATTATTTGGCACTACAGACAAGATGTATTTTTATCAAATGCTGTAAAGCAACCAGAGAATGTGTCTGAGTTGATCCCACTCATTACGTTTCAGAAACTCACAATTTCTGTATGGTCTACACAAATAATCCAATTGTGCTCATGATTTGTGTAGACTTAAAGATGGTCAATTTCTTCTTGGACAACAGAAAGATTTCACCAAGTTTCCATGTTTCCTCTATATGTGGGACAGACGAGCATGAGATAGATATTGGGTCCAGAAGGACTGGCCTATTCGTGACACTCTTGAAGCAGGCATGCTAAGTACCAAACAAGGCCCAATTGTAAGCAAAGATAAGATCATCTTTCCACCTCTTCACATCAAATTAGGTTTAATGAAGCAATTTTTCAAGGCACTGGAAAATGAAGGTGAATGTTTCCAATACATCATCACAGCTTTACGAGGGTTATCATTTGAGAAGATCAACGCATGCGTGTTTGATGGCCCACACATTCGAACAATAATTCGTGATGATCAGTTTGTTGCTAAGATGACCGCTTTAGAAAAGGCAGCATGGTTATCCTTTGTGGCGGTCGCTTTGAAGCGAAGAACTACAGTGAATTTGTGAACAGAATGCTCTTCGCTTTTCGTGATCACGGGTGCAGCATGAGCATCAAGCTTCATCTTTTGAACAGACACTTTGATAAGTTTCCTGACAATCCTGGAGGCTGTGAGTGACGAACAAGTAGAACGATTCCACCAAGACCTAAATGTCATGGAAGAAAGCTACCAAGGGCGCTGGGACAAAATTATGATTGCTGCTAGAGCATTAAACGAAATTGGCCAGATGAAGTTTACAAACGCCAAAGTTACAAACGCAGATTCTTACCTGAATAAAATACACAAAAATATTTATCAGCGATTCTTATAATTTCCTATAATAACGAAAATTTAAAAATAAATACAAATGTCAAATTGCATAAAATGTGTAGTTTTCAGACAAAAACCAATTTCAGATTTGAAATCAACACATTCAAAATATCTATAGAAAGGTCTCTTTTTAAATGCAACAAAATGAGTTTTCCCTAGTCTTATACGTTTTGAGGAAAGCTTTCCTCTTGCTCATCAGTTATTGCCCTAAGATTCTCAGCAAAAATGTCTGGATGTAAATCAATGAAATAGATATTTAATGACAACCGACAATCCATAGAACTGCAGCAGCCAGGTTTTCTGCAAAGTTTTCTATTTCTAAAATCTTGAGAATTCGTGTTATACGGAAATATTTCTCAGATTCACTTGAAGAATTCCCAGGTTTGATGACGCTCTATTCTTGCTAAACAACATTACCTAATATTGTAGGTATACTAAATAAAATCGAACATAGGGAAGAATTGATTACTTCAACAGAAACAAAAAACACTTTCCAAGATATCATATATAATGTGACTGATACTGTCCGAGAAATAAGTATCAAATCAATTAACAGAAATGATCACAAAAATTCATTTACTGACCGTAACAGCAAATTCAAATCCAGGCTAATTATTAGATTCTATTTAAGAGCAGTTACAATTTGTAGCCTTCAACATTTACATGATAAGGATAAAGACATTGAAGATAGTTTTCTACTTCGACATATTTGGGAAAGACATTAGAATAATCAAGAAACTATACTGGCAGCAAACCGCTTGCATACAGACAGGAAATGAATTAAGCAGGTATGAAAAACTAGAAAGGGGTGTAAGACAAGGCTGTGTCTTCTCACCGGATCTATTCAACCTGTAGAGTAAAACAATTTTGAGAGAGCTAGAAGTCTTGCCATTATTCGTCCTTGGTGTCTACAATCTCAACAATATAAAATACACAAATGACACCATGTTGATAGCAGACAGAGAAATAAAAATACAAGACCTCCTACAGATGTTATCAAGGGAAAGCGAGACGAAAGGGCTAAACATAAAATTCAAGAAAACTGAATGCATGGTCATCAGCAAAAAGAGGAACCTAAAATTCCAATTGCAGGTTAGAGATACTAAAATCAAACAGGTGCAGAAATTTAAATTCCCAGGAAATTTTCTGACAAAGGATGGAAAGTGCAACACTGATATCCGAAGGCGCATTGACATAGCTAATGATTCATTTCAAAAGCTAAGCAGAGTATTGTGAAAGAGGATGATTTCGTTTCAAACAAAGTAAAAAATACTGGCCTGTTATGTGATATCTGTGCTCATATATGGCAGTGAATGCAGGAAAATCTACTCGAAAATGAAGAAGAGATTGATGCAACAGAAATGCTGAGGTTACTATAGATCGAAGATGGAAGCAACGACAATTTTTTAGGGGGAATGCAAACAAAACGAGAACTTATATTTAGCTTAATAAGGAGACAGCTGAAGTTTCTGGGACACATAACGAGGAAAGAGGGTTTGGGGAATCTAATACTCACAGAAGGGAGAGAGAAAAAGTAAAACAGCGGTAAGCAGCGCAATAAATACTTGATGGGCTATGGCGAAGCGGGGGTAGGGAGAGGTCACAAGAGGAAATTTATTAACAGCGATAAGTGATAAGGGCCATGATCACCTACGTCCTGAAAGGGCACGGCTTATAACGAAGAAGAATACATTCTTTCATATTCGACAAAAAATTTATTTCAAACAAATTTTTCAAAATAAAACAATGAACCATTCCAACAAATCCAACGTACCGAGATATTAATTTACCTATTAACTTTATCACTGCTTCAAAACAAAATAATAATAGGCTAAAACTTGAAGAAGGAGAAATTCACTCTGTGACTGTGTATTTTCGACACAAGAAAGATTCTCTAGGTTATTAAATAAATGACCATGGGAATATAAAATAAAACAACACATACAATGCATTAGTTGATAACATAATGTGTCTTGCCATAATTTTGATGTAAAGATGCTTCATAAATTAAAAAGAGAAATAAAAAGAAATCCTAACATTTTGTAATATATAGAAATTTACACACACACACACACACACACACACACACACACACACACACATATATATATATATATATATATATATATATATATATATATATATATATAAACTTTATTAAAATATTCCTCTTGTTCAATTTATACTCTGGCGGGAAATAAAATTACGACACCAGATGACATTGAATTTATGTATGATTAAGCTTACACCGAATATACAGATCAATACATATACAAGTTTCAAACTGAAGTTTGTATCAACAATACCCAGACTCCATATTATTTCGCTATATTATAGACACGCGTTTTAAAACACTTCTGTTTTCTAACATGCATATAATGTTCTTCTTCTTCTATGTGCCCTGTCCCTTCAGGACGTAGGCGATCATGGCTGTCCACGTCTCCCTATCCCTTGTGGCGCTTAGTATGTTTGCTCCTGTTGCTCCTGGCAACCCCCGTTCCGTCATCCACCTGACCAGTCCCTGCAAATATGTTATCCGCTGCCTTCCTCTGTCTCTCCTTCCTTCTATCTGTCCAGTCAGTATCAGGTTCACCAGGCTCTCCTTCCTCATTGCATGTCCCAGGAACTTCAGTTGTCTCTTCCTGATGCTCAGCATCAATTTCCTTTTTGTTGCCATTCTTTCTAACACCTCGTCGTTGCTTGTATGCTCAGTCCACGATATCCGTAGCATCCTTCTGTAGAACCACATCTCGGCCGCTTCCAGTTTTGTCCTCATTTTCGATGATATTGTCCAGCATTCACAGCCGTGTTGAAGAACTGACATCACGTAGCAGTCTAAAACTCTTTTCTTCGTTTCTATTGAGATTTTCCTGTGTGTTAGTATTTTGCTCATCTTCTGGAACGCGTCCTTTGCCATGCCAATTCGCCTTCGGATCTCCGTGTCGCACTTTCCATCTCCTGTTAGAACACTTCCTAGGTACTTAAATTCTTGTACTTGTTTCATTCTGTTATTCTCCACCTGTATTTGGCATTTTGGATTGTATCTTTTGCTGATGACCATGCACTCTGTTTTCTTAAAGTTTATTTGTAGTCCCTTCTTTTCACTCTCCACTGCTACTTTCTGTATGAGGTCTTGTAGTTTCCTTTCCGTGTCCGCAATACAAATGCCAAATAATAGTTACCCATACATTATTACACGCTATTCTTCCACCTGTTGACGCAATGGAAAAAGAGGCGTATGTGCACATAGTTTATAAGTCAGGAGTAGTTACATCATGTCCTGTTATGTTAAATAAAGAACAAGCCTGGTGATGTTGCCGGTCAAGGAATCTGCAAAATTAATGATACTGATATTAATGATACTCAAATGTCTTTAATCTAACACAAGAAGGGTTGGGGCGTCTCGGCAGTGTAACACATGCAAAAAGCAGTTTTATTCACCACAGGGAAACATGTTGCAGCTGGTCTGACCATGTAAATCTAAGAACCATGTGGAACAGTTAAAAAAATCTTATCCAGTTATCTAGCATCCTCATCTTATACACAAGTAATCAGCATTATTTTTAAGCGTGTTGCATTTTGCTTCACTCTATCTTTCTGTCTGTCTGTCTCTCTTTACATTATATATATGCGTGTGCATATTTACATTATGGCCACTATGTACAGAGTTCGGTGGTCAATCGAGATAGGTTATGTTAAAGGGTAGTTTATATGTATAAAATGGGAAGATAAAGTCTGACTTTAGACTGGAGCAGATCAAAATATTAGCAATCAGGGAAACATCCTCTTGGGAGTGTGTTACATAGTGAAGTGGTTCGTGAGAAGAAGTTATTTGGGTTGAAGTTTCTTGTTAACAATTAAATATGGAGGGAGTGGGAGTAGTTTGCTTCTATGTAAGTGGCATAGCTGGTCCTGGCCAGGAATGTTCTGACATTATTTTCATACTACATATACCCATATGTCTTTCTCGTTCTTTCAATCTTTCTCCCTCTCCATCTCTCTACCCCCTTTTTATACTTTTCTCTCAAGTAATAAGAAGGTCAATCAGATAAGTGTTATACGTTATACACGCTTGGGCGATCACGTGTTGAAAGAGACATGACTGACTGGGTACAAGATTTTCCTGCATTAAAAGATTTTCCTGCATTAAAAGATTTTCCTTGCCATTACTTTTTGCGGTAGACTGGTCGCCAACCAATCTATAGAAACCAGTCTGTTCTTATATATAGCCCATAGCTGGAGGGAGAAGCGACGGATTTCTACATTTCCTACGAATATTTGCGCGTATGTGAATACAACGAACAACAGGAATTCGAACTCGGTTTTCCGATTTCTGGTACTGATCCGATATTCAATGCACCACAACGCACATTCCGGATAAAGTAAAAACAGGAAGAAGAAGAAAAGACTGAACATGGGAGCGAAATTTCCGAAGTTCGATGACCGCATATTATTCCCTTTGATATATATATATATATATATATATATATATATATATACTGCGGTCTTTATTATAATATATAGGATGATTAAAAATAGTAAAATCGTGATTATTCGTCTTCAGCTCAACAATATATTGACCTTGTGCTGAATTACAATATTTAGTAATAATACAAAGAATTTTGCCACATTTTCTTTATAGAATTCTCTTTAAATATAAGTAATTTCGATAGTGATCATATAAATTTATAAATTTAATTCCCTTTCATATGTTTTAGCATGCTGTAGAGCTTATTTATTCTTTTTGGAAAAAAATACCTCACAGGTAAAATGCAGTATTCTTAAGGGATATCGAAATTCAATCCCGGATACAAGAAATACAAACAAAAGAAAGATATTCTATGCAATGAATCAAATCGCAGGGTGAGATTAAACAGCATAAAACGCTTTAAAACTATATTAACCTTTGCAAAGAAGTGAAAATATTGAAAAATTTAATGGTTTGGAACGATTCGGGGAAATAATTGTAAAAAGATGAGAGAATTGAAAATCCGAGTATGAGCTGAAAGTGTTCTGATGAAAACAGCAAAATCCACAAGATTCGTGAGAAGAATAATTGGTAGAATAGTTGTCAAGTAATCTTTTGTGAAGCACACAATATATTATTACGGAAAAGAAAAACTTTTAATTATTATTTATAAAAATAGTATTTGTAAAAATTATTATTTTTTGTTTTTTTATTTATCATTATTACTTGATTCACGGAATATAATTTGTTGTAGTAATTAGACCTTAACGTCTGTCATATATATATGTCGTTGTGACAATAGGCGGCGCGTGCTAAACATTAACTTCAAATAATCAACATTTGAATTCATAAAGTGAGGAAAATATACATGCTTTTTTTAATCCTAAAAGAGAGAGCTGTATTATTTTAACTCTTGTGAGGACTAAATCTTTAGGATTTGCAGAGAAGTTAACCGAAAAATTAAAAAAAATGAATTACGAAGAAGCAATAAAAGCTGTCGGTGGTTGTGGACGCTACCAAATATTCATGCTGAGTTTCTTGTACATGTCAACGATTTTTGATGGATTACAGATAGGCTCTATTATTTTCATCGTGCCTGGAATAAAACACAGGTAATGTAATTTTTAATATTAATTTTAATTGCAATTTGTCATTTATTGATATATTGTAATTTTATTTGTGCCGATAATTTTTATTGTTATGTTGTAATTTGCTTGTGCCTATAATTCTGTAACGTATAAGTTATTAGTCGCAGTTTTCCATTGTTTTCTATCGAACAATTCTATAGAAAAATTGTGTTTTAGAGTATAGATTCATATTGAAAAGACTGAATCACTCGTATGTGTCATCTTAGAGTAATACTTTGAAATAAAGATAAAAAGAATGTCATGATCTTAATAGAAACTACTCCACCTTTCAGAAATTTTGATTTAGATTGAGATACCAATTATGATATATATCCTGTATTACTATTACTTAGTGTATTTATGATTGTAAAATCGGTATTTCCATTGTTTATTTTCTGTAGAAACCAAAAAAATTTTTTTTTCATATATAATATATGTGTGTATATCTTAGTAATAAGAAGAACTAATGGAATAGCAATCCCCAGTTCGTAGCATTTACTTTTTAAAAGTGCTCTATACGTAGAGCAATATATATAGTAATATTTTTTTATTTATATTGGCTTCATATATATGTGCTAATTTCTGTATCTATATCTACGTTTGGAAAGTTTTGAAGATTAAAAATAAGGATTTAACAACGGAAATATTTAATTTGTATGAACATTATTTTTATTCAGTACTCGTATTTGAGTAGATATTCTGTTTTTTATCAAACAATATATATATATATATATATATATATCTATGAAAATGTAAACCTGAACACTATTAGGCATGTTAAAAACGGAGCAACCGCTTTTGCTCTCGCACTTCAGCGGTAAATTCACTTAAATTAACATAAATTATTGAATGAATAAAGGGAAGGGAAGAAAGAGGATAAAAAATGTAAAAAAAAAAAAAAGAACCAGGTTGCTTCGTTTTTAACATGTCTAATATTATTCATCTATATATTTTCATATCTATTATCAAATTCTATACCTTGAAAAACATGTTTTTATATATATATATATATATATATATATATATATATATATATATATATATATATATATCGTGTATTTGGGCAACAATCTCTCTTTTAGGCAGGTTACATTAAAAATGACAGACAAGGTGTTATCATTAAGTTTTTATATTTATTGTTGCTTTCCTTGGTGGCTGCCGAGTCATGTAATTTTAAAATTGTGCATTCGGACAACAAACTCTCTTTTATGCTTGTTTCATTAAAATAACAGACAACACACACACACACACACACACACACACACACACACACACACACTCTCTCTCTCTCTCTCTCTCTCTCTCTCTCTCTCTCTATCTCACATTGAAAGTGTTTTAATGTAGGATTATTTCTATCCCTCTTCTTACTAAATAAGTACTGAAGCTATTTTGTATGCCTAATTCTTATAAGTAACTAACTAGAAAAATAAACTGAGTTGAAATTAGTGATAATCTATTTTCTATAGCTGTGTATCCTAAGTAGAAAATCAAGCATTAAGACGCCTAAGGTGAATTCCGCTAATGCATATCTTATTAAAATAAACTTATTTTACTGATGGCGTTGGTTAAACGGTAAAACCTGTCAAAATAATTTTATTTTGTCAAAACAAAATACCTTATATATATATATATATATATATATATATATATATATACTTTATTTAAAATTAATTTAATTTACATTGTGACACGGATATTTCTATGTTTCCAGATGTGCTGATAAAATTATTTTTTCAGCGAATACTTAGTACTACCAATATAAATCTTTATATTACTAGGGTTTTTAGTAGAAGAAATATTACATTCATAAACGACAGATTCGGGAAGGATTCACTTATGTTTCAAAAAACAATCTACAGGGTTTATACAATTACATTTATTTTTGTATAAATTATTATTTTCATTTTTTGGATGGTTCTTTTTTCTATTTAGGTTTAAATTTTTTAAAAATATAATAATATTTTTTTATAATTTTTTCCAGATTATCCGTACAACTATAACTTAATTTTAGATTATTTTTATTGAAAATCATGCTTAATACATTATATTTTGGATAAATATAATAAGTAAAGAACAAGTAGGAAAAAAGTGTCTTTAATCAAACATGTTTCACTTTTAACAAGCTTCTTTAGAGATTTATTAAAGACGAATAACACAAAAAATCCATAGACATTACGTTGATTGAGTTATAGTTTCATTGGTCAGATACGTGTGATAAAGCAACCTATGAATATTAAATGTACAAGAAAAAACTTGCGCCTGTTTAAGTTTGTGTACCAACGTGTAAAAAAACATTAGATGTTTATTATGAATGTAAGTATATGTAAGCGAAAATGATGTGTGCTAAGCGCATCAAAACCAAAGACAAACTCAGTGTGTGTACAAGTTGATAACATTAGTTCGTCGATAACCATTAGTTTTATTATTATTATTTGTTTATATTTTTATTTTGTTTTATTATTTAATATTATTTATTATGGTATATAATTAATACTGATTAATTGTAATATTGCAATTCTTTAGTATGTGTAATTTATATGTATGTTTCGTATTTATATATTATTACTTAATCATGTTATTGTAATAATTTTAATACATATATATTTAGTATTTTATTATTTCATTGAAAATTTCAACCGTTAACATTATTTTTCAGAAAATTACTTTTATTTATAAAAAGTTCGCATTGTATTTTTATACATTATTTTCACTAGAATATTAAAGGGAAATATATTTTGTTTCCGATTGATACTTAAATACGCACATATTCGTACATGATTCTTTCATACACATACATTCACACATATTCCTCTCACGTTATTTAGAATAGAAAATTCATAACTGATTCTCTCATTTTATTTAAAAAGAAAATACGCTCCCTCACTCATACACTCATTCACACATACTAATGTTATCGACATATAATTAACACACACTTAATTCGTCTATGGTTTGGATGCGCTTAACATACATTATTTTCGTTTACATATACTTACATTCATAATAAACATCTGTTTTATTACACGTTGGCACACATTAAAACAGACACAAGTTTTTTCTTTTACATTTAAAATTGATAAATTGTTTTAACACAAGTGACACGTATCTAACCAATGAAACTATACCTCAATCAGCTTTTAGTCAATAGACACTTTTAAGGATTTTATTTTTCTAACGTTGCACACACACACACACACACACACACACACACACACACACACACACACACACACACACACACACACACACACACACACACACACATTTTGATAGGTAAATTGTTGCCATTTTATATTTCTATTTCGAGCATGCACGTTGTTTGTTTCTGTTTTACTAACTGCACAGTATAGTAGGGTGAGTTAGACACCATCGGATAACTAAGAGCACCAAGATGCAATTCCGTCCGACAAAAATTTGGAAAAGGTATTCTGTACTGCTTAGTATTTACTTATTGAAAAGCTCTAATACAAACATTTCAGAGTGTTTTGGTGTTATTCTAAGGAGAATGTAGAGGATTCGGAAAGTGTTGGATGAATCTTATGATGATTTCGGGCGCATTTCCGGTGATCACTTGTGATAACGACGTTATACCTCCATTCATTTTTCCAAGGGGCTTCAGATTCAACTAGGAGACCTACATCAAGTGTCTTGAAGAGGTAGTGCTATCCTCAATAAAGAGAGTGGCTGATGGAAGACAAGACTGAGAGAGAGAAAAAGAGAGAGGGAGAGAGAGAAAGAGAGAGAGAGAGAGAAAGAGACCAAAAAATCACCTTGTAACGTCACAGACAAACTAAAAGAAAATTTTATGGTAGCATTGAAGAATTAAATTAACTAAAATAAGTTGTATGGATAAGATAACATTTGGTTTTTAAATTTATATATATATATAATTCTAAACTCTTGCACAACTTAAATCGCCCGATGAGATACTATTGATAGTATCGAAACAGGACAACTCTTTATTGACTGTTAACATGTTTTATTATCAACACCAATAATAATAAAAATATTACTATATATATTGCTCTATTTGTATTGAGCACTTTTAAAAAAGTAAATGATAGGAGCTGTGGATTGTTTTATCCATTAGTTCTTACTATTACTAAAATATACATATATATTATATATGAAATTTTGTTTTGGTTCTACGAAAACAATGGATTTACCAATTGTTAAGTCATAAATAGACAATAAATAATAGTAAATAAAGGAATAACACTGACTTTTCTAAAAGATCTTTGGCAATTATAAAAAACAAAACCCAGTTATTACCCGGGATATCATCGCAAAAATCAGATATTGGAATAGGAAATAGATAAAATAGATATAACTGATGCCTTTTAGAAATCTTGTAATCTTAAATCACCTAAATAACCCCAATTTATTAAAAAAGGAGTGAAGTGATGACCTGTGTTAAAATATGTCAATGTAGAATCTTGGCTGATTACTGTTTTGCTGCTCTTATGTGGACTCTGTTTCGTCATTTTGTAGATCCATCTGGTAGTTGAAGGATGTACGATCTTGATTCTGCACATTTACTCAGAACCGTTGCTGGTTTCCATTTCCCCGTTTAGTTATCCAGCATACGTATATATTGTTCAGGGACAAGTGCTGGTAAATCATGAGCTGTTCTATCATGATACACTTTCTGCATATCCTGTCTGTGTTTCAGTTGTTCACGGATATGGTCAGGGTTGGGAAATCTTAAGTTTGGAACTTTCGCAGTTATGTTCGATCTCATAATGCGATTGTTTAAGAGTTCAGCTGGACTTGGAAGGTTGTGGTTGATTGGTGTTGCTCGTAGGTATAGCATTGCTAAATTAGGATCTATTTCTGCTTGCCTTGCCTTAGTTAATGTTCTTTTGACTGTTTAAATTTGTCGTTCAATAAAACCATTCGATTTTGGAAACTTAGGTGATGATGTTATATGATCGAATTGCCATTGTTTGGCAAATTCTTTGAATGCTTCACTGGAATATTGTGGCCCATTGTCACTAACAACTCTAGCGGGAATACCATGTTCGGAGCATATCTGCTTCATTGCTGAGATGACCATATTGCTTGTAGTCAGGCCAGTCATTTTCCGTATAATTGCAAATTTGCTGTAGTAATTAGCAATTATTAGGTATTCCTGATTATTGCAGTGGAACGAATCAATGCCGACAACTTCCCATGCTCTGCTGGGGATGTCATGTAGCTGTAAATTTTCCTTTGGTTGTGCTGGGAGATTTTCCTGGCATAGTGAGCATTTCTTGATCATGTTCTCAATATCAGCATTGATCCGCTCCCAGTTTACAGCATCTCTGGCTTGAAGACGTGTTTTTTCAATATCTTGATGGCTGAAATGTAGCTGGTCCAAGATAATTTTCTGTTAGGTTTCAGGGATGATCATCCTTGACCCTTTCATGATGATACCATCGTTGACAGATAGTTCATTTCTATATGGCCAGTATGACCGTATTGCTGGCGGTAGCTCCTTAATTGAGTCTGGCCATCTTGTTGTTATGATTTCTTGTAGTTGATCAAGTATTGGATCAGCCTTGGTTTCCTTTCTTATCTCATTCAGGCGCTCACTCCTGAATCTCACCAAGTCGACTCGAACATCTAGGTCAATCGTATCATTGTTTTCAATGCTGGGGAGACGGCTTAGAAATCAGCTAGATTCATTTCCTGTCCTTGTACGTACTCTATTTGCATCTGGTATCCCTGTAACTTGATTATTATTCCTTGTAGTCTAGGAGGTGCACTAGTCAGTGGCTTCTGTAGTATCATGATGAGTGGCTTATGGTCGGTGAGTACTTTAAATTTACGCCCATATAGATATGTATGAAATCTTTGAACACCAACTACAATTGCAAGAAGTTCTCTTTCTATGCATGCGTACCGCTTCTCAGTGTCTGTTAGAGACTTTGATGCATATGCGATGGGCTTTTTGTTTTGCATTAATGCAGATCCAAGTCCTTTCAAACTTGCATCGGTTTGTAGTACTGGTATTTCAGCTGTGTTAAAATATGTCATTGTAGAATCTTGGCTGATTACTATTTTGAGTTTTTTACAACATTCCTTGTGGTGTTCTTCCCAAAGAAAGGGTGCATCCTTTTTTAACAGTCCTCTTAGTGTATGTGACTTGTCAGCCAGGTTAGGAATGAACGGTGATAAGTATGTGATAAGATCTAAGACTTCTTGTAGCTCTTTCTTACAAGTTGGGTAAGGCATGTTTTGTTGGTCCTAGAGCTTTTCTGGGTTTGGGCTGACACCATTTTCACTATAGATCATCCCGAAGAAAGATATGCTTTTTTACTTGATTTTGCATTTTTTTTAATTAAACACGAGACCATTATCAGCAGCTATTTGCATGAGCCTGTGTAGAATCTTGTCGTGTTTTTCTTCTGTTTTGTTGTAGACAACAACATCGTCAGCGATTCCGCTTGCGCCATCAACTTGTTCAAGTATCCGGTCTATCTTCGTTTGAAAAATATCTTGTGATACACTCAATCCAAATGGTAATCTCTGAAAACAGTACCTGCCATAAGGAGATTGGAATGTTGTTCGCTGTCCAGGTGTATAGACCAATAACCAGCTTTAACATCAAGTTTAGAAAATAGCTTGGCACCTGCGAAATGGTGTGTTAGCTCTTCTACTGTAGGAGTTGCATGGTGTGGTCTTTTGAGCGCTGTGTTTAGGTGTCTTGGGTCTAAACAGATCCTTAGACTCCCATCTTTTTTTTATGTGAGTATGCTAAGCTTGAAACTCAGTCTGTTGGTTCCGTCACCTTCCTGATAATATTGTTTTTGACCATGTTGTCAAGTTCCTTTTTTATGCTGTCTTTTAGAGCAATTGGGGTTTTTCTAGGTGCATCAATATGGGGCTGTATGCTTTTGTTGACCGATATTCGCACAAACCCTGGCATATAGCCAATTTTATCAAACCGGTCTGGATACATCTGCATCAGGTTTTTGTTGCATTGATTGGTGTTACTGCAGGAGTTTGGTGTGCATCATTTTTTTCCTGTTCAGTGAAGGGTAATTATTTTCAGCTGATTTAGTGAGGTTAGTCCTAGAATTGCTGGCCCTTGTACATCTACAATGCAGAAAGTGCTGTTATGCCAGTCTGATTCGATTGGATTTCTTTGTTGTTTGGGGAACCATCCGCATCTAGTTTCTCTAGGAAAATTCTACGAAATGTAGACACTGGTAGTGTGTTTCCTTGAGCTCCTGTGTCGATTTTCAATAACAACCTGTGGACTCCACTTCTGTTTGGCAATTTGATGTTTACGTAAACAAAAGCTTCATATCTCTGAGTGATAGAGAATGCTTTGCTGCTATTGAATGTTATGTTTTCGAGTTGTTCCTCTAATCCTTGGCTGTTGAATACTGCATCAGTTTGGATGGATTGCCTTTTCTTGGACTGTTTTATTCAATGTTGTGTTTGATGCTCTGATTTCGATGTTCTATGGTCTCTACTGTGTGACCTTGATCTTTGTCTTGGCTTGTTTGATAAACAACCTGTTGCCCAATGGTTAGCTCTACCACATGCGTTACATTTTGATCCAAATGCTTGGCAGGCTTCACAGCGAAATTCTTGGCTTCTACCTCAAAAGAGGTAGTTGCTTGATTTCTTAGAACGTCTTAGTGGTGCTTCTATCCTCGTTATTGTTCAGCATGACCCTAAGCTGTTTTAGGTGTAAGTTAGAAGCTTCATATATTTTGCCAATACGAATAGTTTCTTCCAGTGTTAGAGTATCGTCTTTTCTTAATAACTCTTTTTGAAGATCTGGAATTGGCGTGTTGGCGATAATAGGTTCAATTATCCGCTGTTGTTGTTCTGATTCAGATAACAAACATATCTGTGTGAGTCGTCTACATCTATTTACAAAATCATCAAACGACTCTTATTGTTTCTGTTTGTACGACATTAGTTTTAAACGATTGACTCTGAAATTTTCTTTTGGTTCTAGCTGCTATTACCTCTTTTGAATTTGAAAAATACATAATTTAGATGCAGTTAGGATACATTATCAGTAATGTTACCCTGGTTCATTGACGGTTTCGGTCCTTTAAAAACATCATACCTTCTCCCCAGGTTGACCCAGCCAAGGTTGATCAGGCCCCGGCCTGTGTACTAATCTCTATTTGCTACGTTATTGGAATGCAAAATGTTTTGGTTGCACAGAAGAAGTGGAAAAATTTCTTGAATAAGGTCGTCCACAAATAAATGAATGTCCAGTGATAATATGTACATGCTTCCAGTAAATATCCGGAAATATATAAATTAAAATAAATTGATATTCGTGATATTAATGTGAAGATGAATAGTTAAAATATCTAAATGGCTAGATAGTAAAAACTCATTAAATATACTAAAATAAATACATAAATTACGATGTGGAAGACACCATTCCATAGGTATGAAGGAATATGCTATTAAAAAATCGAAAATCGTACCGAATACGGTAGATATGTAAATAACTAAAATTAAAAACGAATGATATTAGTGTAATATTTCTGATAAAAAAAAACCAAAAAAACTACGGGGATTGTAAAGATAAATGAATAGATAAAAACTGGAGCAAAATACAAAAGTAAAGCTAATGATATTAATGAAATATTTGGGATTATTAAAAAAATGATTGATATAAATAGATAAATGAATAGATTAAAAAAATCGTCGCATTTGGGGACATTAATCTAGGTTATTTCATTTCCTCGCCATGGTTTTTGGTCTATCGGACACTACCGTTATTTTGTCCCGTCCAGGTATTATTATCTCGGCATATCCAAATCCACCTGGATGACTTCAGAGTTGTATCTAGGTTTGTTTGAGTCATTTTCCTCTTTTTTTAACCCTGTAATTTCCATTTTATTGAAGGCCAAATTTAAAGATTTCCCAGCGAAACCTCTCACACCAATTTCGATTGGGTAGCATATTGCTTGCCATCCTCGTCTTCTACACTCATCAACAAGTTCTTGGTATTTGTTCATTTTGTGTTGGTGTGCAACTTCCATGTTTTCTTCCCATGGGACTGTTAGTTCCCACAGAATAATCTGTTTTGTTAAATTCGAAAACAAGACCATATCTGGTCGTAAGGAAGTACTAGAATGTGTTCTGGTAACCTCAGTCGGCATCCGAGGTCTACCATGAGTTGCCAATCTGAGGTTGAGGAAAATACACATCTTCTGGGTCTCTTACATACTGGTCTTTTTTCGTTCGCCCTTACAAATTGAATTTTACCTTTCTTTGGGTTAAATTTTGAACTCTGGGTGGCTGTGTTGAATATTTCGGTTAGTTTCTTTAAAACTTTATCATGGCGCCAGCGATATCTCCCATCACTTGGGACAACTACTAAGTATATGTTGGAGTTATGCCCTTCCTGAACATAACTTGCATGAAGGAGTTTCTTTTTTTCCCCAAATATGGAGGTTCACAGGGTTTGGTAGTGTATCATAAACTGCATTGATCTGGAATTTTGTATATGTGAATTCATTCCATAATATCTCAGACCAAGTAATTTTCCGTTTTGTTATGTTCTTCCATCTGGTCCATGCTCCTTGCTGGCTTAATCCCACCATTTTTGTGATTCTATCCTCCTCCACGCTAGCTCTTACTTCATTTTGGAGAAGTTTTTGGTAATCTTTCTTATTTGTCTTGTCCATAGGTTTCCGCTGGATGTAGCCTAGTCCCATTGTCCCTTCTGCAACAGTTCCTATAATTGTTTTCAGTTTTAGCCTCTCTTCAGCCAACCGTAATTCTCTTCCTGCATTCCATTTCTTGCCAGTATGTACTAATATCCCGGCGTCGGCAACTTTAGGGTCTTTAGAATTTTGGTACATCAGAACTTCTCTTGTGCGAGAGACCTTAAATTCTTCGTCTAACCCACTATAGGGCTGTGCTGCTTAGTGAACGTGGTAGACCAAGCCATTTCCGAATAGAACTACTAATCTTCCTTTCTAGGGACTCGACCGCCGATACTGGCACGCTATAAATCATTAATGGCCATAAAATTCTGGGTAAAATCGCGTGTTGGTATAGCCAAGTTTTAAAACGACCTGGGAGCCCAGACTTATCAACTTTTTTAATCCATATTGTTAGGTTATTGATTGTCTCATTAATGGAGGTCGTGTCTTTTAACATGTGGTGGAATACTTTTCCTAAGCTTTTTACTGGTTTCTCTGTCAGAGTGGGAATGTCTTGGTCTATGATTCGGAAACGGAATTTATTGACCACCTTTCCATTTTTATGACGACTGATCTTGATTTTGTCGGTTTTAATTTCATTCTGGCCCATGCAATAAGCTTCTCTAAGCCACGTGCTAACCACCTACATCCAGTGACAGAGACTGCTGTAACTGTTAAATCGTCCATATAAGCTCTTATTGGGGGTTGCCTTATTCCAGATTTGGTAATAGAACCACGGCATTCCTTTTCAGCAGATTTGACGATCATGTTTAATGAAAGGGTGAAAAGTGAAGCAGATATTGTGCAGCCAGTGATAATTCCCTTTTTAATCTATGCCAGTCCGATCTCACTGGTCCCGATGAGATCCTTATTTGAAAATTTTCATTGTAATTATACCTGGAACGTGATATTTTTCAAGAGTAAGCACCACCAGTTTGTGTGGAATGGACCCGTAAGCATTAGCCATGTCCAACTACAAAACGGCCAAGTCCGGGCCTGGCTCCTCCTGCGTCTTACCAGGTAAATTACCTGTGCGGTGCACCTGGCTTTGTTCTACCAAACATTTCATACGGGTCTGGTGGATCTTTAGACCACGTTCATTTTTGCATTCTTTACCGCAGATACATGTTGGTTTCATAGTCCTTTGGGCTTTAGCGCAAGTCGTTCTCGAAAAGTCTGTCCTATTGGGGATCTCATCCTCCCCCCTCTCGGGATCCCCTGGAGGTATTTATCTGCAGTGATACTCGTAGCTGTTCTTCGAGCCTTCCTTATTGGAAGTTGCGAGTTGAGTTGCTGACACAACACGCCCCGTTTGCCGTCTTTCTGAACTGTCAGCTGACTCTCCAGCAGTCACCAAGACTATTCCTTGGTGGTCAGCAGGTCTTCTCCCTGCCGTCACTATTCAGTACAGGGGGAAAAATCTGAAAAATACATCATTTAGATGCAGTTAGGACACATCATCAGTGATGTTACCTATAACCTATTAAAAATAATTTCAGGAGAACGTTTTTCCTCCTCCGTCAATGACCACGTGTTAAACCTTTTCAGTCCTTCATTACCGATTTGCAGTAAAATGTAGTATACTTGCTGTTCTGTTTTTATTTTGTTAAGAATAAAACACAGTTTCAAACGTTGTTTGAATAATTTAAAAGTTTCGGTCGGATTTGGAGTTTCCCAATCCATGAAAGGAATATCGTTACGAGACATCGTAGACAGACAGCAAACACATTGCGAATTATGTTGTTATGAAAAGAGAGTGGTAGTAGCAGATTCAAGATGGCGGTCAATCGAGCACAAAATGATCACACGTGGAGAGTTAAAAAAAGTTTGAATAAAATACTTGGCAATGTTCGGGTATTCTGTGAAAGACAACATTTTTTCCTTTACTTCGTTGTTATTTCCAGTGCTGTTTTTGTTGTTGTTGTTGTTGTTGTTGTTGGTTTGTTCGGTTTCTGTTCGAAGTGTTTTTTGCCTGTTATTGCAAATAATAGAAGTTGATTTTTTATTTTCGTAGCTGAAAAAGTTATCTAATGTCGTTTCATTGTTTTTACATCCCAAGCTGGCACCATATAAAGATGTTGATATGTTGAGGCGTGGTAAATTGCAACAGAGACTTCGTTATATGATTTTTTTTAATCATTTTACCCCGAGCAAGGTGGAAATGCCACTGGTGTGCGGGGAGCTACATAAATGTAAGAGAGCTTAATTAGAAGAGAGTGAGGAATACAAACCAAATTGAAAGGAGCGATAAAAAGATGAGAATGCAGGTGTGATGACAGGTACATAGGTGGAGAGAAAGGGGAGGATATAAGGGGTGGGAAGAGAGCTATAGTCCAGTGGTTAATAGATGAGTATTGACATTGCATTTAAATTATTGGAGGTTGCAGCCATCAGAAAAGCAAGAATATGGGAGCGAGTTCCACAGGCGGGAAGTGCTAGAGAAGAAGATGCAGGAGTAGAATTATTGTCTGAATTTGGTTAACCTAACTGTGAATGAGCGGGACCCAGTTGCCAGTCTGGTTGCACGAGTAAACACCTGTTGAGGAGGCACCAGTGACTTAAGTTCGTCCGAGCAGAAGCCATGAAAGTATTTATAGAACAGACAAAGGGAGGCCACATTTCGTCGGTGGGGAAGTGGCTGCGGTCGAGCCGCCAAGTCAGTACCTATCACATTACAGACTCTCCTTTGGAGCCTGTCGGGGAACACTGAGGTGAACGGCAGGGGCGCCTGACAATAAATGGGAGCAGTACTCCATGCACGGACGGATGGTTGACTTGTATATATACAGGATGGATTCGGTTGTTAGCAAGTCGGCCGTGGACCTGGCAAAGCGGAAGCCATATTGCCTGTCAGAGAAGAGTTTGTGGGCAGTAAGATGTTGAACTATTTCAGCACTGATTATGGCCTCGAACACTTTCTCGAATATCGGTAGAAGACTGATAGGGCGATAGTTGGATGGGTCCGAGGGTTCACGACAATTTTTAAATACAGGAACGACTGAAGAGAACTTCCAGCATGCAGAAAAGCAGGAAGCAGAAAGGCAGTAGTTAAACAGCTTAGAGAGGGCAGGGGAAAGTTCAGGAGAACACCTCTTAAGGACTATCACCGGGATTCTTATGGGGGTCAAGTTTTGAAATTACTCTGGATACTACTGTCGGGGTAATATATACGTCGTGCAGTTTGGTCTCAGTTCTAATAGGGAAGTCGGGTGGGTATACTCCAGATGAGTCAAATGTGGAGTTGGATGAGAATCTGCGGGCAAAGCACTTAGCTTTGTCCGCAGATGACGTGAGAACCTCAAATTCATTGTTTAAAGGAGGTATTGAGGATTTGCTATAGTTCAGCACTCGTTTTCAAATCCTCCAATAGTCCTGGGAGCCGAACTTGCGGTCAGCTATGCGCTGTCGCATTCTCTCAGCAAACAATCGTTTAGCGTCATTTAGGGCTTTCTTGCACTGTTTGCGAGCAGACGTGAATAGGCGCCTATTTTGATCAGATGATTGTCTCCGGAATAGACGGAAGTAATGGTTCCTGTGGGCAATGGCGGCCGGGCAGGCAGGAGAGAACCACGGAGAGGAATGAGGTTTTAGGCAATACTTCCTGCTGGGTATGAAGGCATCAATGCCAGCTTTCACCCATGACGAGACCTCAGAGGCACAGATTTATTTGACATATATTTACATAAAGAGGATATACGTATTGTTCTAAGGCATACTAGGCGTGAAGTGAAATATTACTTGTCGAATCCTACGCCAAGGGGTTAGATGTAAATTGCGTGTAGGAAAATAGTTCCATGATATTACTACACATGCAGACATAAAAATTAATGTCTATCTAAAGGCATAAATCTGAATTAATATAGATACAGCTTTTCATTTTTATTTGTTTATTTGCTTATTTTTCACCTTGTTTTCTATCTCTTTTACCCTATTTCATAATTTTTTTATTTTAATGACATTCGCTCTCCGAAAATAATATTTATTTAATATATACTTCCTAGCTCTGTTACATCGAGCACTGTTTTATTAACACGAGAAAATACTTATATATGTGTGTGCAGTACTTGCATGTATATCCATAAGCATATATATATATATATATATATATATATATATATATATATATATATTGAGAATAAATTGGATGCCTTTATAAATCCATTAATAATAGTTTATTTCGCGGAAATCTTAGAAAACTGCTCAATCAGACCAAAATTCTTCACAAAAATGAATGGGATAGATTTATCTAGACGAAAAGAATCGTGGGAGGACAGGGAAGAAAGAAAAATATCGATGGGCAAGGAAATTGTACAGAGTTAATCATTAAGCGTGGCTATCTTTCTATCTTAGGCGGCAGGATGACCTTGGACTGGACTTTTAGTTCGCCACTGTCAAATACATGACAGTAAATTTAGGGGTCATATTTTCACTAGAAGAATTGAATTGTTAGATATTTATTTTAATTTCGACGGTAATAATAATATTTTTAATTTGTAAATACTAATCTTTTTGGTTTTATGACAATAATGTTAATATTAAGCATAATAAGAATGTTAAAAAAACGTAAAAAATAACGTAATTATATACAAGTAGGCGTGCAACTAAAGATTAATGTGCAAGTATATAATATAAGCCCCTCAAACACCCCTCGAATGTGTGCAGGTAGTACTCCGTTAAAGACTTTATATTTATGAATTTATTTTTATTAGTCCGTTATCGTTATTATTATTGTTATTTAGAATATTTATGAAATATTATTATTAGTATCGTTAAAAATATAAATAATTAACCCTTATCACCCTATTTATTTATTTATTTATTGATATTTTTTATGTTTTTTCCTTTTTTGAAATTCTTATCATACTTGATAATAACATTATTTTCATAAAACCAAAAAGATTAGTACTTACAAACCTAAAATACTATTACCTTCGGAATGAAAAAACAAAACAAAACAAACAAACAAAAAAAACAAAAAAAAAACAAAAATAAAACAACTAATAAATAAATTATTCTAGTGAAAATACTGCACTTAAATTTACGGTCATGTATTTAAAACCCTCTCACCTATCGACATTTTCCTTCTTCCCTGTCTCCACACAATTTATTTTCTTTACTTTGACAATTCTTTCATTATGTACAAAACTCGACATATGAACACAATAGGAAAGTATCTTCAACAATGCTTAAATAATGTAAAGAAATATACCATGGGAAATGGTGTACATTTTCTAAAACGAAAAACAAATATATGCATTTATGCAAATTAAAAAAAAATTAATAATATTAATAATCCATGTTTGAAATAAGATGATTCAGGAATTCTAGTAGTGAAACAGCACAAGTCTCTATGTGTTATTTTTGACAGAAAACTAACTTTCATCCCTCATCTGAAATATCTGAAAGTGAAATGTAGCAAAGTCCCACAACTTCTGCATATAGTGGCTCATACTGAATTGAGAGCAGATCAATATACTCTGATCAAACTATATAGCAGGATTATGTTACTTTTATATATGGGGAAACTGGAAAGTTTTACATAAAAATCCTCAACGTAACTTATCATTAAAGGCACAGATTAGTGCTCGAGGCTTTTAGAGCTTCCCCGATGGAAAGCTTATATGCCGGTGAAACCCCTTTACATCTATGGCTCCGCAAACTGGTATTGGAGTATTATGTAAAATTTAAATCTTGCCCAACTAATCCAGCTTGTATAACTACATTTAACTCAAATTATTCCAATCAATCTCGTCATGCAAAAAATATCATGCAATCATATAGACTTAGGATAAATCGCATTGCCGAAGAATTAGGTATTTCACTCTCAAATATGCAAGAAACAACGGTATCCAGTATTTCTCCATGGATGATTAAACATCCTGAAGCCATTATTGAAATGCATAATTTTCCAAAGAAAAACCCCAGGCACTCTTATTTCTGGAAACATTCCAGAAAGTATTGGAAAACTTCCACGATTATACAACAATATAAACGGACTGGTCAAAAAATGGGGACAAAATAGGAGCAGTAAAATACACTTACTAAAATAAACTTACTAAAATAAACGCTTTCCAAAAGGAAGTTCAATATTCACTGCAGTGGCTTATGCCATTGCATTGATTCTAGACATAATCGCTGATAGCAAAATAAAGAATATCCAATTTTTTTTCAGAATCACTCTCCGTCCTATCATCTTTTGATGGGAACAGATCCAACAAACGAATGGGTATGAAATATTACAAAGGATCAATGCATTCGACAAGAAAAGAAATATAATATTATGTTGTTTCTCTAGCCATATTGAAATCAAAGGTAACTGTAAGGCATATCTGGCAGTCAAATCATCTGTGGATACAGGGATCAAGGCCCCATGTACAGTCTTAAAGGAGGAGATAAATATATTTTTACAAAATGGGAAGCATATTGGGACGATTATGCACATATAAACAACTCCAGGGAATCCTGCCTAAGCTGGAAGTAAGAAATACATCTTTCAAGGAGTCTCGAAAAGAGGCGGTTGTAATGGCCTCCTTGATTATCAGACATACGAGAAGAATGCATTCTTTCTTACGAACTAAGGAAGTTGAAACGGTGTTTCAAGCATGTAAAACAGTATTATTCATGAAAAATATTTTCACAAAGTATCCAAACTACCTATCTCTAGACAACAATTTTACAGTACTGATATCATTCGTGAGCTGTTCGAGAATGTAAGTATGGATGATATACTATCATATCTAAAAGTGGTCGGCCTTTACAAGAAAATATTAACACAATGAAACAAAGTTAAAAAAAGAAATTTTACCAGCAATGCTTTTTGAAAGTTATATATATATATATATAACCAGAAGATAAATAATTTTGCTTTTCTTCAGAAAAGGCATTACTGCTTTTTCTGAAGAAAAGCAAAATGATTTCTAGTAATGCATTCGATTCTCGACAAGGCCCTCTTTACGAAAATGCGTTACTGACGCATGAGCTATAGGATAATATTATACAAAGAATACATCTTCAATCATACGGGCCTAATCTAAAACTTGCCTGCAATATATAGCCTCTTGAAGTTGATTAGATAGATAGATAGATAGATAGATAGATAGATAGATAGATAGATAGATAGATAGATAGATAGATAAAACAACCGAAGTTTGCCACATGAAATGAGGAATCGTTCACAAACTCCGAAACCGGCGCAAAATTATAACTGGCGAGGCAGTTACGTAGCAGTGTGAGACAATTAGCATTATAAATGGCCATTAATTGAACAACTACCAAGCAAGTACAAAACCGGATTCCATGAGCAGTTATAGTAGTATGGAGTTCTATAACAAAAGACTATTACGATCTATTTACCATATTGAAATATGGAATATATCTGAAAAATATTCAGATGATCTACGGACAGTACGACACATTACAGCATATGTAGTGTAATGATTAGCAAGCTTGTCTCGCCAGAATCATTACAATTGAGTAGTGAGTTCGATCCTCACTGGGTGCCCCTTACTTTTGGCCTTGTGCCACATCAAAGCTACGCTTGGTAAATCACCATTACAATATACAGGAGTTGTTCAACACCTCGGAAACAAACAAACACCCTCTTGAAAATAAATATGGCTAGAATCTGAATATATGAAATTGTGGCAAGAAATACAAGGAAGAGAAAAACCACCACCTTGCAGTAAGAACGGAGGAATATCGAAAAATCATTTTCAGAGTAGAGATATTCAAATCTGGCGTGGTTGATCATGAGAAACAGTTGTCATAAAACAAATCAAGATTAAGTCAAGATAATTGACAAGAAAATAAATGGTAGCGAATAAAAATATGAGTACATATATTAAGTACTGCCATTTTCCTCATTAGGCCTAGCATTGAGATGAATTCTATCTTGGTGCATTAGGGTAAAGAAAAAGCACACTAAAATAAAAACAATTCTATTACCTGAGTTAGGATATTCATAGAGTCCCACCAACCGAATACATATATCAGGCTACAGGCATCAGAATTACAAAACTATGTTATCCTGTTGGTTAAAACGTACCGCATAACCTGGCCGTTGTGATATCAGTCCCTTGATCTAGTGGTGTTGAACAGCCAGTCGCTATCAATGAATGAAACCAACAAGCGATACAAATATAAACAAGAGCTCAGTGCTAATTCATCTGACTTATCTCCTCTAAGTAAATACATTGGAATAGAAAAAAAAAACTGTCTACAATAGTTGAATAAATAATGTTTCAGTTCGAAATTCAAAGGTAGTTACCAAATACAAAGATACACATGCAAAAACAAAGAGACAACCGATGACAAAGAAACAACCAAGAATAGTATGTAGCTATATATAAGAAAGGATATGAACATGATAACTCCTTATCATCCAATTTTATAAGAAAAAAAAACATAAAAAACAAATTAGGACTAGCAATCTTGAGATTCTCCATGTGCATAAAAAAACCTCTTTTGCACCTGAAATTGAACGCACCCACCAACCTGTTTGCCCTAATTAGAGTAGTTGCCTTGAAGACATGCATGAAAAGCTGCTTAACTCACAGAATTGAATTGCACACCTCCAGAGAGTCGAGTTGTCTCAAAATCATGATTGCAGGCGAATCATTTTCTCTCCAATGATATTTATCCGGTAAACGTAACAAACGCAGGTGACGCTATTTTTGTCGAAATACAATGTGGTTCTATTCACTTGACGTTACGTTATTTCAAGAACCGATCGAATAAGTACATCAATGTACGTGTGAATGTAGTATAGTCGTATTAATAACATATGCAAAATGTTGTACTTGCATTAAAATAAACATGTTGAATGATTAATTAAGTGTAATTTCATTTTCAAACATCTCATCAACTGTTTTTAAATAAGGAAGTGAAGAGGATTCTGTCAACCTCTATCTAAACAACTCATGTTGTTTCTCAGAATTTGTTTTTAGGTTTTTCTCCGGGACAATAACTTAGTGGATTAAAGTTTTCGTTTGTGAATTTGGTGACAATAATTGTGCTTTCAATCCCTACGTAACGTAGTGTGCACTTGCACTCAGAGGAAACGGGCGAGCAATAACTAAGCAGTACTAAAACTAAAAATTATAGGATATCCCTACACATAAGCAGTGAAAGGACGAGAACAGTTAACCTCCGTCGATTAAACAAAGGGTTCAGTTCATTATTCCTTGTAATTGTAAATAATGATAACTCTTCTTCGCAGAAATTAAGATTTTTCATTTTGTCATCATATTCATAAAGACAAAAGATACTGAATGTCTGGTAAAAAATGATCGTGAATGTTGATCTTATAACGGAGCTAAAGTACGCAGAGGGAAGCTACTTTGAACGTATTAACTTTGAAATCTGTCGCCTGTGAACACTAAGTAATAAAGTGCTCGCCAACTTCAGAGGTTCCACCAGTGACCATGGCTTTATGACAATTTTTGGCTAAGCACAAGATTTCACAGGTCCGACAACGATCATCTTTTTCAGATATCTTCCCTTGCGACTTTTTCTTTTCAAAAATCAGTTCCACAGATACGCTTGCCAGATAGCAAATCTTAAACCGGTAGGCTTGTTCCATAGGTGTTAACCCACTGCGCATTTCTGTCGTTGGGCCAGAGCAGGGAAGGGGAATCATCGCCTGGTATCTACAGAATTGATTTAAGCTTGAATGATGAGGCAGCCAGTTAGACCATGGAGTCACATTTTAATATAATTAGCAATATCTTCAATCTGACCCGTGAAGATATCTCTAACTTGGACCCTCTTTCAAAGTTACGACCTTCTTAACATATGGCGCATATGCGATGCATGAGTTTGATATACCATTCTGAAATTGGTGTCGTGATGGGTATATGAGGCTTTATATCTTTCTACTTAAGTTACACTTTGCTGGTGTACGCCTGTATCACTCAGTATTAATTACAATAATAAATAATTTTTTTTCGATAAAGGTGTGCAATTCCTGGTTTGACGAACGACACTTACGAAGTGCAAAGCGAAGACCACGCTAAGCTTATTAAGGAGTACATACCTGAAAAGATAGTGGATGGTAAACCTGTGTACAGTAAGTGCCAACTTTATACCAACAAAAGTGCATTGGGAAACCAGACGTTGCATAACTGTACATCTTGGGTTTATGACAAATCCATATTTCAAACCACGATGGTCAGTGATGTGAGTACATTTGATATATTTTTAGTTGTCTCTCAATAGAAAATCGGTTATTTTAGTAAATCCTAATAATCTATCTTTCTGTTTAATCTGCACTTAATCGCGGATTGTCTGTCTGTTTGAAACTAAGAGCAACACCTCAGCATATATTACATAAAAATCTGGACAATCGATTTAAACAGAGAAGATATCCTAATTTTGGGAATTGAAAATTCCAATTTGATTTCTATCTGTGATTGAAAATATTGCATCTTTTCTACTAAAAAAACTAACTTTTCTGAATTTTCTTCTGTATAAAGTAATTTTATTAACTACATACACGGGGATTTATTAACGCCATTATCAGCAACTTCTTCCAGAAGACGAATACTGTGACATGGCCCAAGAGAAAGACATTAATAGAATTTTAATTTGATTCGTTACATTCACTTACGTGCAAATAACATTGCGAAATTTGTCTACATTTCTGAGATGAGGTAGTATTTACACTATTTACATTATTCGGACTATTGCCCTCATCATGGTTGCCATTTGTACGATGTTTTGGCCGTTGTCCGCTCCGGCTTTCTTCAGGTTGACTTGACTCAAAGAGTTTTGAGTTCAAAACCAGGTTACAGCAGTGGTAAATAAGTAACTTATAGTCGGGTTAGAAGAAGATAACTTATGACTACCAAAAGAGGCTTTGCACAAAGAATGAAAATGATATACCCCAGAGATCATAATAAAGAGTTCGGTTCGAAATTCCTAGCACCTGAAGAATGCTGGAGCGTACAACGGCTGAAACTTCGTAGAAATGGCAAGCAAGATGACGACAATAGTTCGAATAATGTAAATAGTGTGAAAATTGCGAATTGTATAAATATATATACTTACCTCAGCTTTGGGTAAATGTTATGACTTGTATATGGAAATATTTTTATTCAAAAAATAAATATAAATGCCATATTCACTCGCAAAAGAAAATTATACTTAAGATCTATATTATATTTCAGCTTTAAATAACGAAGGAACTCCTGATGACCCGTAAAAAAACAAATCCATCAATCCAGACCATTTTATTATTGTTGAATGTTTATGTAAATTGGAATTTTAAAAGTGACCAACTTATGCCTGTTCTTTGGAGGATTGTGAAAGAAGATTCATACTAATGTCGAGCAATTTTATTCAAGAATGGACTTCGAAGAGAGCTCTGATTTTTCATGTAGCCATCACTCATAAAGAAACTAAGAAAGACTGTTTGACATCAATATGTATGGAAATCATATAAGATAGTATTGGTTTTTTTGTACTGGTTTATTCGATCAAACTTGTTATAAATTATTGTTGTTTAGCCATTCGCGTTCATTTTTATCATCTTGTCACTTCAAATATACTTTAAAAATCAAAACATTTTAAATGACCGCATTTTATATATTTTTGTACAAAAGAAGTTCAATATTTTATAAGGAAATTATATTTTGTAATATTCTACCTGAACGGCCGTTATTTTTGTTATAATTATTAACCTATTATTGATTAAACTGATAGGTCAAAACAAAACTACAATAAGAATAACAGCAACTGAAAACTATCACACATTTTCAAGTTAATTGTTCTAAAGAACTTTCCTCTGTGATAAAACGATTGTACGAATTCGCAGTACTCAGCAGTTAGATGCGATCATTTTATATTTGAAATGGATAGATGTAATGATAGGTTCTATCCTAACTGTTTTCTCTTCGGACCACTCACTTGCAAAACTCTCTTTCGGACCCTTTGTGTCCAGGTCAAATTTGATATTCAAAAATTTAAATACATTGTCACATTTAATCACTGTTCTTTTTTTGTTCTTTTCTCTTGAATAAAATGTGTCTTTTTCTCATGTTTTCACAAACTAGGTATCTTCTTGTGAATTTATTGCCTTGCTTGAGATGAAATTATTGAAAACATTGTAGTGTAAGATGTATATAAACATTTTTATAACACTATTTTATAAAAAACATTCACTAATATACTATATACGATGTTCGGACAAAAAAGTGCCTTTTCAAATATAATTATTCCAGTTTTAGAATTTCCAAGTGAATTATAGCGATAAACATTCAAGGGTCAAAATCCAGATGTAGTTACCGTTAAAACGTGGAGAAAATCAAAAAATTACAATAACATCAAGCAATCAATACTATTATATAAGACTTGCCCTGGTCTCAAAATACACTGAGAATCACATTTTAACCGTGACCACTCTAAGCGAAAGACGCCAGCACAAATAAAACATATGCCAATTTACATCCAATCATTACAAAATTCGTCTCCAAAAATAAACGATAATATTCCTACAGATGTGGAAAGTAACAAAGCTTTTACAGCAGTTAAGGAATAATAATGCATCACTTGATATTGCAGCCAAACTTTTGAAAATAGTTTACTTACTCCCCAAATTCAATAACAATTTTCTCAATTTTATGAAAGAGATCGGTAATCAGAAACGCATCCTCCGAAAGTGAGACATATTTTTCGGATTAATGCACTATGGAAACAAAGAATTAGCCTTCAAGTCTCTTATACATACAGAGATATTTCAATTAGATTCATTACGGTGAAAGTATTAATAAAAATTATACTAATTAGACATCACGACCCAATTTTGTTTTTGTTCTGATCCGAGATGTAATCATATCATCAACCATTTTCAGGAAACTGCATACCTCTTTAATAGAAAACTGTCTGCCTGCCATATCGACCTCACAACAGCATATGGCCACATCAATAGAGCTTTCTCTTCTAATCCATTAAAAACCAACTTCCGATCACTGAATTCAGTGAATGCATAGAACTCATTAAGAAAAATTGTCTTCCCAAAAATCTTATCTGCTTGGCGCGAACACTCAATAGCGAAACCTTACTATACTAATCAATATCAAGGACAAATTAAAAGTAACAGTGTATTTAATTTTTTGCTTGATTATGCACTGCGAATTCAGAAGCATAGAGGAATAGAGACGGGCATTGATTATGTAATTATTCGGTGGCACATACCCAACAAATTTACTGATAGAAAACAATGATTCTGCTTTCGTTTTTTGAGGTCAATGTAATGATAATGAGGTGGGTTATGTTGATACGATAGGTTTTCGTAATTGAAATCGCATGGAACTTTTATAGAACATTAACATCCGATATTAAGTGTTCCAAGAAATAGGATTCAGGATAAGCATTTCCAAAACGAAAACTATGATCTTGAAGTGTAATGAAAGCGGTGATGGTACCTACCCTGTATAAATTATAGAAGTTCGGTGTGTAGAATTAGTTAATACTAAACAATTCAAACACCTCGGTTTAAAAAAATTAGCATAAGATATACAAAAACTGAACACAGAATAGACTTTGCTAGATATATTTACTCCAAACACCGCAAAATGCTACAAAACCCAAACATTGACATGAATACTAGAGTAATGTACTTAAAAGCATCATCAGATCAAAACTATTATACGGATGTCATGCATGGTGCTAAACATGTTCAGAAATTGTTTGAAATGTTAGCTGTATCCAACCGCTTTTCTAGATCAATGGTTAAAGATGTGTTTAAGTGAGTAAAGTCTATAGACCTTGGTGAAGGCAGTTCTTCTTCGGTATTTGTGCATTGGCGCTATAAAATCGCAAAAGAAAACTGTACCAGATAACAGAAACTACATCACTTGGGGACAGCAACAAAAAGTAAGATAGATAGAATCTGTAACTTAAAGAGAGAATAGTTACATAATCATGATGGTGACGTTCTTTACACTAAACAATGAAAGAAGCTGCGATTAGTACTGGGAAAAGCGATAACAGTTACTGGACTTGAGAAACGTATTTTCCTGAAAAATATTTTTAAGAGAAAGATCTTATAAATTTCAACCGGCAATAGTACAACGCTGCTCGGTTACTGAATAGTAAATGTTTCTTTATAAGGAAACGGCTAATATTACAATACAAATTTCCATTACTTCTACCCTTTTAACGTCTATTTGAGAACACTTAAAAAAAGCTAAAAGTTGTTATAAAAGTTTCTGTTTTTAGTATTTTACTGGCTACTTGTTACGCAAAAATCTACTCTTTCTGTTTTATTTTTTAATCGTATTTATGCTTTCTGTGAGTCGTTGCTCCAAGCTAGTATCATAGATTGATGATGTCTGTTCGCAAGAAAAGTGACATGGTTGCTCTATCTTTCTTGATGGGTTAATGTTAGTTTTTCAAAATGTGAACTGAGATAAAAATGTGCATCCTACTTGCCCATGCTTATATGCAGCATTTAAAATTACTTTTGAAATTATATACACTTATTACAATGAAGGTTTAAATTGCAACTCTTTCTGTGTACACTAAATCTCCACGAGGTAAAAATATTAAAATATGCAATGTAAGATCAAATCAAATTCAGGTCGATTCACTATACTGTACCGATTCATTCAGCAGATGCATTACATTTTTTTACAAAGTTAATTACTTCTTGTTATTGATTTTCTATATGCTATGTCTATTTCGCACATCAGTGATCATGGCTTTTTACAACTTGCTATTCTTCGTAGCTCTTTGCTGTGTTTGTATTGTTTTATACTATCCGTCTCATTTTGTTTCCTGCTATCCAATAACACAAGTTCTTTAGATATTCTTTGTTCTTCTTTTTGTGACCTGTCACCTTAATTCTACGTCCTTTTTGTTATATGTGTCTTGTTCCTTCAGAACATAGATAATCTTAGTCAGTAATTTACTTGTTGAATTTTCATTGCAATATTAACAGGCAGAAACTCAGTTGTATAGCAGAAAGCCAAAGCTTGCTAGAACATTCCTGATAACAATTTAAGTTGTATTCTTTCATACCACGTACAGGTGAAGAAATATTTTGTGCTAATGAGAACCATGATAATTACCAATTAATGAGAACACTGGTGTGAAGGGAGCTGCATGAGAGTAGAGTGGACGGGGAAATGAACATAAAGGAAAGGATGTGAGTCAGGGAGATAGATGGCAATGGACATTACATTTAAATTTTTGGAGATTGTAGCTGTCAGGGAAGCAAGTATACGGAAGAAACGTATACGGAAAAGAAGTGCGAGAAAAGAAGCAGAGGGACAAGAAGTTGCGGTTACATTTAGTTGGTTACATTGAAAAATGGTGGAACCTAGTTTATTCTCTAGTAGCTCGAGTAAATCCATGTAAAAGGGACACGAGCAAGTTAAGCTCGTGAGAGCAGAAGTCTTGAAAGTATTTGTGGGAGAGAAAGAGGGAAGATCAATCGCATTTCAGATTTTTCGGTGTATTCTTTCAAGAACCTCGAGGTAAATAGCAGAGGAAGCCGACCAGATCCCATACTATATGAGTTTACTTTTGTGCAATTATTGTTCTTCCATCAATAAAAAAAGTTAAATATTCGTTTTTGCTGGTGGCTTATATATCACGCTGAAATCATTGGTTCTTTCAAGATCCCCAACGTTATGCAACGTTGAGTCTGGTCAGTACTTAGATATGTGACTGCTTGGGGATACCAGGTGTTGCAGGCTTGAATATGGGTTTATTGTAATGGAAATGGATAGCGGCTGGCAATAGAAAATCTCAGATTTGCATTCCAGTTACAGTCAGGCCTGTTCTATTAACTTCCGCGTATTTTTGAGAAGTTTGTTTTTATTTTATTTTTGATTCCTCCTCTACTCCCCAAACTATGGATTAACTAATTCATAATTATCGCCCGCAAATTCTTACAATTAAACATTATTTTTGTCTTTAAATAACCAGAAAAAGATTGATAAACCATAAAAATGAGGCAATCAATATCTAGTCTCTTTTGCATACCTTATTTTCAGCATTGCATTTTGATGAATCAGATTTGCATTTGTCTTTGTACAGGGTCCATGTGAAAGTGGTCCGTTTTATTACAGTCCTGAATTATCACAAGTATTATTCCTGCAAATACATTGTCGAAAATTTAAACTTTCTTTATAAAAAGTAAGCATATTGACTTTTGTCTTGGTGATTTACTTCAGCTACTTGGTACTATAGTTCACTATTATCATTTTTATGATTAATAATAATAGGATATTAAATATCTCTTGAAGACACCTTTTGTATAGTAGCACTTGATATGTACTCAGCTCTTGTGGTTAGCTTAATTTTTCAGTCTTCCATTTTCTTTGTGAAGTTCATTACATCCTCAAGAAATCTCTTATCTAGTGCTTCAGCATCATGCTGTAAGCCTTACGGCAATATAACCACACCACAGCTAGGTTTTATCCTATCCTAGCTTTATCAATATACTTTATTCGATATATATTACATTATTCACACTTTTGGTATTATTTCGCATATTTTTAATTTGAAAAAGTCGTTTGACATCCAATGAGTTGATTTTTACTATTACTTTGTATTTAAGATTATCCATGGCAAGATTAAGAATGTTATTGCCTCGAAGTTTGTACTTTTTCATTCTAGTCATCTTTCGGGATCAGGATATATGTTCCTCTCGTCGTCCATTCCGATATAATTTCTTGTTTCAGACAACTTCTTCTTCTTCTTCTATTTGCCCTGTCCCTTCTGGACGTATGCGATTATGGCTTTCCACATTTCCTTATCTCTGGTGGCTCTGAGCACGCCTTCTCCTGTTACACCGTGCAATACTTGTTCTGTCATTCACCTGATTAGTTCCTTCAAATATGTTATCCATTGCTTTCCCCTGTCTCTTTTCCCCTCTATCTGACCTGTTAGTATCAGGTTCTCCAGGCCCTCTTTCGTCATTGCGTGTCCCAGGAACTTGAGCTCTCTCTTCCTGATGCTCAGTATTAATTTGCTTTTTGTTTCCATCATTTCCAAGAACTCATCATGCTCGACCCATGAGATTCGCAGCATTCTTCTGTAGAACCACATTTCAATTGCTTCAAATTTTTCCTTCCACTTTGATGTTATTGTCTAGCATTCACTGCCATATTGAGGGACGGACATCACGTAGCAATCCAGTACTCTCTTCCTAGTTTCTAGTTAAATTGTCCTGTTTCTTAACACCTTACTCAACTTTTGGAATGCCAATTCGCCTTCGGATCTCTGTGTCGCACTTTCCAATTATGTTATAGCGCTTCCCAGGTATTTACATTTTTGTGCCTGCTTGATTCTGGTATCCCTGACCTGTATTTGACATTTTCGGCTGCCCTTTTTACTGATGACCATGCATTCAGTTTACGTGCAGTTTATTTCTAGTCCTTTCTTGTTACTTTCTTCTGCTACCTTCTGTAAAAGGTCTTGTAGTTTCCTTTCTGTGTCTGCTATCAGCACTGTATAATCTGCGTACCTTAGGTTGTTTAAATTGTGGCCTCCGATTACGAATCCAGGCGTAACTTCTAGGGTCCTCAGAATATTCTCACGATACAAGTTTAACAAATCCGGTGAAAAGACACATCCTTGACTTACGCTCCTTTCTATCTTTGTATATCTACTCAATTCATTAACTGTCCGTATGCAAGCGGTTTGCTGTTAGTAACGGTTTTTGATTACTCTCAAGTCTTTTCCAAATATGTCCAGGCTGCCGAGCATCTCCATCAGTTCTTTGTGGCGTATTTTGTCAAACGCCTTTGCATAATCAATAAAGCACAGGTATAAGTCCTTCTTTATTTGTATTGCCTTTTCGGAGAGCTTCCTAATCATAAATATTACTTGTTCCCGTGTCTTTAACGAAACCACACTGTTCTTGTCCTATCTCTGGCCTGATTCTGCTTCTCGCTCTATTCATCAGGATTCAGACGATCAGTTTTGTTATATGACTCATTAAACTGATGGTTCTGTGGAGTTCGCACTCGTTTTCTTAAGTAGTTCTATGAAGATAGACGTTGAGATCATCTGGTATAACCCCACTATTATATATTTCATTTGTTATTTTAGTAATTTTTCTATACCAAATTCTTCCAGAGCTATCAGCAGCTATATGACTAGGCCGTCTGGTCCCGGTGCTTTGTTTCTATTCAGTTTGGCTACTGCAGATTCCGCTTCAGATTTTAATATTTCCGGTCCGTTCTCATCTTTGCATAATATTGGTTGCTCTCTCTTGTCGTGGAAAAGATCTTTTATATATTCTTCCCATCGTTGGAGTATTTCCTCTTTCTCCAAAATGATTGTTGCATCCTTTGATTTTAAGCATCCTGTTGATGAGCAGGTTTTTTGTCCTGTCAGTTCTTTTATTTCCTTATGTATGTCTGCTTTATTATTCCTGCTCAATCTCTCTACTTCTGCACATTTGTCATTGAGATATTTCTCTTTAGCCTGTCTACATTTACTTCTTATTTCCTTGTGCAGTTCCCTGTACTCCTTTAAATGTCTTGATATCATTTTCTGCCTCCTTTGCATCATGTCCAGAATCTCTTCTGTCATCCACTCGTTTTTCTTTCAGTGCCTATTTTCCTTTGCTGCAATGTTGTTTGCTGATGTCATTATTGCTTCCTTTAGCGAGTCCCATTTCGAGTGTCCTTTTCTAGTATATTCTTCGTATTTGGTTTTCACGCTGTTAATGTACTATTTCTGTAGTTTGAGGTCATTCACGAGTGCGTTGTATATCAGTTTCGGTGCTGCATTAGGCTTCTTCAAACTTCCGAGTTTTACTTTTAATTGGCAGATGACTGAGACGTGGTCGCTTCCACATTCAGCAGAATAGAGATAGTGGAGTGGTATCGTGTTGCCTTCTGCACGGTGTTTTATTGAGACACCAACTCTAGTTAGGTGGCCGTTGACTCATTAAGAGTTCTTCCGCCTTTGGTAGGTTTTTATTTCTTTATCCTACCGGGTTGCTAACATCCCGTATATATATATATATATATATATATATATATATATATATATATATATATATATATAAACGAGGGGTAGAAGAAAGAAAGAACAAATATTAAAATATTAAGTATATACTTAGCATAAGTTCAGAGAAGTAGTCTTGTAAAATAAAAAAAGTAAATTCCCCTAGTTAGGAGTAACTAGCAAAAGACAAAGCATTTCATATCCAGTAAACAGAAGCTATTTTCTTTGAAATTTCGTCCTTCTTCAAAGAGAACTTCCGTTTTTATTTGGATATTTCCAGCAATGAATCTTCTTTTTGTGATACCATGCAGGCCAACGAGGATGTGTGGGAGAAACACACAGACGAACTATAATGCTATTCAATATCTTACAATAGGAAGATCCTTTTTAAATTAAACATTAATATATTTATAAACTTAATATATATATATAAACAAACTAAACACGAAAAGAAAAAAACAAAATATTAAATTATTCTGAAAAAGAAAGTATGAAAAAAAAAAATATTGAAAACAAAGCTTGGAAAACTGTGAAACGAATAATTCTTTTCCTCTCCCTTACCTGCGATTCTAACAAAACGGAACCACAAATTTTAGTAAAACTTAGCATTTCATATCCAATAAACAGAAGCTATTTTCTTTGAAATTTCGTCCTTCTTCAAAGAGAATTTCCGTTTTTATTTAGATATTTCCGGCAATGAATGTTCTTTTTGCGATACCATGCGGACCAACAAGGATGAGTGAGGGAAATACACAAACGAACTATAATGCTATTCAAGATCTTACAATACGAAAATCATTTTTAAATGAAACATTAATATATTTATATACGTAATATATATATATATATATATATATATATATATATATATATATATATATATATATAAAAGAAAATAAAAAAAATTAAATTAATTTGAAAAAAATATTAAAAATACAAATATTGAAAACAAAGTATGAAAAATAGTGAAACGAAGAATTTTTATAGCTTCTGTTTCCTGTATATGAAATACTACGTTTTTTTCAGACAACTACATATCTCTTTTAATTGCTTCAACAATATTAGGGATTTCCAAATAAAAAGTTTAAAGAGATTTATTTAAAATATTTTTATCCCTTGTAAATTCATTTTTCAGGTTATGCAACCAGTAAGGGTGTCTGCTGTGTTTTTATCTCTAGTCTTACAGATTATTTTATAATTTATTATTCCTGTAGCTTTGTTTGTTCTCCATTTGATTACCGGTACTTGTTGAGAAATATTTCTGTCATTAGTTTGAAAGGTTTTCTTGTGTTTGTGTCACTGACCTTTGTCTCAATATCTCTCGAATCTTCATTCCTTTTCTAATATCGTTTGTTTTATTTGCTTTAGTTTAGTTTTTACTGTTGATTACTACTTCTGCTGTTGTTTAATCCGTGTTTCTTGTCATTGGTCTATATTATATTTGGTATTTTCCTATGAATTTATTACTTGTTCCAGTCTCATCTTGTACCCAATTTTTGGAGTTTTGTTTCCGTCTGAGCCTCGTTCTTGAATACCAAATTTGTCGCAAATTAGTTTAACTCTAGAATATTTAATTTAGTACTGTTTTTGTTTGAGCATATGGGAAAAAGTTCGGAATTTTCACAGTTTCAGGTAATTTCTTTCAGTCGTAATTCTTTAATGATGACAGGGAATTAGTGTTTACTGAGATAATGTTTTATTTGATAAAATCCAGTCTTTTTTCTACTGTGAAGTTTGTTGTAACTTTAAATTAGGTAGGTTCAGTAAGATATTTTTCACTTTCATATTTTTATATTTCCGTTAGTTGTCGGGTGTATTACTACAAATAAAAATATACTTATTATTTTATCATTTTGCAAGTTTAGGCAAGGTCAGAAAAATAACTTTTTTTTCAGAATTTACTTCGCTTGTTTATCGAGACTTTAGATTGTAAAAAAGCTTTCTCAGCTCTAGCGTTAGTAAAGGCATCGTCCCGGTGGTTTTAAGATAAATATGTTGTTAGTTTAGCCAACAGATGTTGTTAGTTTAGCCAACAAGATGAAGACCGGATTCATACTGCTGGTAATGAACTAGCATCTTTATTTTAAACCCATTTTTAGAGATATCGTTTTATTTGAAATTATTATGAGCTTGATGCTGTTGGAACATTTTATGAAATGTTTTTTATTTTATGAAATGATTTTTATAAATGTTTTTTTCACGATCTAAATATAAACCTATTTTTAAAGTATTTGATTTATATTTATTAATTAAAATAAATTTCATTAATACTTTTTTTAGTTTAATTTAGTTTGCAAAAAAGAATGGTTGACCCAACAAGTTTATATCGTATTTTTTACTGGTTATTTGTTTGCCTTGATCGGCTGTGGTTGGCTTTCTGATCGGTAAGTAAAAGTTCAGAGTGTAATAATTTCATCACATAATCTATCTATCTATCTATCTATCTATCTATCTATCTATCTATCTATGTGTGTATTATTGGGTTATTAATTTCACTGCTTAATAAAATAAATAAAAAAACAATGGGAAAATCCTCAAAAAATTGAAACCACTCAGAATAACGTTTATAGAAATGAGAGATAGAGAGAGAGGGGGAAGGGGGAGACAGTTTGAGGGTGACAAGGAAATAAAAACCACGAAGAGTGAAGACATCACGAAAATTTGAAGTCGGTATGAAATATCACTGCTTAGCTAAGTGATAAACTTCTCCACATTAATTCTATTAACGCTCTACCGCTATCTTATTTTAATTCCTGACTTTCATGTAAGATCAAGTAATGACTTCTCCCATTGGTGTGAAATGTGTAACTAGCTAAGCTACTGAACACACTTAAGTTATTTAGCCTGGTACAAGTGCAAAAGTAGGACATCTAGTGCGGACTGCACTAAGGATAATTGTGAACTGCTCTGCAGATGTAGTATATTTAATATTGGTGGAGAGTGGTAATAATTTAGTAAGTTTAAATTACTATATGCAGAAGTAAGAGAAACCAAGTGAATATCATACTCAAGACATATCGACCAAACATATTTACTATTCACTGCTCGGCTGCAAGATGCCAATATTTTTTGTTTTGATATTTACTACGCATACATGTGACAACATAAGCCCCCATATACATGGCACTCAATTGTGACTGAAATTGTGACTCGAGTAATAGACTACAAGACTAACATGTTAAGAAATACACTACAAAAGTGATATTTAGATAACTCACTTTTAGCTATGATGACTTATCTTCGCTTTTAATATGATAAATATACGAATTATTTTTGTAACTGGCAGTTAAATTTCAGTTTGTTTTAATGCCTTTTTTAATTTCTATGCTATTTATATTTTGTGTGCATTTATGTTTGTCTAAATGTTCAATCAGGTGCAAAAGCATTATTTCAATTCTTCTTCATCAACATTAATTTAAATAAAATCATATTTCTCTCTCTATCTTAAGTTTTATGCACTGCGTATCATTACAATATTTTTCAGATTTGGACGTAAGACCATCATCATCGCAGCACTCATGATTCAAGGTGCTTGTGGAATTTTGTCTTCACAAATTATGAACATCTACTGGAATCTCGTACTTCGCTTTTTAACAGCTATCGGAGGTGCTGGTTCATTTATCCCATCAATTGTATTTGGTAAGAGAAATTTGTTTATTTAATTCATCTCATTTTTACATATATTTACGGAAATTACACAAAATATCTTGAAATACTAAAAAGGAAATGTAGTTAATAAAATCGCCATTGCTTTCAACCCCGGCCTACAGACGGAATATGTTACATCTCTTTTTGCCGGTCTTCTTGTTTAAGTTGGTGAATGCTGACATAATCCTTGCCTTCAGTTCTTCGTTGGTGTTACAAGAGTTTTGTTGGTCTCTCGAACAACTGCACCACACACATAATAATCGAAAGGGGTTGCAGTCTGGGGAGTTAGGTGGCCAGATGTAAGGTTTTGTTCTGATTTTGTGGCATTGTGCAGAGGTCCTGTTGCTTAAAGCAGGGTTTCAAACATGAATCGGAGGTGCTGGTTCATATATCCCATCAATTGTTTTTGGTAAGAAATATTTTTTAAATAAATCATCTCATTTTAACATATATTTACCGAAATTACACAGAATATTTTGAAATACTAAAGAGTAATATTAGTTAATAAACTCGCCATTGCTTTCCACCTCGGCCTACAGACGGAATATCTCTTCTTGTCAGTCTCCTTGTTTACGTTGGTGAATGCTGACATAATCCTTGTCTTCAGTTCATCGTTGGTGTTACAAGAGTTTTGTTGGTCTCTCGAACAACTGCACCACACACATAATAATCGAAGGGGTTGCAGTCTGGGGAGTTAGGTGGCCAGATGAAAGTTTTGTCCTGTGGCATGATGCAGAGGTCCCGTTGCTAAAAGTAGGGCCTTCAGACAGCCACCCTCTACATACATGATTACACTACTTCCTCAAGGTACTTTATGTAAGCTACCGTGTTGAGTTTGAGGGCCTGTGAGAAGATAAGACATGATCACTGATGATCACTCCAAATACCTTCGTAATCACCATTAGGCTCCTCCAACTCATACCGAATCCTCAGCACTGACCTCAGTTTGACTATCAAAGTGACTGAAATGTTCGTATTGACGCTTTCGGCGCGATTGTCAAACAGTACAACATTCCGTTTCACATTTCTGATGGAGTGAATTGCCTCACGGTGCACCTTTTTGCAGACGATGCCTAACTAACCCTACTATACTGTGCAGTTGATAATATTACAAACAAAGTGCATACCCGAAATTAAAAACATAAGATGGCGACTATATATACATCGTATCCTGTATATATAAGCATATGTAGGTATCGAATTGGATCATCATTTTCATTTTACTGGCTTTTTTTATCATAGGCTGTGATATTTTTTCTTTCTCTTGTTTAAAATACTATCATTTCGTTCGTGTGCAGTTTAAATGGGCGTTAGATTCCATTTTTGAATAAATTGTTTAACTGTAAGTAATTTTCTTTTTTTCTCTTTCTGTAAGTGATCTTCTGACTTTAACTAAGTTCAAATATAATAAATTAAATTTTTTATATATCTTTTTAAATTAGAGTAGGTAAACCATATTATTACCCGGTTAACATTCCTTCCAATCTTATTGAACAGGATAGAGCCTCATCCCATGTTCCCTGTTTAGGAAGTGATTCCCGGATCTCTTCCTCTCCTCAGACATCAATATTGGTGCTTCCGCAAATTTTTTTTGTGTGTGTCGTCGGTAACAACGTGTCTTCATTGTGAGTCTTCCGGGTTGGCGGATTTCTGTTTGGTGCTTCCGACTGGTAATTAGGAGCCCTAAATCTTGCGTAGCGTTGAGAGCGGCTGCTCTAATCAACAGTTGCATAATATCATCTCCGTATTTCAGCCATATCGTTGGCTCTAGTGATGTTGGTACTAATGCCATCTTTTCGAAGACTCCATGTATATGTTTGCCATTGCTGGTGATAATGGCGAGCACATTGCTAAGCGTTCATCCTGTCGATATATGTCTGATTCCATTCCGAAGTGTGTTGTTTATGTACAGAATGTCAACATCTCCATGAAGTTTTCTATTGGTATACTAGTACGCTCTCCTAGGGAAGAGTCCGAGGCGAATCTGCCTCTGATTACTGATAGTGCCTCTACTTTACATATGTTGGCAAACAAACTCACCCTATTCAAGCTATCTGGTTAGATTGGATAGCAGCATATTTTACTAAATCCACGAAATGTTGGGGGTTTCGGGCATGTGATGTTTTCTATTAATGGGTCAATTATACCCACATGAAAGCGACTCAGAGGGTGGCACACATAGCCTTGGGAGCTAACAATTGATCTAAGAGGAACACCGTCTTTGATGTGAGTTTTGGTGAGATCATATATGTGAATTAGCTTGCTATAACGTTAAGACAATTGTCTGTATGTCTTCGACTGGAAGTGATCCTTCTTCTTGATTATGATCTTCGACATTTGTCTTTCTTTTTTAAACTTTGGATCTTTCTTTACCTTGCTATAGCTACCATTTATAATGATGTCTTCCAGTCTTTCTGTATATGCTGTTTTGTCCATCACTACAGTCTCATTAACTTTATTAGTTGGTAGTATGATGTTGCCATTTCTCAGTAGAATTTTGATCGTCAGCCCCTCTTCTTTTGTGATTTTGATTTGGGTGGCTTGCTTTTCTTCAGTGTTCGTCCCACTTTTCATCTTATCTACCTGAGGAATTCCTGAGGAATTTTCAAGGCTCTTTCCTCGAATCGGACAATGATAACCAAGTAAGGTACCTGCCTGAGGGTTGTTTCAAAGTTGAAACTCTTGTTCAGCACTGACATTTCAGAGGCACTCTGCTGATGTTGACTATTTGATATCTGCCCTCACTGGTGCTAGGGGATGGATCTTGTTTGTCAACTTCTGATTTTTTAATCTTCAGTTTCCAATACTTGGAGGACCTTGACCGCATCGAATGAATGTATGAATGAGGAAGGCCTGGAAAGACCCTTTGAAATAACCCTGCACAGGTTGCAAATGATAGATAGGAGAGACGCTCTTGAAATATTCTCCATGTGGTACTATGAGATGTACAACATGCTAGGTCCACTTGACGTGTGCTGATACCTGGATCGTCCCATCAGCCTGAAGAACGTATTCTTCGTGGTCAGGTGTACAAGTGGATCTCGGTCTTCGTCGATCCATAGTTTGTGATTTTAGGGATGCTGTCTCAGCAGTAAAGGTTACATGGCTTGACTGTCTTTGATCTGGAAATGCAATGTGATATAGCCATGCAGCCTAACGTCTATTACTATTTGGGCGGCCGTACGTAAAAATCATAAGAAGGCTGGAACATATAACGGCTGAAACGTTAAAGATGAGAACAGTAGTCCGAACAGTGTAAATAATATAAATACTACCTCATTTCATATATGTACACAATTATATATATATATATATATATATATATATATATATATATAAAAGGGGATTGAAAAGTAACTTCTTACTTTATGAGCGAGTGGCTATCCAGGTGTTTTTAATTAATAGCCTGTGACTGTTTTCTTTGAGATTGATTAAGGAAGCAAGTTTAATATCCCAAGCCAACACTTCAGAAGAATCTGATTAGCGAATCGAAGAAATCGTCCATATCACAATAGTGTTAGGTGAAATCAGTTGACGCTATTATTGGGCAACTGAAATTTTAATTTAACCGTCATCCTAAATGCTTTTTCTCATATCCATTTCTTGTAAAAATCATAGCTAATAAATAAATTATGTCTTAAAGAAATTAATTATGTCTTATATATATATATATATATATATATATATATATATATATATATATATATATATATCAGTACTGACACTAAATCGCTAAAAAACAGCATTGTGTGAAAAAAAGGCCTAAAATTTAAAAAAAACAAACAGTTTACATCATAATTTATTTTATCGTTAAGAGGAAAATATTTCTTAACTTTTTTAAAAATGTTTTTAATTTTTCTAACACGTCCAAAATTTTGGTAAAAATCTTGTTTTGATTTTAGTTAGTGGGTAGCCAAATCTTTAAGAGATTTTATAATGGAAAATGTAATTTTACGTAACTCAATTTTTTTCCGCTGAAAAACACATTAATTTGGAAATCCTTGGAAAAATCAAATAATTGTCAAATTTTAATACAGCTTTCAGGACTTATTAAAAAATGAATTATTTATGAAACTATTAATTTATTAATTTAAAAAGTTTTTGCAAAATATGTTTTTTTCATATCTATTTTCCTCTCCATGTAAATTCATGAAATTTCTAGAAAATAGATTTTTTATGCAAAATTGGTTTTATAAGTTAAACGCAGAACAGATTGGAGTATGTAAATCCTTTATTATTATTTTTTCTAGCTTTTAACTTTTTTTCTGAAAATCTGCTCCCATTAGTAAAAAGAAATACAATAAAACTATGACATTATTTAATTAGATAAGCTCTTAATTGCTTTAATAAATAATATAAATTAATTGTAGTCTGAAAAATATTTTTTTAAATAATTAGATTTTGAAAGGATTGATTTTATTTTTTAAGTATATTAATCACAAACATTTCTACCATTCACCCACACTAAAAAATCTTCGACAAGAACAATGTTAATGTCAGTTATAGTTGCGTTAAAAACAGATGAATATATTTCACGACATAATACGTATTATGACCCACATAATCAACGTCACCCAACTAATAGCAAAAATGACCATTCTAAAAATAATTGTAACTGCCGAAAAAATAAAACCTGCCCATTGAATAGCCAAATGTCGGAAAGTATTGTTTATATGGCTCGAATTCATTCGGATCATAATGATGTTAAATTTTAATTTGTAAGCACTTCTAACAGATAGAATATAAGATTTAACAACCATATGTCTTTAAGCAACAGTGAATACAGCAAAAGTCCTGTTTTATCCGTACGTTATTGAAAATTAAAAACAAGAAGAGCCCAGTTATTACCTGGAATATCGTAGCTAAATCCAAACCTTACAATGAAAACGGGGATAATGTTATCTTCCTATCTGCATTTTAGAAAAACTTATTATATTAAACTATGTCAATAATCTTAATTTACTGAATAACAGCTGATTTAATGGCCACATTATGTCATAGAAAAAATACTTACTTAAATTCTTAGACCCAGATAGATATAGATTTCTCTATAGGTCTGCCCATTTCTTTCTTTCTTTCTTTCTTTCTTTCTTTCTTTCTTTTGCAATATTACGTGTAACAATTAAGAATTAAACACCCTTTATTTTTGCTCTCTGCATAGTTCAAATTTAATTTTAATTCTAAATTTTACTTTTAATTCTTAATTTTCATTTTCATTTTATTTGATTTAAAATTAGAAAATTTTATTTTTTTTTATTTACATGTAATATTTGAATATTAAGTTTTTACGTTTTATGATTTACGCTCCTATGAGTTCTTCTCCCTGCATTTTATTATTTCTAATATTTTTATTCTAAGTCTAAATTTTGAATTTAAATTTTAAGTTTTTTGCACATGTAACCTTACAATATTTAAATTATTAATCTTATTAAAAAACAGTAAGTTAAATTTATAAAAATTAATTTCTATGAACATCGATTGAACTTAAATTCAAATCTATTAAACTCTCAGTTTTATATATGCACCTGATGATTGCATAATGCACGAAACTCCGAGTCGTTCTATTGACGTAGGATTACCTTCATACTTGTTTTTATATATATATATATACTATATATACTAAATACCTACACTCATTTGTTAAAAACGGCATAGCATGATTTTGTTTTATCATCAAAATGTTTATATTATAACGAGGAAAGTTCAAACTTTGTTGTCATTATTTTAAATATTTTTTAAAATCCTTTTTAACACGTTCGAAATTCCGGTTAATTTTTTCCGTCAGCGATCTACCCCATGCTTACCTGATGTTACTATGATAGCCAGCGTGATATGCAAGTTATTGTTTGGTGCTGAAAGATATTAATTTGAAGTTTTGTTTCCAAAAATTAAGTAATTGTCTGATTGTAATGAAACTTTCAGGACTTATTTAAAAATGAATGAAATTATTAATGCAATATCATTTTGGAAAATCTTAACCACCCCACCAAAAAAAATTACAACTGTTATCCCCTCCCTCTAATTGATTGTATGAACCTTCTAGAAACTCATTATGCACCCAAATGTTCGGTTTTATTTACATGCAGGACTCCTTGCTGAATGTAAATCATGTGTTTTTTTTTATTACAGGACCATTTTCTTGAAAATCTGCTCCTAATAGTAAAATTAGAAATGCATTAAAACGACGTTATTTTTTTAAATTAGCTAAAGTTTTAATTGATTTTATAAATAATATAAAAAGAAAAGTTCAATGAATAATGAATTTTTATAAGAATTGTTTTCATTTTTTCTTTGCTAATTATGATGACTCATAAAGTTTAAGACATCTTTTAAACTTCTTCCACTCATTCAGTGTATTCGGTTATTAATTTATTAAGTAAAGACTATATTTATAAATAAAAAATTGAAAAGCTTAATACAAACAATTTAGAATTAACAATTTAAAATAATTAAAAAAATAAACTGCCCATTTTTTTTTACTATGGAAAGAGACTTGTCACTAAAAGGTTATGTGTTTCAATGTTTTTTCTGGTTAAAAAACGTTCTGTTTTGGTCAACATACTTCCAGATCTGTAAAGATTGTTAATAGGAGCGGTCATCACCTCGTTAAAAATGTCAACGAGTCAGACCTTTCTGATTAAGAAATACTTTTATTCGGAATTTCTTGCCATAAGATTTTATATTTGTTTAAAATCAGATTAATGTATCTTTACATTTGAAAATTATTAAAAAAACAACGTGTCACAAATGTATATTTTATTTTTGCATAATTGTTAAAATCGAGAATTAAATTTTGTTTACAAATGTGTCGGTTGCTCAAAAATAGCCGAAAAATTTAAAAAATTAATAAATCTTATATATTTATATTCCAATCAACATAATACCTGTTAGAAATACATCAGAGTATTTTGCTTACTGGAAATAGTAAATATAATCATTTACTTTTCAATTAAAACTGAAAAAAAAGGCTTCAAGGGAATTTTTATTTTTTAAAAATATTTTAAAATTTAGATATTGAAAATGAGTGAAGGTGCGTAAATATATGCTTATATATTTTAAATAAAAAGAGAAACAGCAAATGTTCTTTTATAAAATATATTGTATTTTATTTTTTATATTCTGCTACACGTATTTCTCATCTCGCGATCTTCATCAGACAGAGAGTGGTTGTTTTCACATATTAAACGGAATTAATTATCGTTATAGTCTCTGTGTTCTGTGTACATGTTGTGTGTCCGTGTGTGCGTTGGGATTTATGATCGATTTAGCGCTGATTTAAATTTATTTATAAAGGCTTTAATTGTATTTGTAGGTAAGAATAATTGTCTGTCTGATATGATGGTATACTTTTAAATTTACCATGATTTCATTGGAAAGATGTATTGTGATACAAAGGTTGTTTCGACGTCTGTTAATTTCATGTTGCTTTTGTGAAGGGAAACCCTATTGTTTAATCCAGGGCTATTCCCTATATAAGGTTTGTGCACTTAAGTGCATATACCACATTTTTGGAGTTGCAGTTTAAATTTTTGTTTTTTGTGAATGTCTTTGTGGAGTTTTCAAAAGTGTAGTAGTTTCCTTCTGTAATGATATCACAAACCTAACATCTTTTTTGTTACATTTTTTAACCCCCTGTATTGTGAGTTGGTAAAATTTGGACGTGGTTAATATATGTTTTAGGTATGTTTGGTTAGCGTTTGTTTTTAATTATTTTGGTTGTTTTAATACGTTTTTTATTTGATCATTTTTGTTAAGTAGGTCTAAATTATTTGTAATTTCTGTAAATAGTTCTGGATTGTTCCTGCTCTATGTTGAGACCTATGTTAGAATATGTTCGACGTTGCGTTTCTGTGGTTTTAGTAGTTCTTCTAAAGGTATTTTTACTGCCATTTCAAAATCTTTGTTTTTAGGTTTGTGGGGTAGCCACGTTTTTTTTAGTTTCGTGTAGTTCGTCTAGGCAGGTTTTTTGGAGGTATTTGTTGGCCACTATAGTGCAAATTACGGGCTAGAGAATAAGGAATGGATTTTAGGCAGCTTTCGTTTGGTAATCGCTCTTGAAATGAAGATATATTTGGGTGTCTTTAGGTTTGTGGCGTATACCTGAGTTTATGTAGTTATTTCTACTTCTAATGAGTATGTCTAAAAATAGGAATTTCTGAAAACTATATTCATGGCTGAATTTGATTTTAGGGTGTATGTTCTGGAGTAGAGTGTGGAATTGGATAATATCGGCTAATGAGGATTTCCAGAAAATGAAACAATCATCTAAGTATCGTTTCTAAGATTCAAGGAAGTATGTTTTCATATTATTTCGTATAAGTTTTCCTCTAGGTAAGCTTATGGTAGGGTGACATATGTTGGTGCCATTTTCATTCCCATTGCAGTGCCTAGAGTTTGTATGTAGTTTTTACTGTCAAATTCAAAGGTGTTATTGTTTAGTCTTAGATCTATACTATTGATGATGGATTCTTTGGTGAATCTGGGGTGTAGTGTTTCTAGATGTTTTTCAATCCAGAATGATATTACCTGTTTAACGAACTCTTGGTGTATGTTGCTATATAGGCTACTGATGTCAAATGTTGGTATATATATATATATATATATATATATATATATATATACAAACATTATATATATATATATGTATGCATGTATATGTATTTATATATATATACGTATGTATATAAATATGCAAATATTTTGTTTATAAGTTTATAATAACAACATAGTTTACTGCAACACAAAAACTGTTGTGTTTCGGTACTATTTTATTAGCACCTTGTCAGGCAGTGAAATATTTGTTCTGTTAGGAATCATTATATACAGTGGCTTAAAAGCAACACAAATTTTACCAAAATCCAGACAATTAAGTTTCGGCGATTTACAGGGGTTTGTCTTAGTGAACCAATATAAAGTTAGGTCATAATGGATAGGAGAAATTTGATTGAAAGATTACAGAGAGATAGAGACTTGAAAGGATTTGGAACCCAGATGCCAGTGATGAATTAAAATGAATGATACATATGTAGCATTTAGCAATTCAGAAAAGTTAACGCGTCTCATCGTGAAACGGTTACAGAATTTTCTTAAAGTTATTTTTCAACTTAAATTAGTGAATAACTGACAAAGATTGGAAACATTTTAGTTTCTTTTTTTTTTAATACACTGGACATCAAACATATGAAGTTAATTTAGTGATGGATCTATTCATTAATCCCAAACAAATTAATTATCAGTAGATAGAAGAATCGATCAATAGAGATAGATTATAGATGTCTAGTTATATCATACTAAAAATAACTCCACTTTCGTGTATATTTTAGACGACGATGACAAATCGAAGTTAGGTCGTTACGTTTATTGGGCAAGTTTAGTTTTGGGAATTTTACAATTTGTAATTTTTCCTATAAACATAGAAAAAATGGCTCATGTAAAGATTTACAAGTTCCGGTTTTATTTAAAATTTCCATTTTGCGGTAAGTGTTTATTGGCATCTTGGATTTCCAATAATAAATAGAAATTGATGTGCTATTGCCATAAGTTTTGTTATTAAAATGTCTTTTAAAAATTGAAATATAATTGAAAAATAACCTAAAGAAAATCATGTAACATCACGACCTAATTTTCTATTGGTTCACTGAGATAAGCCCCCCCACCCCACCCTAATTGTCTGGATTTTATAAAAAGATGTGTTGTTTATAAGCTTTGATATAGGTACCTCCAATCATATTCGATATCTAAATTTTAAATTGAATTTTTAAAAATGAAAAAGGTTTTCTTGAAATATTTATTTTAGTTTTAATTGAAAGATAATAATTAAATTTACTATTTCCAGTAAGCGAAATACTCTAGTGTATTTGAAACAGAAATTATTTGCATTGGAATCTAAATTTTTTCAATTTTTCTCTAACCTTTCAATTTTTTCGGACTTTTTAAGCGACCGACACATTTGTAAACTAAAGTAATTCCCTGTTTAAAAAATCTTGCAAAAATAAAATATACAGCTGTGACACATTACTTTTAGAAAATTAGCATAATTTGTGTTAAATTAATCTTATTTACACTAGTATTACTTATTTATAGCGTGGAACTTAGAATAAAACTATTTCGTAAACACAGAGTTGATCTTTTTGACCTGCCAGCCGTATATCAAACGTGCTGAGAGGTTGTTGATAAGAGATAAGATAAAAGTGAATGGCGTTTGCAAGTGACAAAATTGGGAAAATTTTTCGTATAAGAAGAAGAAACTCTGATCTTTTAATTTTGCACAAAGACATTTCCGTACAAAAAAAAAAAAAGAAATTCAAATACACAAAAAATGAAATTTAAAGAAAATATGAAGGCAATACAATTTGTATTAAACTTTTCAGTTTTCGATAGGCAATATAATCTTCAATTATTAATTTAAAAATCTGTCGCAATAAATCTTTGAAGTATTTTAAAAATATTGTTTAAGTTTTATAAATTATTATAATTAAAAAAGAGAACTTCTTTTAAAATTTCATTAGTAATCGAATTTTTTTTCTTTAGAATATAATGTCCTTAAGTTTTATTATTTATTCAATCAATTCAAAGCCTATCAAATTAATATCAGAGTTTTATTGTAATTTTTAATTTACTTGTCGGAGCAGATTTTCGGATACAGAGGCCAAATTTAAAAGAAAATAGATGATTTATATTCCCTAATGTGTCCTGCGTTTAACTAATAAAATCATTTATCGCATAAAAGTAAAATTTATTAAAATTTCAAGGATTTCCGTGGAGGGGGTAGCATATATAAGAAGATATTTTACCAAAATTTAAAAAATAATAATAATTTCATTTGTGAAGGAGTACTGAAAGTTTTATTAAAATACGTCAATTATTTGAATTTTGCGAGAATTGCCTAATTAATATGTTTGTGAGCGGAAAAAAGGGAATAATATGATCTTACGTTTTACTTTGTAAAGTCTCAGAACGTTCTGGTCATCCGCTAACTCAAATCAAAGCAACAGTTTCAGCCACAATTTCGAACATATTAGAAAAATTATTTTTTTAAAAAAGTAATTCAAAATTACTTTGATCTTTCCTCTTAATAATAATAAAACATTGTGAAGGAAATAGTTCGTTTTTATAAAGATTGGGGCCTTTATGATACTATGCTGTTTTTTAACGATTTATTGAAGGTACCTACTTTAAATATAATGATTCCTAACAGAAAAAATTAATTCACTACCTGACGAGGTGCTTATATGATAGTACCAAAACACAACAACTCTTGTGTTGCATTAAAATATGTTTTTATTAAAATTTATTATAAAAATCATGCTTATATATATATATATATATATATATATATATATATATATATACGTTTATATGAACTTGTTTATTGTTTGCAGCAATGCATAAATAGATTTATTATTAGACTGTGACTTTTTTTACAATCTTTCAAAACGAACTGAAAAACTATTCTGAGAAAAGAATATTTAAGTTAATTCAGGTAGAAGATCTGAATGTACACGAATTTTTATAAATTATTGAATACTAGATCTGAAGTGTTGTCAAATAGTCCATATTCAAGAAATATTTATAAGCGCGCTTTATATAAAAAATATATGGGCATATTCATAATAAATATAACAACAATGGACACTATGCAGCTTATTCAACTTACTGCACCTGCAAACTTTGTTTATCTGATATTTGAAATAGAGATATTTGCACGCCAAAACATTGGTGATATTACTGCAACCGCCCGGTCTGCCAGTTTACGAGTACTCGCACTCCCAGCTTGACGAGGTGAAAGAAAACTTACCGACGCGTTGTGACAATTATTCTTTAATTTGATTATATATATATATATATATATATATATATATATATATATATATATATATTAAAAAGGATTAATTCAAAGATGTTGAATGGCCATTTCGATATGAAGATCCCCACGGGGGATAACACATCACCTCAGCAACAGTAAATAAAATTTTTAATATTTATTAGGATCGGGTTTTTGGAATTTACCTTCCTGCTTATTTCCCTTGGATTGAATTATATGAATTAATATATATATATATATATATATATATATATATATATATTCCTATGTGCTTAAAACAGCATAATATGTATATTTCTTAATATATAATTTTTGTTTTGTTATACTGCATTAAGCACTGTTCAATTAACAGCTGATAAATAATTATATACTGATGTGTGTCTGCGAGTATACACATGTATATAGTTTTTACATCCATAACCTCTCTCTCTCTCTCCATATATATATATATATATATATATATATATATATATATATATAATTCCAGGAGGAACGGACTCAATGTTTTACTATTTTCAGTGCCCCGGCATTTATTTTCTTATGAACAGTGTTCAATATAATAAATATTATAGAGCTTAATAAATATATATACTTATGAATTAATTGTACATTGTGACACAGAAATTTCTATGTTTTCAGATAGATTCTCATCAGCAGGCAATGTTTGATATTGGCTGTGCAGATTATTTAATATTTAAATCCAAAAAACGTCGATTTGCTGTGTATGTACTTGAGAAAATATAAAATTTACATGTGTGCTTCTTTCAACTAATCAGAGCAAAGATTCATTTTGGAATTTGGACCCAAAAAATACCTACTGACTTTTTCTATTTCTTTTTTCTTTTTTCCTTCCCTTATCTTACTTTTGTCCTTTCTTCTTTTCCTTCCTTAACAGTCAAGATATCAACCCGCTTTTAACCTAACCTTATCACATTTTCGCTTAGTTTATTGTCTTTGATGTGATATGCCCATTTAGTACCAAGGCTCTCCTTTTCACTTTCTTATCATTTTCGGTCTCTTATTTGTAACTTTCTCGAAATCTTTGAGATATAAGGAAATATTATAAATAATATAATATGATTATACACACACACACACACACACACACACACACACACACACACACATATATATATATATATATATATATATATATATATATATATATATATCCTTGTGAAAATTAATTGCAACAACTACTTTTGTTTTCTTTTTTTCACCATACGGTTAGTTTTAGAACCACTTGAGTGACAGAGTGTAAACAATTTCTATTTTTTCCTCGGATTAGGCCATTTGCAGTGCTGTGCAACAATATGAATCTATTTTCGGTGTGTATGAAGCAATTTGTTTGACATTGAAAATATTGTGTCATTTGTAATTACATCAGATTTTTATCGCGCTCAGAAACTACTGTCGATTAGTTGTCCTATGGCCATTGTTTGCGATGGACGTTACTCCAAGAAAGCCTGCAAAAATCATAGCATATTATTGTTGTTAGCGTTTCAACTATTAGCCTTGTCATCAAGTCAAGGAAACAAACTGAATCTTTCAGTCCAAAACGTAAACAAATGTGGTCGGAGAAGAAAAATAACGCCCAGAGACAACGTATACGTGATCAAAGAAAGTGTGAAAGATCCTAGAAAGACATTATACGTTTGCACAGGGGTATATATATATATATATATATATATATATATATATATATAGAGAGAGAGAGAGAGAGAGAGAGAGAGAGATTGAGAGAGAGTGAGTGAGAGTGTGACAGACAGAGATAGAAAGAGAGAGAAAGTGAATAACCGAAGCTTCATAAAACTTCTTTATTTAGTTAATTGTAACTGTTTAAAAAATTTAAATTTGCGTTTATTGAATATGCTAGAGAAACCAGACACAAAACGTAACAAATGTTGATCTACATTAATCGTTTATAACAAAACTGAAAATATTTTACTTCAACTAGTTACAAAAATTAAAGTTTGATTTGAAGAGATATTCTTTTACACTTTGCTGCTTTTAATTTTCTCTTGCATTTAACAGGTGCTGAAATTTCTTCTATGAAAAACAGAACTAATGCTACAATGGTTGTTCAGTTGTATTTCACAATCGGACTTTTTATTATAAACTTAATGGCATATTTCATACGGAGCTGGTCATTGATTATTCTTTTGGTTTCTCTACCCTCAATACCAACTGCATTGCTATACATTTGGTAAGATTTGAAACAGAATGTTTCTAAAATTATATTTTTGTTTTCTGCATTCAGATGATTTTGAACCAACAGTCTATTTGACAGAACACTTGGGAATTTAGACGAAATACTAGTTTAAAGCAAATATAATTGGCTTTTAAAAGTGGAGACTTTTTTGTAATAAATATATTTCGCACTCAGATATATACTTGTAGCTTTCTTTCACTGCTTATTAATTTTTATTTTAGCCTGTGAAATTGAAGATAAAATAAAAGAAATTTCATCAATTTCATTGTATAAATTGTATAAAAAATAAGGTGGCGGATCCTGATATTAATATGAATGTACAGTTCAATATTTCTTTTTTTTTTTTCATATGATTACGGTTCGAATGTTACTCGGCGACTGATAACCAATTAAAAATCATTTTTCTTGCCTTTTTTGTACAAAAAACGAGTCATTTTAGGGCTATTTTGTCACATGAATTTTATATGACTCCGAACGATGTTTCACGCTGTGGCTGGGACGAGGTAAAGCAAAAATACACCTCCCCAAACAAAAATTACATCAAAAATTGTTTGGACTCCGAACTGGAAAGATCAAAATCAAGATAGTAAAAAAACATTAAATATCTAGAACGTGTTTAACAGAGGACACAAAATGCATTACCAAAAACTGTAGGCGCGTTGTGACAGCAAAATATAAATTTTAAGAGCTAAGTAAATATTAAGAAACAAAGAAAATCGATATAAACAAAGACAAGAATACTGAACTGTTATGTAATATCAACCCTCGTATAAAGCAGCGAATGCTGGATAATCTCCTTAAATTATGAAGAGTCCTGAAAGAAGAAAAATGTTGTTCTAAAGAATGATGGTGAGAAGAGCATGCACTCAACAATTGAGCAACGACGATGTTTTAGAAAAAATTGAAGCTAAAAGGACACTTATATTAACATCGAAAAAAGACAACTGAAATTTCTAGGGTAAGTAAGGAGTAAAGAAAGCATAGAAAAGTTCTCACTCACAAGTAAAGATAAGAGGAAAAGAAAACCGCCGAGGATAATTGAGCTAACGAGTTTGTGTAAATAGACATAAGAACAAAGAATGGAAGGCATAGTAAAAAGGCAAACATTGCACAGCGCTACAAAAGACAGGGAATTTCTAGAGCCCTCAAAATCAACGTCCTGAAGAGACATCATACATAAATGAGAAAAATTAGATTTTGGAAAGTCGCATTTTCCCATACGACAAATCTAGTGCTGGCAAATATACCACATCAGAATTTTATTGGCCAGGAAAGCGACAATATATTTCAGGGGCTAATTTGCTAATGTCCGCCACTGGTCAATAGAAAGCTTACGGACATATTACGTTGAAATACCAGTTCACTCCGTATCATTGATGTCAAGCAACGTTGTGTCTGGTTAATACTCAGATGGTTATCACCTGGTATGCCGACGTTGGATAGAATCGCACTATTAATACTAACAGAAAACCACAAAATGTAGAGGTGTCTCTTGACTGACACATCGTAAGACTTACACTGGAATTAAAAGAAAGAATCGGTCAGTCGTAAAGGACCAGTTGTTTTTTTTACATCAGCTGACTGCATGTATCACAATCAAATATGAAGAAATGGAATTAATTGGGCTACAAAACTTGACACTACACAGTTTGCACACAATTCTTCTCTCTGGTCGATTGTTTCAAGCGTTCCAACAATCCTTCGTAGCAGATAATTTTTGCCAATCAAGCCGCAGCTCTAAGTCTCTTGAAAAACGTCGGTTACAGAATTACAGAATTCTGTATCAATGGTAGATTGAGACTGATTTATAGTTTGTAGTAATGCATAGATTTATAGATCGGGGAAATCTTTAATATACATGTCAAATGATCAAAACGAGCGTAAAAATCTACTCTACTGAAGTGGTTTTAAAATTGATTCATGCAAAAGAGTTCGTAGATTTTATATTTGTATTTAGCGAATCATAACTTACTGAAAAATCTTCACTATCATGCAACATATTTAATTTCAATATCATGGAGAATTTAAGAAAACCTTAAAATACCTTCATTTTTGAGATACCGAGATTTTGACTATAATTTTTTTCAGTAGAATATAACATCGGCATAACATGATGTCATTGAATTAAAACAAAGTTATTTAATCGATAACGGAAACAAAGAGCAACGAAGAAGAACAAATATAATTATAATAATTTGATAAAATGTACCAGGGAAAATATAAAATCTAACTGATTCCCGTTCGTCACCGATCAGAGTACAATAGAGCAGATTTGATTTTTCAATCTTCTAAAAAGAAATCAAGATCGCACTCAGTGTAAAAATTAATGTTTTACATGGTGAGTAGTGATACAAAAAATGATATTCATAGACTTAGCAAATTTCGAGAATTTAGTTTTAAATATCGTCTGAAAAATGTATCGAAATAACTAATTTCCCGAGGTATTTGAAAACTGACATCAAAATTTTACTCTTTCAAGAATTCATTCAAATAAAGTTGATATATTGTTATTAGATACCTTGAATGGAAAACATATTCAAACCAAAATTCTAATTATGAATCCGCATAAGTAAAATATGCGTTTTTTACTGTATTCAATAAGTAAAATTGTAAGAAAATTGAAAAAGATTAGAAACATGGCTAATCAATGAATATGATTTGTTAGTTCATTTGTTAGAACCTAATTGTGCATAAATTATGAGACAAAATGTTTTAAATTTGCATTGTTTATTAAGAATCTAAATCAGACTACCGCACTATATAGTATATTACATCACAATATAGCTAAACTGTTCAGTATAATTTCCCTTTTATGTAAATTAAGGTCTTGTTTGAGGGCACAATGATTTAGTAATAATTTGCTTGCGTCATGCATCTTATCCATATATATTTGAAAAGATTCAGTAAATTATAAATTTTATAAGGCTGTGTTATAAAGTTTTGATTGACCACTGGAATGAAATTCCAACATTATGACTTTGAAGCTAAATTTAATATTTAAACTTGTTTACTCGAAAAACAGACAAGATATGAACATAATATTTTATGTTGTTATTTATCATGTCCAATCTCGCATGTAAATTGTATGCAATATATGGTTTACAAAATCCAGCTTCCCTAATTTTATATATATATATATATATATATATATATATATATATATATATATATATATATATATATATAATTGTGTATTTGAACAGAAATCCCTCTTTTAAACAAGTTTCGTTAAAAACGACTGACAAGATATTGCGATTAGGCATTTTATTTCACTTTATATACAATATGTGTAACAACTATCCAAAACTATTGCATATTCGAACGCTTTCTGCTATTCTTTTGGCCATTGTCAAGGATGATTTTCACTTTTAACCTGTGTGTTTCTCCCTATGCAATGACAGCCACTACATAAATTTTATTCGTAGACACTTAATAACGGGTAGCATTTAATTAATATTAATGCTTTGTTTCTGAATATGATCATTTCCTCCTGATAATGTCAAATTGTTCTAATTTCGTTCCTCAACCCTTCAAGTTTTTGGAACACTTAATTGTGCCAGATACAATAAGCTTTGACAGCCTTTTCTCGTTTTCATGTTCGGTCCTTGCTTTTTTTTCATAGGTGAGGGTTTACTGTTTGTTCTTAATTCCTTTTAAAAGACGTTACTAAAATCCATTTGTGTTTCTTTCTCCAAAAGGATTTCCGAAACTGAAATCAAATCCCATTCCACTTAATTCCACTTATGCACCAATACTTTTGGAAAAGGTATGAATACATCACCGCCACCATATTTCCAATTATGATAATTACATTTATCCTATTAGAGTTGTTTTTATCGATCTCATTTGTTATTTTATTCTTTTCAGGGCTTTACCAGAGTCACCACGTTGGCTACTAACCATGAATAAGGAAAAGGAAGCAGAAATTGTTTTTAAAAAAATCGCCGAAGTAAACAAATGCGACTTTAATTTCAAATCAGAAGAAATTGACATCTCTTCGGTCAACGATCGGACTGTCAGGCTCTGGAAAATGTTCACAATTCCCAAATATCTAAAACGGACACTCATCCTGATATTCAACTGGTAAGAAGAATATTCTTGTTTTTTTTTTCTCGTAAGTTTGATTATATTAATTACCAGCGACATTACTTGCTCTTTTTATAATTTATGTTTAGATCATATTTAACATTTTGTAAAAGATCTCTTTGTTTAAGTATCTGTTAATGGCAATAAAACGAATACATTAAAATTAAACTTAACAAATAATAATAAAAATATGTATGTTATCGTAAAATATTCATAAAAATTTGAAAAGGAAAGAAAAGATTAACTTGTATTCCTTTGTCTTTTATCAGAACTCTATAACTTTTTTTAAAAAATGAGCAAAGCAATCAATCTAAAATTGTGAATAAAAAAAACGGCTGTTTTATTTTTTAAATGTCTAATCATAGACTGACAATATTCGAGCTTAAAAGCGATATCTTTCGTTTAGAAAAGGCGATCTGGAACGACCTAATATATATATATATACACACACACACACACACACACACACATACATATATATATATATATATATATATATATATATATATATATATTACGGTAATTAACGAAACTTAGTTATAAACAACCGACAATTTAAAATGAATCGTTTGAACATTATTTTTTATCGATACTCGTATTTATGTAGATATTCTGTTTTTTAATTAAACAGTATTATATATTTATATCTACCGGCCTGATTATTTACGATAAATTTTTATTACAAAATTGCGTGTCATTCCGCAGGAATGTTATATAGGCTTGATTAAAACCTCGTTTAGATTGGAGGTCATTCGTGGTCGAGCAGTCTAAGAAGTTGTCCGATCAAATAGTAAATGGAATCGAACTTGCAGTCAGCTATGCGCTGCCTCTTTTTCCCAGCAAACAACCGCTTGGCGTCATTCAGGATCCTCTTACCCTCATTATGAGCAGAGGGAAATAGGTGCCTATTGTGGTCAGACGCATGTCTCTGATATAGCCGGAAGTAGTGGTTCCTGTGAGCAATGGCAGGAGAGAACCATATATATATATATATATATATATATATATATATATATATATATATATATTTATCAGCATGCAGTGTGGGCATAGAAGAATCCAAAGGAGTATCCTTTACATATAGTGGTAGGATAACTATCTAAGAGAGCTCTAAACTTATATGCATATAAATACATATAGAGCAAATATAAGAAAAATTAAGACAGACGCGTTATATCATGGTAAATAGGAAGTATAGACCTATTTCAGGAGAGCCATCTTCAACTTTCGTCTTTAATTTAACGAAGGATTCTACACGAATGGGATTCACAAAAACCTAAGAGAACGAATAAAAAAATATATAAAAAATAAAAATAATGTTTTTATTTGTTTTTTTATTTTTTATTTTTTATATATTTTTTTATTCGTTTTCTTAGATATTCACCATGAAATAACGCGTCTGTCTTAATTTTTCTTATATATATAAACAACCTTTTAAAAGTTGGTGTAAAACCATTTTCGTGGCCTTATTTCTCATATTTGGCCTTTTGACGAGGTGACGCATACTTATATATCGAATGTCTTTGCGCACAATAGACTATAAAATCCCAAAATGACGATTATATAAATGTGAATAATTTACTAATTGCAATATTTATGTAAATAGTCATATTTCATCATTTGCAGAATTATTTTTCGCTGCGGACGACATACCTAGTAAATTTGTTTGTTTTGTAATCTTCATAATTCAATTTTTCATCATTGAAAAATATATGATGTTAAATGAGGAATTTTTAAATCATGATATTTATGGCAATTTATCTCTAAAATTCATTTGTAGGAATTTGGTGAGCTTTGTGTACTACGGATTATTTCTCAACACCGAAAATTTAAGTGGAGATATCTATTTGAATTTCTTCTTTGGTGCTCTCGTCGAACTCCCGGCGTACTTCCTGTGTATGATTTTGCTGAATCGTTTTGGCAGAAAGAAATTGTATATTGCCTTTATGTTTATTGGAGGGATTTTCGGGATTTGTACAGTTTTTCCAATGATGTACGGTTCAGAAGGTTAGAAAAGTATTTCATATTGTTTTTTTTCCTAAAATTTGCTTTGTTTCTTAAATCAATCAATAAAATGTATTCTTAAAATAATGTCAGTATTATGTCAGAATGCCGTAAAATGGCAGCGATCACTGGCAAGGCTTTTGAAATTATATCCATGCATATACGTATAATCAAACGCAGATTCACAGATAAATGCACACGTATTGATACAACTAAAAATACTCGCTTCTAAATATATCTATATATTTTTTATAAAGCCCTATATATACAGGAAAAGAGACACAGGTTTTAAGGTTCTAAGATTCACTCAATTCCCAAATTCTGATCAAATGACAAAACATGAGTTGTTTTTTTTATTTTTGCAAAGAGTAAATACAGGAGAATTAGTAAAAAGAAGAGCCAACTAAAAGTTAGTGATACTAAAATCAAACCGGTGCAGAAATTTAAATATATAGGAAGCGTTCGAACAGAAAACGGAAAGTGACACGGAGATCCGAGAAAGTATTGGCATGACCTAGGATGCATTCCTGAAGCTGAGTAGAGTATTAAGTGACAGGAAAATTTTGCTAGGAACAAAGAAAGAGTACTAGATGTCATGTCTGTCTTTCAATATGACAGCGAATGCAAGACAATCTCATCGAAGATGATGAAAAGACTTGAAGTAATCGAACTGTAGTTCTACAAAAGGATGCTGAGGATACCAAGGATAAAACATGCGAGCAATGACAAGGTTTTAGAAAGGATTGGCACAAGAAGAAGTTGATACTTAACATTAGAAAAAGGCAGCTGAATTTTTTTTAAACATAATCATCTTGATGAGCCATATTTAATAAATGATCTTCCGAATCCTGATGAATAGAGCGAGAAACAAAATCAGGCCAGAGATAGGACAAGAACAGTGCGGGTTCATCAAAGACAACGGAACAAGGAACGCCCTATATATGATTAAGATGCTATCCGAGAGAGCAGCACAAATGAAAAAGACATGCACCTATGTTTTATCGATTATGCAAAGGCATTCGACAATGTACGCCACAAAGAACTGACAGAAATGCTCAGCAAACTCGACATATTTGGGAAAGATTTAAGATTAATCAATAATCTCTACTGGCAGCAAACCGACTGCATACGGACAGATAAAGAATTCAGCAAGCATACAAGATATAGAAAGGGGCGTAAGACAAGAATGTGTTTTTTTACCGGATCTGAGGACTCCAGAAATTATGTAAGGATTTGTCATCAGAGGCCACAATTTGAACAACATGATGTACGTAGATGATACAATGCTGATAGCAGTTACGGAAAGGAAATTAGAAGACCTCTTACAGAAGGTAATTTAAGAAAGGACTACAAATAAACTGCAAGAAAACAGAATGCATATTCATCAGCAAAAAGAGCACCCCAAAATAACAAAGGAAGATGGGGGATACTAAAATCAAGCAGGTACAAAAATTTAAATGCCTTGGAAGTGTTCTCAACAGAAAACGAAAATTGCGAGACGGAGATTTGAAGGTGAATTGGCATGGAGGTGGAGACATTCCAGGAGCTGAGTATAGTATTAAGAGATAGGAAAATTTCACCAGAAAGAAAGAAGAGAGTACTAGATTGCTATGTGTTATGTCGCCAAGTATAAATGAATAATTCAACAACAGAATCAGAATATAAGTTGTATTCCGCGGAAAGACGGTTAGTATGTACAGAAGTGATTAGTAATATTTACAATAGAAAGATACAAGAGTCCTATCCGTCGTAAGACGTGTGTATCCATGATTACTTCCGGTACGCCACAGAAGTGTGACTAACTCTTCACTGACTCGCACTGACTCTTCAGTAACTCATTAGAGACTCTCAAGTGACTCTCTACGACATTATTTAGCTGTCCCTCCCAGTAACGGCAACATATGACACATGGTCAGTTTATATCTGGGCTTTCCGGGCTATATGGCCCGGCCAAAAAATGTCTGTCTATTATTCCCCAGTCGTGCTTCTACCATTCGGCGGAACCACGACTGGGTTAATGCTCTCTGCTCGGAAGCAGAGAGCGCCCTCTACCCGAAGGCAGAGGGCTGACAGTGTCGTAGAATCGTCAGTCTAGTGACTGTCTACGACTCCCCTGTAGGGAATCCACCATTGCTATATATATCAATGGGAACAGTCCATTTGTAGTCAAATAGGAGCGACGCCCTAACACCTCCCTCCTAAGACTTTTGCTTCAACCGTATTTTTTCTTTTTCAGGTTTACCGACAACTGGTGTGTTAATTTCCTTTTGCGGGTGGATTTCCTGGTACTACCTTCTTGTACCTGAGGCATTTGTAACTCGAAAGTATCAAAAAGATCCTCCACATTTTCATCCATCTCTTCAGGCGCAACAGTTGTCTCTTCCGAAAATCTTTTTCTTAATTGATTAACATGCCTTCTATGTTCAAATTTCGGTCCTTGCACCACATAGAGCATGTTCCCTATACGTCCTTTAATTTTGCCTTTCATCCAGGACGTAGTGTTGTTTTTATAGTTCTTGAAAAACACTTTTTCATTCACCACAAATTTCCTTTTGGGTGTGCTTACATTAGGTGTATCAGCTTTCTTTGATGGAATTAGCTTATCAAAAACCGAACGTACTTTTCTTGCGAACATTAATTCAGCCGGCGACAGCGCTGATGGTGCTGCTTTGTTCCGAAAGCCAACCGTTCGTATTTGTATAGCCCCTTGTGCGTATTTATGCACAATTGCTTTGAACTTTCATTCTCCACTGGAATTTGGAGATATGCGTCGCTAAGGTCTATTTTTGAAAAAACCTTCCCGCCATTCAGCTTAGAAAATAACTCCTCCGGGCTTGGTAGAGGGTAGTGATAATCCTCAATGGCGTTGTTTAGTCCGGTCGAAAAATCAGCGCATATTCTAATCTCTCCCGTCTTCTTTTTTACGTAAACAGCAGGTGCGGCCCAATCGCTATAGTCGACTTTTGTTAGTACGCCTATTTTTTCTAGTCTTTCAAGGTCAGCGTCAATTTTATCAATAGCCGCATAAGGTGCGTTTCTCTTCTTTTTGAACACCGGAGTCACGTTTTCTTTTAATTTGATTATCACTGACGTTTTGGTACATCTGCCCAAACCTTCAGAGAATACTTACGGGAAATTTTTTTTTATCTCCTCCTTTAGTATTGTTGTCACGTCAGACGAGTCTTCTCTTATATTTTTACAATAAGAATTTATGGGAAGATCCCACAAATTAAATTCACTCATCCAGTCAGTGCCAAACAGATTATTCGTTCCTTTCATAACGAACGTTTTCAGTCTTTTTGTTTGGTTGTGAAAATTTACGTTGAGAATTAGTTCACCTTCAAATTTGATCCTCTTTCCAGTCACCGTTTTAGTCACTTTACTAGTCTTCATCAACCTTGGTTTATTTAACTTGTACCAGGTTTTCATATTTATGATACTTATATCCGATCCACTATCGAATTTCATTCTCACCGGTTTTTTAAATATTTTCACTTCTAAATATTTTCTAACGCCGTGGTTTTGCTCATATGATCTGGTTAATTTTACCTGCGATTTACGTCTAAATCTACACTTAGACATTTTGTGACCTAGCTTATTACAGTGTCTGCATTTTTTAAATTTGAACGGACAGTCACTGCGCCAGTGCCATTCTCCACAAGCATAGCAAGCTTTTGGGGGGCTCTTTTTAAAAAAAAAATTTTCCTCCCCAAGGGCGAATGATTTCTTCGTCTTGGAGACGGAGACCGAAAGTGTGACTTGCGATTTCTCTTTTTTACATTGGCTACAGCGGATTCCTGTATTTTTTTGCGTCTTCTTTAACACTTATACATTTCTGACAATAATCCGCCAGATTTTGCAGAGATATGTTTTGTTCGTTCTCCAACTTTGTCAAAATTTTTCTCCTCATCTCGCTGTCTTTCCCTGACACCAGAACTTGCACGAAAATTAAACATTTAAAATTGTTTGCAGTAAGTTCTGCAAGTCTGAAATCGTCGCAGTTTTTGTTAACTACCGAGGCGAACGTGGTGTAATCTTCAGCCTCGTTCTTTTGCAGATTTAGGCATCTCCACCTTTTATGGAACAAGGATAACCTGGGGCTAAATAATTCTTTTAATAGTTTTACAGCCTCATTGAATTCCAGATACCTTGTTATTTCGGAAGGATGAAGTCCGTGAATTTGTTATGTTCATGCGTGCCTAATTTCCTGAGGAGTAACCTGATTTTTTCTCCGAAGACCATGACTTACAGTCGATTTAAAAAAAGTCCTGGTATCTATGGTAATACCTTTCAAAAGTTTTGTCTTCGTCTGGATTATAATTGAAAGTTTCAATAGTCGACCAGATGGTGTTCTGGGAGAACGTACTCTCATCTGAGTTTTTATTCTTCTCTGGAATTAACCCTACGAGTTCTTCTTGCCATTTTTGTTGTTTTTTGTCACTTTCTAGACGTAAAGGTACGTTTGACTTCGGAATGAGTCTCGACAACCCATCCTAGTGTCCAATTTTTGTTGATGCTAAGTGTTGTAAGTCAAAATTGTAATTTAGAAGCAAAGTACCCCATCTCAGTAGTCTATTTGCAGTATATGTGGAGAGTCCCTTTTTGGATCCGTAAATGGTCAACAACGGTTTATGGTCCGTCTGCAATGTGAATTTCCTTCCATGAATATATCTATGAAACTTTGTTACTGCAAACACTATTGCCAGTGCTTCCTTTTCGATTTGTGAGTAATTTTGCTCAGCCTGGAGCAGTGTTCTTGCATGTGCAATCGGCTTTTTTTGTCCATCCTTCCACTTGTGTAATATATATGCACCAATACCATATGTGCTAGCATCGCAAGCGATTACGATGTCTAATTTGGGATCGTAGTGAGCTAAAAATAAATCTGATGTAAGTCTACTTTTTATCTCCTTAAATGCTTTCTTGCAATCCTCAGACCAGCACCATACTTTATCATTTTTTAGTAGCTCATTTAAAGGCGCGCGCAACTTGTGCAGATTTGGAATGAACTCCTGATAGTAACTCACCAAACTTAGAAAACTTTGCAATGTCTTTACGTTTTTTGGATCTGGCATATTTCGAATCGCATGGGAGCGATTTGGGTCTGGCTTTTTCCCATCTTTATTGATAATATGACCCAGATATTTAATTTCTTCCAACATCTTCGTCGCCACTGTTATGTCGCTAAGTATAAATGAATAATTCAAAAACAGAATCAGAATATAAGTTGTATTCCGCGGAAAGACGGTTAGTATGTACAGAAGTGATTAGTAATATTTACAGTAGAAAGATACAAGAGTCCTATCCGTCGTAAGACGTGTGTATACGTGATTACTTCCGGTACGCCACCGGAAGTGTGACTAACACTTTACTGACTCGCACTGACTCTTCAGTAACTCATTAGAGACTCTCAAGTGACTCTCTACGACTCCCCTGTAGAGAATCCACCATTGCTATATATAGCAATGGGAACAGTCCATTTGTAGTCAAATAGGAGCGGCGCCCTAACACTATGTGATGTCAGTTTTTTATTATAGCAGTGCATGCTGGACAATCTTAGAGAACCTTTAAGCAGTTGAAATGCAGTGCTACAGAAGGATGCTTCAGATATCATGGATCAAGCATGTGAGCAATGATGAAGTTTTGGAAAGGAAGGAAACGAAAAAGAAATTAGTACTGAGCATCAGGAAGAGACAGCTAAATTCCTAGGACATACAATGAGGAAAGAGGGCTTGGTGAACCTGATACTAACAGACCAGATAGAGAGAAAAAGAGATAGGGGAAAACAGCGGATAACCTACTTGACTGGCCCTGATCCGGTGGGTGGCAGAACGGGATTTGTAACAGGAGAATGCGTGCTAAGAGCCATCAGGGATAGGAAGACGTGGAAGGCTATAATCACCCACGTCTTGAAAAGACAAGGCACGTAGAAGAAGAAGAAGAAGAAGAAGAAGAAGAAGAAGGAAAGACGGCTTGGAGGATCTGATACTAACGGGACGGATAAAGGGGAAGAGGGACAAACGAAAGTAGCGCTTAGCATACCTGATGGACTTGAGCGGATGGATGGCGGATTGGGGATTGAGTGGAATAACAGGAGAAATGGTATTAATTAGGATAAGTGATAGGAAGGAGTGGAAGACCATGGTCACCTACATACTGAAGTGACACGACACCCAGAAGAAGAAAATGATTCTCTATTAAAATCTCCGATCTCGTCAAAAATTTAATAATAGTGGAAGACCATGGTCACCTACATACTGAAGTGACACGACACCCAGAAGAAGAAAATGATTCTCTATTAAAATCTCCGATCTCGTCAAAAAATTTAACAATGTCGAATCCACAATATACATTACCCTTAAATCTTAGTCTAACAACATTTTACCCTTCCTAGATATCATATTGCAGAGGTATAATAACGAAATTCAGTATGGAGTTTCAAGAAAATCTACCAACAAGACTTACCTGGTCAATTTTAATTCCCACCACTGTAACAAAATCTGGAATAATTGTATAATATTATTTAAGAGCAGTACGAATATGCAACCCCCGGTACATACATAAAGAAGAAATATACATAAAACACTTTCAAAAACCTCCACTTTCCTTATTATTTAATACACAGTGCTAAGAGAACGTCATAAAAAGTATATTACGGCAATAAAAGATAAAATATTTATTAAAACCAAAAATAATCAAAATAAATTAGATAAAATCAGACACACAACTAAAAACTATCAAAACATATACATCAAGTTTAAACAACATCGAAATAATTAAAACCACATGTCAAATTATCATGGATATGATCAGAACGGAAAATATCCGTCATAATAATTCCGAGGAAGATTTATGTAAAATAAATTACCAGAAAAGCCCTTATAATACATTGGGTAAAATCTGCAGAAACTTTTGGCTGTGTTCATGGATTATATTATTAAGATTGGCTTTTTCTTTTTTTATTAAATATGCTGACCGTGTTTGAAAAATAAAGCATTCTGATAACTCGAGATGTCTAAATTATCCACGTATATAGTTGAAAGAAAAATAAAATTCATCCTATTTTGTTTATTCGGACGATTGTTCTTATCTTTGTTGTAATTTTTACAAAGTTCGGCCATTGTACGGTCCGGCTAACTTCAGGTGGTAGGAATTTCAAACAGACCCCTTTATTACGATCACTTGGGTATATCATTCTTATGCCTTGTGCGAAGCCACTTCTGGTAGAAGAATATTTTTACAACGGATAATACTATTTAAAATAAACTAAGGAAAATTTTGTTAGAAATAACCCCACCCACAACAATACCTAATCGCGAAGGATACATCAGTATGCTGAATGAAATGTTAGCGAGGCATGTATAAATTAAAGAGCAATGCGTTCTAACACACACACACACACACACACACACACACACACACACACACACACACACACACACACACAAACGCAACAACAAATACAACATAGATACACTCAAAACTAACTTACTTTCGGGTTGGGTTGAAAATGTTTCACACAGGAGGCTGAGGTCTCAATCGCCATCGTCAGCGGTTCAGTGTGAATGCATCTAGACTCGTTTTTTAACATGCGACTCTGGGTATATACTGTCTCGGGGGTTTAGCCTCTATTCATCATGTTTTGATGGACGATCGAGAGAAGTTTCCTGGCACGTGTGCAAGTCTTTTGAAGATTAAACCCGTTGCCTGATTATTTGCGACTTCCTTGGATTGGAGATAGATGTGAAAACATCTCTAGGCAAATTTTGGGTATTGTCCGTGATTGTTGCTTTTCGGCTGAGGTTCGTATCGTGTTCAATACTCGGTCGATCTTTTCATCTATTCGTAAGGATGTTCTCCCTACTCAATAAGTGGATACTATAATATATGAATATAATTGTGGTTTCTGGCTTAACAACATAGAGAGGACTACCCACCGACTAGACATGAGAATAAAACAACACGTGTCATATAAAATCAGGAATCACACCTTGATTTCAAATAAACTGATCCCAAATACCTATGGATCCTCACTTGTTGAACATCTTATAAAGAACAGATGGTGTGCTGCTGAATTGCATGTTGACTAGTTTATTGTTTTGTCCCAATCACACTATTTATTTAATTTAAAAAGTACTCGCCTCATTTTAATAGTGTTTGTTTGCTGGAGCTTTCTATCATTAGTCTCCTATACATTTTTGCCATTTCACAAATGATTCATCATTTATTGCATTTTACTCTTTTTTTTTTATTTCGATTGAAAACTTTGAAAAGCGGGAGTGAAAGCAGTCTATTTTCTTTCTTTTAAATTATGGCCAGTAATATTCAGATACATGAATTTACAGCAAGACACACACACACACACACACACACACACACACACACACACACACACACACACACATATATATATATATATATATATATATATATTGAGACACATTTATAAAATTCAACGATAGAAGTAATCAGTGATGTTACCCTGGCTTCATTACGGATTCCGGGTATTGTAACATCAGATCCGTCTTCCAAGTACCCCGACCTGTTACAAGGCCGCTTCTCTGCGTAATTCGCTCCATTATACAAGAACTTAATATTTATTTGTATAAAATACAAATTGTGGCACAAGGCCGAATAGGGTGGTGGGTAGAGGTGGTCTTCAGTATCTATCCTATACCTAGCTAAACACTATCACGACCCAATCACTTATTACAATTTGCACATTTACTACAAAAACTCATCCATTATACAAAAACTTAATTGTGTCAGGAGGTAGATCTTACTTTATAATGGAATTGAGATTTGCATTAGCCAATCACATTTCGCTTGTCTACTGTCTTTACGTTCAAAACCAAAGTCATGCAAGCACGCGTATTTTTTTTTTCTTTCTTGCTTATGCACAAACGTTATGGTAAGTACTTTACATTTGTTTCAAGAAATTTCAGGCGGCATTATCAACACATACGTACATGCATTCACTTAATAACCCATGAGTCAGTAAGAAAAAATACTAACAATAACTTAAGCATGTAAATGCTATACCGCAATCAATAACTTAAGCATGTAAATGCTATAATTTTTGACGGAAATTAAACACGAACAGGGTGTATGTTCATGGGAAAATCATATAAACCCGGATATATATATATATATATTATAATTTTGTTATTACAATGGTTTATAAAATCATCATGTCACTACACAAAATTTTCATGTTTCAGAACAAAACTGTTCCTCTACAGATGATATGTTAAAATAATGATGAAAATGATTTATTTTAAAATATAAAATAATTCTTAACTACACATTCTATCCCCTTTACATACATGGTAATACTAAATCTAATTTAAGATTAATAAAAAAAAAACTCATAAAGTAGTTAAAAAAATCCAACTTACTGCTGAAAATTATTTACCTATTTAAGTATTGTGTGGTCCCACTATGTACCTTACTCAGATAAAATAATTTTCTTTAAAATTTAATTAATTACAATGTTTCATTTATAACTTATATTCTAACATAATTAAAAAAATGAATATTTTTTACTAAAATAAATAACTTGCACAATCTTAATTGTTGTTCTTAATACAATATAAATAAGCATAGCATAATTAATCCTAATTCTGAGCTAAAGTTTCCAGACCCTTTACTCATAGATATTAGTTAAAAAATCTATTAAATAAAAAACTTAAAATCCAACTTCCTCTTAAAAATAATCTACCCATTTTAAAAATTCTAAGGCCCCACTGTGTATTTTATTCAGACTAAATTAAATAGTAACACGTCTAGATCCAAGCCATCCTGCTCCCTTTCACAACCCAAATATTAAATCTCCATGGTTACATAAATCTCAATTTTGATTGAACCATATTGACACACTTAAAGCGTTTCCTTCAACTACCACTCCCTAATTTTCTAAATAACCATGAATTCATCTTATATTTTAAAATAAATCATTTTTACCATTTATTATAACATAACATCTGAAGAGGAACAGTTTTGTTATGAATCACGAAAATGTTTGTGTAGTGATATTATGCTTTTATAAACCATTGTAATAACAAAATTACGATATTAATCACTACTCTGCATCGAGCACTCTTTATAAAAATAAATGCTTGGACAGTGGGTTTTTAATCTACGTTTTCTTTCACTTTTTGTAATATATATATATATATATATATATATATATATATATATATATATAACCTCTCCATTTTCTCTGTTCAAAATAGTATTCTCCTTATAGCACAAAAGGAGTGTAAGATTTCTTAGGAATTACAGAATTTTTTACGTTTCTAATTCAGATATTTATTGGACTGCAACAACATTGGCTATCTTGAGCAAACTGTGTATTACTGGTACATTTGGGATTATCTACCTACACACATGTGAATTGTATCCTACCTGTATAAGAAACGGTGCTCTAGGAGCCATGTCTACCTTTGCCAAGATGGGTGGTGTTACAGCGCCCTACATTATAAAGATGGTAGGTAATTTTTTTTTAAGCCTTAGTGAAAATAGTCTACTTAAAGCTCAGTCCATATTAGGGTCAAATAAGCAAATATTTTTCTTTTTCATTCATCTGCTTAAGTAAAGTGAATTAGGCTATGTATGCACATCAGGCTATTTATATTTTGTCCCTTTTAATTTAGTTCAATTATCCATCTGTTCCCACATTTAGTAATAGAAATGTCATTTCCCTCGTACAGCGTTTCTCAAGCATTTTTACGGAGCACTCATATAATGTCTAAAACCCTGGGACGCACTTTAAACTATAATAAGTTAAAAATACTTAAAAATGGGAAAATAATATAGAATTCTGCCGAAATAAGCATTTATTTTTATGATTCTACACTGCTTGGTGACTGTGGCCTTAAAAAAAGTCTTTTAATATTAAATAAATTACTTCTTCACGGTAACGCCCTACAACACTAAAAAAAAAAGAAGATTCAGATATTTAATATAATCTCACCAGTATGATATAAACATTGATCTAAACTTTTCGGATGTAAAATTCTGTTAAGATCGAAGCAACTCTTTATTCTGTTCAATTATTATTAAAAGTGTCTTATTTTTGCAATTCTTTTTTCTTTTTAGTATCGTCCAGATAGTAATTCTACGATAGTTAGTAACCAACCAGGCTACGAAGACCAAGCATTAAGACATAACCATTTGTTACAATATTTCTTTCTTTCAATACCATGATGTACCAATACCATGATGTCTTGTCATGTTTATACTTTTCAATAGTAATATTAGACCTTTCTCAAATTTCTTTGATGATGCCTCGAAAGCATTATTAACGTTTAATATTTCTTATTTCCATTAGTTGCGTTCGGACTATTGTTGGCATCTGTGTTCCTTTTATTCCAAAGTTGTGCCCTCTGATGTTCATGAAATTCTTAGGTAACCTTTAGAGAATTTTCAAGTGAAAATTGTATTTCATCGACAGTGTAGATTGTTTTTTTCCTGCAGACAATGTCAATATATATCTGGTCTACTTATTGTTTAGTTATTGCTCGTACCTTTTCCACTGAGTCCACGTCTGCAATTCTTGCCCCAGAGATTAAACTCACAGTTAATATCACCATATTCACGAAACAAGTTTAATGCACCGAGACAATACTGAGTATAGATCTTGGAACTTTAAACTGAATCTTACTACTGCTGAGACTGATACTATTTGTCGTGGATTCCGGGTGAGGAACCGCACGAAACAATGAACAACAAAACCAGATATTGAAATAGAAAAGTAGATTATATTGAAAGTAATATACAAACTTTAACGCAGTTTAGTAAGATGCAGGAATACTATTAGTAAGAAATAAATATATACAAGTTTTGAAGTGAAGTTGTTGGAAATAGTATATCCGTGTATATTATTGTAGCTGAGTTGAGCTCAAAGCTAATCTGACTTCTGATGCGGTAATCTCTGGGTAACTTCGGTATCTCTCGGTAACTTACGTATCAGTTTCAGCACTCTCCCGATGACTCTAACGAATCTCTACGATAACTCTCAAGAGTATTTATTTCTGTAGAAGAAATACAAACGTTATGGCACCATGTCGAAAAGGGGTGGGGGTAACTTTTATAAACACGAGCTATCCTATACCTAGCTAAACACTATCAGAACCAACTCACTAAAAACAAACTCATGACAATACAAATGCATTTATATACAGTATACAATATAACTGAAAACATTTAATGAAAAATGAAATCATGGGAGGAGGTGAACACAAAAACAAACTAAAATACAACATAGTTTCACACTAGAATAAGAAATGTTAGTAAGACTCGTTCATACCACAAGAACATTGGATGCTGTGTTCCGCCAAGTGGCGAAATCAGGAAACGCACTCGCTAAGGGAGTGGGGGGGAGGTAAAATAATTAATGGAATGGGGAAAATGAAAGGCTAACCCAGCCGGGATAAAAAGAGTCCAAAAATAAAGTTTGGGATTCTCGACTTGGATCATAACAAAAGAGAAAGTCGGGAACAGGCTAGGAACACATTCATTCACATTAACTAGGTACACAAGAGAGAACTACCTTAAGCAGGGGAGGGTCCCAAAGGAATCTAACCCGATTGCAACTATCGGATCTAAACGAGAAAATCAAGGCTAGCCTCGTTCACATGAACCAGTCTCGCCACAGTTATCCACCTTTTGCTTAAGGCTGTCGAAGTCAAACGTTTCCAATCAGTTTTAATCTTAATTTTGAGCAGGTGCTCAAAATATCGGATTGGATTCTGATGTGAAAAACGCTGACCTCGCAAGACTTTCATCTTTTGCGTCGTCCAAATCACCATTCGAGCCATGTCTAGCAGCGACAGAAACACCATACGCTTCATTCCAGAGTACGGGGGCGACACATGATCACAGGCGAATGTACGATCAAGGAGCACAAGCTTTCGGGGCACGATACGAGCAGTCAACTCGTCGACCCGGTCCCATAGAGGGCGAACCCACGAACAATGATAGAAAGCGTGCGAAGCAGTTTCTTCCAAGCCAATGTTACAGCGTTCACAATCTGGCAAATCCACCAGGCCCTATATGAAGGCTTTGTCAATGAGAGACAACCGATTCCAAACCAATCCAGAGGTAAGCGAAAACTCAGAGATGCTGAGATAATCGGTACCTGGCGCCCAAGTCCAGAACGGGTGAAACTCATCCTCTGACAAACGAAGCACATCACGTAATAAATCCTTTGCGCTACACACTACTAACCCACGATAGAAGACTTTCCTATGTTGTTAAAGGTCACTGGGCCGTGGAATAGCCCGCAATTCGAGGAGAAACTTGATCACCATCGAGGCTTACGGCACCACCTTGAGATGTGGCGAGTAATAGTAAGGCTAGGGAACATGAACCTCACTATCTCAATGAGTCTTCCGAAATCGTACGTCTGAGAAAGATCACCCTTGAAGCGAGCTTGTGGCTCATCAAGTGCGCCAATCCCAGACCCTCATGACACGGACGCTTTACACGTTGTCGACCTAATGTTTTCGTCCTCTCCACAGAAGGGAGAATCGCAAACGCTCGATTGCCTTCCTACGTCGTTTACAAAGTGGAAGTACAGACAACCGGTAAAGGATAATGGGAAAGACGTATGTAACACACGCCTCAGCCAAACCCTTTAAGGGCAAATTCCTTCGCCGCCAAATCTCAACCGACGCGCCGACCTTTGCCAGTATTTCTGACCAATTTTTCTCCAACTGGAGGTCGGGCCCAAAACACACTTTAAGAATGCGAACAGGGCCGGACGACTTGTCGCGGTTAATCTTGGTCCCTGTGACCTGTAAGTACCATTCAAACGCCTTGTGTACCATCTCAATGTCACTCTGAGAAGACACGAATGTAGTGACGTCATCGGCGTACGCGGAAACCTTAGCTCAAGCACCACAAGGGAAGGCGATTCCACGTAGGGCCGGATTGTACGCCTTGTCTCTTAGCCGGTGGAAGAGTAGCTCCAACGCTAAAACATAAAGGATGGGCGACAGTGGATAGCCCTGTCGAATCGACCTAGACAGCGCTAAAACGCTCGACAGCTTCCCGTTCACCTGTACTACCGAAGTATGTGATTGATATAGCGGCGGAAGTTGATTTCGAATCCAGCGGCCTGCAGGACAGCCACCAAGTAACGATAGTCAACCGTATCAAATGCCTTGGACTGATCTAAATTGATCATCGCGGCGGCTTCGTCTTTTTTTACACCCTCTATGATCGTGCGGATCAGATGCAGGTTGCTGTGATTTGTTCGGCTATTCATAGCACAAGTCTGCTCATGTCTCAACAGAGACTCGGCAACGAATTGCAAACGATTCGTCATGATCTTGGCCAAAATCCTTAACACTGTGTTTAGCAGTGTTATGGGCCGCTAACCTCTGGCACCCTCCCGACATCCTTGCCTTTTCTCAACTGTGTGATCACACCCCTGGTAAATTAGTTATGGATGGATCCCTGCCGGAACCAGTTGTTGAACACAACAGTCAAACTCAGGATAACGATGTACGACAGCCTCAAGTACAATTCATAGGAAAAACCATACAGACCCGGTGACTTGCCTCTGTCGACCTTCTTCAAAGCCGTGTAGACTTCTCCCTCCGTAATCTCCCTCTCGAAGCTAGCTGCATCAGCCAGCAAAAGCCGGAGGAATCCGCCAAATAGCTGCGTGTCGCAGCTATTTGGCTGATTCACGGAGATCATCACGGAGATCAGAATCCTAGGTAAACCGGATCACGAAATGCCGTCGAAACGCCACGCACATGTCGTCAGTCGACCGAAGAATATGATCCTCTGGGTCGCGAACCTCTCGGATGTACCGGTCGCCACCTCGGCGAATCTCTTCCTTGAGCAGTTCTGCGCCCATGTTCACAACTTCAGAAGACATCTTGCTTAACCTATGTCTAATTAACTGACCCATGTAACGTTCGCTAGTCGAACGCTGCAGGATATCATTAGCTACGGCTATATCTAAAGGATCCGATCCCTACCAGTCTCCGCCCGGCAATAATTAGCTCTATGTGTCTTCATCTTGTCAGCCTTATCTAGTTTAAGCCGTTGGCTGAATTTGGTGCTGAAAGACCTAATACTATTGTTAAGACTCTCCCACCGCTTATTCCCAATAACTTCCCCAGTTCACACCCGCTGCACTAAATTAATTAGCTGGCGCCGGAAGTACAGTAAGAACACGTTGAACTTCCAGTAACCATCCATTCTAGGCCTATTTTCAAATATACCCGGACACAAACGAGTTTGTGATCCGAGTAGCCTAACCAGTGGAACGTGGGACAATCTAAAATGTCTACGTCGGCTTCACGAACTAACATTCTATCCAGGTAGCTAGCTACCTGGTTAGAAGACCAACTATTATCCCATGTTCACATTCTTCCACTCTTGTGATCAACCCGGTATCTATCGACGAGCCCGTACTCATCGATGAGATCAACCAAACTACGATCACATGCCTTCCCGCTAGCTCCCTGCCCTCTATCCAGCTTGGGGTCCAGGATGGCATTCCAGTCCTCCACTAAGACGAGTCGCGTTGAATCCACCAGGAAGGGCTCCAACTGCTAAAAAAACGAAACGCGCTCCTCCCGGTCGTTGGGCGCATAAACCGCTACCAGTTGAAAACGCATTGATTTTCACTGCAATATCGCCCACGATCAGCCGGCCCTTGGCACCGACATGGACAAGATCCACCTTGGCGTCTAGAGTACGCTTAACCAGCAAAGAAACTCCTCTGCCCAGCCGGTTCCCATATGCTGAATAGACAACAAAGTCGTTAGAACACAGGCATCGACGTTGCAAACAAAGTGAGTCTTGGATCGTGACGACAACCCGCCCACGTCACGTCCGTGGGGAATGTTAACCCTATATAAAGAACGATGGAGGATGGTAGGAACCCTACCAGTACAAACATTTGCCAGTATTTTTAAAAAATAATTTGTGCCTGTTTGGGCCATTTTGATTTTCGGTTAAGCCTCCACGGCTCCTTGTAGACAATCCCATACTTTGAGACTGCCCCCGATATTGCATAACAGAGTCAGTACTCCGGAGGGCTTTTGGAAAGTTTCTGGGGTCATCCACAGACAAGCCGTCCACCGAGAACAACTTGAACAATGGCCTTACGAGGTTCTTTTTCTGAGAAGAAAGGTCCCTCTCTAAATCTGTTCTGTCTATCTCACAGATGTCATGGTGTTTAAAGAGGTTTTTCTTTTGCTTTTTTCCAGTTTTCTTCGGGGAGCGATTGTCAACTTTAGCGGAGGGTGTTGGGGAGGGTAATACTTCAGTTTGGCGGGATGGAAGGTATTTCATTTTGTGAAGGAGTTATTTCCGGATGGTAAGAGATTTGAGAAGGAGATGTTACTGGTTGGAAGAAAGGTGTGGGGTAAGGAGACGATGCCTGTCGTACTGGGGAGGCAAAATGACACCTCCCCTTTAACTTTAACTGTTTTTGTTAATGTTGAAGGGGCTGATTAGTTTCTTACGGCAACTATGACTCGCTCGCCCTGCTCAGCTCCGCTACCTCCTTTTTTCCTCCTCCTCTTCTCGTCCTCTCTTCAATGAGGAGGATCGTGAGAGGGGCATCTCCTCGCTTTCCATGTCCTGTTCTGTTGAATTCGATTCGTCTCCACCCGTTCACGTTGCTTTTCCATCTCTTGCTCCTTCTGATGTAGCTCCTTATGTTGTTGCTTCTATTCCTTCTTTGATGACGAATATTTCTTGGGTGTAGATGTCTTTTTTTGTGGGGTATCCTTCTGCGGAGGAGATGTAACTGATTTCCTGCCCCTCCTCACTACTTCACTCCATTCGCATTTTTGGACGACTGACTTGTTTCCGGTGTCTTCTTTGCCGGTTCAGTTTGTTTTCGGGGACACCGCCTCTACCGGTGCTTCCGCCGTCGCAGCCACCGCCATCGAATTTCTTGTGGGGGCATATTTTTAATAAGTGCTCCGCGACATCACACCACCAGCAATGTAGACGTCTGCTTTGACGACCACAAAAACCTTCAGTCCACGACACATAAGTATGTCGGGAATGCGGGTAAAGTTACTTCTGTCTAGTGTGACATTAAGACAGATATCTTCGGTGGGTACACCCGATTTGCTGGCTATGCGTGTCACCTCTTTTACGGATCCAAACTGGGAGAAAAATCCGTAGTGTCTAAAGGCACACCGTGTACAATAATTCTAGTGCGCCGGGTGCCCAAATATTCAGTCTGTAGTCTGAGATTTTTCGTCGTGAGAATACTTGCTGCCAATGACTTGGCTTCATCTTCTGTTGCCAGCAAAATATCCCACAAACTTCTTGACCGCCTTGATAAAATCTTTGGAATAATATTTAGACTTGTAATTGCCTCTTCCATATTTTTTCTGCTGTTTCGCGTCTGATGTCAGCAACGAAATAGTTCTAGCTGAAATTACATTCAATGCTTCTGGGACTGTTATTAGTTCATTGACTTTAATGAATTTTTCATATAGAGCCTCATCCACTCAAAATATGCCGAATCTTTTTTCTCCATTGAGTTCGACCACACTGATGGCGATGGAGACACTGTCGGAGTACAATTTGGCCGAGAAGACTCGGCCATGGTGGTCGATACCACCACACCAAAGAGTTCCAAAAACAAACACGCAAACAACTGGTCGAAAAAAATACAATAATTTAAATAAACTCACAATATTCAGTCGCAGAAAAACTAATCCAGTGACGTAAATATCCTTGTAAGTCAAAGTGTAACACACCAAAGGCAAATGGTACTTGATATTTATTTGCCTAAAAAATACAAAAATTTTGACACAAGGCCGAAAAGGGGGGTGGACAGAGGGTGGCTTTCAGTATCTATCCTATACCTAGCTAAACACTATCACGACCCAAACACTCATTACCATTAGCACATTTACCACAAGAACCCATCCATCACCTCTCAATCTTTTACACACCACAATGCCACATATTTACAAGGGACACCTAGAAAAGGGGAAATAAAACCATGACAATAAAAATGCATACAATAATATAATATGTATATAAAAAAGATTTAATGAAAAATGAGATGATGGGAAGGGGATGAAGGTAAATAGTACTTATGCATACTCAACTCTCAACTGCTGTTCTCTCTATGGCACCAGTATATGTATATTCAGTCGAGTCCATTATCATATACAAAGGGGAGATCCCACAACACAATAAATACTAGTCCCGCTTGAATTTATTTAGTTGGGATTCTTTTATCTAATGATGATACTGCTGCGGATGAAGTCTTGTTTTAATTTCTCTTTATTTCATAAAAGCTACTATAGCTTACGTTTGTCTACTAAAAAGACTCTCATAGATTAGCAAATGTTCTGACATCAGACTCAGAAGTTTTTATTTTTCTACTATTTTTACTTCTTTCCACATTATTATTTTTATTTTGTGTTTACATCATCGTATTTCTGTATATTATTATTTCAATTCGTATGTCATAATTCATCTTATGTTTTATTTATTGACATAAATACAGCAAGGGAGATAAAATTATTAACGATGATAGATTATTATCGTTCAATATGTAGCAGTTAAGAAAATTATAGAATCATTTAAACAACAATATTTTACTGCAATTATAATCATCAAATTTTCTTGCGAAAATATTAAAACGTTATCATTTTCCTTTCGTACACAAGCGAGACCTTGCAGATGGGAAATTAGGTGACAGTTTACCTCTGATTACGATGGGGATTGGTTGTATTATAGCCGCTGCAACGTACGTGTTTCTTCCGGAGACAAACAACAAACCCATGAAGGACACATTTGATGACGATTGCAAGAATAACCGTGATTCGATAAGGTAAGAACATCTCCATTATTTTATGAAAGTAGAATCATTAAATTCATTATAAGTGAAGCAAGTACGAATTTTGGCCTTCACATTAATACTCTTTGGAATGGGTATTTCATTGACATGAAATTCCACGATGGTTGAGAAGTACACAAGGATTTTTACTAATTATTCAACCATAACTAATTAGCGTACCTATATGGTGGAAATAAGAAAATACTGTTATATTTAGAGGCAACCTTAGAATTAGGATTTTTGAATGCTAACATATACAAACCGAACAACTGTTTTAAAGGTGAAAAACGCAATATTTCTAAACGAAGAAAAGTAGGCACTGGTCTAGAAGACATCGAATTGCAACAGGTTAATTTACACTAATAACTATGCAAAAAGCAGGAATCACTTCTTTGCACTGTCTAGCGGTGGTTAACGGAATGAACTGGAGATTAGTAGTTATTTCAGATAACCCGTAACAACATAAAACTTCTAAACCGTAGCAGAAAAATGTTGTTATCCCCATAGACAACTATGTAGCGTGGATGATATAGATTTTACAGATGAACATATATTATTTATTAACGAAATAACTCATATATACAAACCGTAAAATGTAAGAAGCGATATTTTGTTTATCTAATTTTATCAGACCCAAGATTCGAGAGCCTCTCGAGGTTGAGAAATTCTGTCAAAATAGTAATATGGAACGAAGTGTGTGGTATAAATGGAAGAGAATGTGGGAATTATTAAAGATTTTGAGAAAAAAGAAGAATGAAGACGAATAAACCTTGACTGGGGGGGGGTGGTTAAAGTTTTCAAAGAATCTCTTACATGAGTGTCTATTCCTCAAAAGAAAATGCCTTGGTGTGAAGAATCTTTCTTGGTTGATTTTTCTTCTTACATTTAGAACATGTAGGAATTGAGGGCGATTCGAATCTTTGGATCTGACATAGTGTGTCGTATGTATTGTGTCGTATCATTAATACTAGTCGAACTAAAATGAGATCAACCGAGAAAGACACCGAGAAAGACACTGTAAGTCAGTTTATGTAGCAGCCTTTTAAATGTACTGAATGAATAAATATTTATACAGACTTTTGTTACTAATTTACCTTTTTTTTTTTAGATTAACAGAAGAACATGAATTAGAAGTTCAGTCACCATTGAATTCTTCAACATGACGAATTTGCAAATATATTTGTCATAGAATTATTATATTTTCGGTGTCTCATAAAAGAATAAAATTACGATAAATGAAATAATACAAAAAGAAATTAAATTTTAATGCAGTGAACCATAAAAACTTCAAATAAAATTAATAAAAAAATATTTCTTTTGTAAAATTAGTAAGCAAAATTGTTTTTATTGCCTGAAAGTATTGTAAAAATAGTATGGACAATATTTTAATAATTACAAGATGGCTTCAGTTGAATAAAAGGAAAGCGCCTCATTTGTAAATCGAATGATTTGGATATTCAATAATGAAGCAGAATTGAGAGAGTTTTCGTTTAGTTGCCCTTCTATATGTAGTCCAATGTTTAGTATTCTGAGAGTCAACAATTTGACCGATCTCACGAAAATCCAAAACCAAACTTCAGTAGGTATATAGTGGGTCATCCGTCGTAGTTGTGTGTTGAAACAAATTAACTGAATGTGGCCTCGTTACTAGATAACACACTATAAGTTATAACAGGAGTTATAAAAAGAGAAATCAAATTGAGTATAGAAACAACTTTATGTATACACAAATATCAAATTAAGGTCTTTTTGTACAACTAAAGTAATGTCTTTAGGCTGGGTTCAACGGACGTTAAAATGTTCAAAGCAATAAATGCTGGTGAGCGTTTGTCAGTTAGGAATGTCTTAGATGTCTCCGCTCTTTGGTCGGGTAAGTAGCACAGGAACAGCGAAGAAGAAGATGAGAGCGAAAGGCGAGACGAAAATAGTGGATCGTTCTCGGTTTTGGTTTGTTTCATTAGTTTCCTCGGTACAAGATAGGGAGTTATCCAAATCCCGTCTTGATTCGATAGAATCTTTTGATTTTACATTTTCAAAACTATATGCAGGTTTTAGTCTGTCTATTGAAACATTACTATGGACTTCAACTGATCTTTTTATAGTAAATTGTTTTTCATGACGACTTAATACCTTGAATGGACCTGTGTACGGAGCTTCCAACGGTTTTCTTTGTCAATTCTTAGCTAGATACTTTTACATGTTTGTAATTCTTTTGGAATATAGGAATTAGGTGTTGAATGCAGGTGTCCACTGGATAAATTGACCATGTCAAATTTTTGCATTTTGTCGGTTAAAATTTTAACGTGCAAGTTTGTTATTTCGCTATTCTTGCTCTTGGTACGGTCGATTAATAATCGGGGAAATTGTGCACGACTCCCTGTTACTGCAGTAAATGAAGAATAGTTCGATTCGTTTGGAGTTATCCTCATTCCTAGAAGAACGATAGGTAGAGCTGATAAACACGATTCTTTCTTGGCTATGATAGCCGTTTTTAGGGTTCTGTGTGCTCGCTCAACTAATCCATTAGTTTGCGGATGGTACGCCGTTGTTCGTAATCTGTGGAAACTTATTATTTTTTATAGTTCTGTGAATAGTTCGGATTCAAATTGGCTTCCTCTGTCTGTAACGACATGAAGAGGAACCTCGAATCGGGAGATCCACAGATTGACAAAAGTCATTGATATTGATTTCGCCGTAATTTCTGTTATTGGGCATGCTTCTATCCACCTCGTGTTTCTATCGGTGCATGTTAATTAATATCGGCATGGTGAAAAATAACAGTCAGTTTGGTTCTTTTAGAAGCCCGGGAGGCGACACAAAAAACCAGAATAATTGCATCATTCAGAAAGGCAGAAATTCAATGCAAAACCTATCCAAGTACTGACTGTGGTGGTGTCTATCTCCCAGTCATCTACAATTTAAGGGTGAAGAAGCCTAGTGCAGAAAGAAAAAAACAAAACAAACACGGACAGAAACAAATACGAAGAAAAAATTGTAAACAGAAACTCAAAATGGAGCACACTAAAGGAAGCGCTAGTGACATCAGCAAACAAAATTGTCCCAAAGGAAATCAGACGCAGAAGAAAAAACGAGTGAATGACTAAAAAGAAAGAAGAAATACTCTAGCGGTGGGAAAATATATAAAAGATCTCTTCCACGACAAGAGAGAGCAACCGAGAATACACAAAGATGATGACGAACCGATAATATCAATGTCCGAAGTGGAAGCTATAATGGTCAAACTTATAGAAACAAAACGGCATTGCAACAGAGATGCTGACAGCCCTCGATGATTTTGGCATAGAGAAAATAACACAAATAATAACTGAAATCTATAACAGTTGTGTAAAACCAGACGACCTAAGCAGATACATTTTCATAGCACTGCATAAGAAGCCAGATGCAAACAAATGCGAACTTTACCGAACACTCAGTTTGATAAGCTACATAACAAAACTCATCATCCGAATTCTGATTAATAGAGCGCAAAGCAGAATCAGGCCAGAGATAGGACAAGAACAGTGCGCGTTCATCAAGGAACGCGATATTCATGATTAGTATGCTACCAGAAAGTGCAATACAAATAATAAAACATGTACCTATGTTTTACAGATTATGCGAAAGCGTCAATAAAATACTCCGCAAAGAATTGATAGAAATGCTCAGCAACCTTAACATATTTGCGAAAATCAAGAGAGTAATCAAGAATCTCTAGTGGTAGAAAACCGCCTGCATACCGACAGGAAAAGAATTCAACAGATATTCAAAGATAGAAAGGGGCGTAAGACATGGATGTGTCCTTTCACCGGATCTATTCAACTTGTACAGCGAGACTATTTTGAGTAATCTAGATGTTATACCAGGATTCGTTATCGGAGGCCACAGTCTGAACAACATAAGATACGCAGATGATACAGTGCAGATAGGTGATACGGAAAAGAAAACGACAAGATCTTCTACAGAAGGTAGTTGAAGAAAGTGAAAAGAGAGGACTACAAATAAACTAAAAGAAAACCGAATACATGGTCTTCAGCGAAAAGAAGAGCCCAAAATATCAAATACAGTTGGGATATACTAAAATTGCAGGTAAAAAAATTTAAATATCTGGGAAGTGTTCAAAGAGAAGACGGAAAGTGCGACACAGAGATCCGAAGTCGAATTGGCATAGCGAAGGATTCATTTCAGAAGCTAAGTAGAGTATTGAGAGACAGGAAAATTTTGCTAGGAACAAAGAAGTGTGAACTGGATTGCTATATGATGTCTGTTTTTAATATGGCACGAGAATGCTGGGCAATCTCATCAAAGATGAAGGAAAAACTTAAAGCAACAGAAATGTGGTTCTACAGAAGGATTGTGCGCATATCATTGATCGAGCACGTGAGCAATGGTTAAATTTTGGAAAGGATGGAAAAAAAAGGAAATTAATACTGAGCATCAGGAAAAGACAGCTAAGGTTCCTGGGACATGTAATAAGGAAGGACGTCTAGGAGTATTTGATACTCACAGGTCAGATAGAGAGAAACAAACACAGGAGTAAGCAGCGTGTAACCTAAATGTAGATAGCAGTGCAAAGTTTGGGTTGGTTTACAGGAGGAAGTCGGATAAGAGCCACCAGGGATAGAGAGACATGGCAGGTCAATATCGCCTACGACCTGAGAGTACATGGCACATAGAAGGAAGAGAAATTGTCATGGTCGTTCACTGGGATTAATAGCATTAATCAAGCTCTTCAAACAGATCATCACGACGGACAACACCAAATTCTATCCTTAACGAGTGCCACAAACTTCTAGCTTTCTGCCTGACTAAATAAACAGTAAAACGATTCTTTATAAATAACTAAAACTATTATTGCCGTAGGGAGTTCAATATCTATATCTACTCTTAGACGATTACCTAATGTTAAATGTTTTGAGAAAAGCTTGTCGAGTACAGGGAGTTGATCATTCTTATGCTTAGAATAAAACAAAAGATTATGTAAAGGTTAAATATTCAGATTAATATTGGTGTATGTGTGTAAATGTGTGTGAGTGTGTTTGTGTTAATTTTCTGTTGAGTTGTGAGGTAATAAATACGAACGACAGAAAATTATATTAAATAAATGTATTACGGAAGAAAATAGTATTTACAATGTGGGGTTAGTAATCATACAGGAAACAAGGTATTGATAGTCCGTCTCTTCATACGATGTAGAGTCCGATTATAATCACTTCCAGTTGACTACCGGACATGTCCGACTGACTTGTTAGTACAGTTCCAGTCACTCTAGCACTGGTATATCGCTACTGTGACATAACCGCCAACTATATTTAGTTGTCCCTCCCACTAATGGCAACATGTGACACATGGTCAGTTATAAGTGGGATTTCCGGTCTATATGGCCCAGCCAAAAAATGTCTGTCTATTTTTGCCCAGTCGTGATTGTATCCTTCGGCGGAACCACGACTGGGTTATTGCTCTCTGCCCGGAAGCAGAGAGCGCCCTCTACCCGAAGGCAGGGAGCTGACAGTGTCGCAGTTGCAGAGGCAAATGCCACCTGACATTACCGCCAACTATATTTAATTGTCCCTCCCACTAAGATCAACATGTGACACATGGTCAGTTATAAGTGGGATTTCCGGGCTATATGGTCCAGCCAAGAAATGTCTGTTTATTTCTGCCCAGTCGTGATTCTACCCTTCCGCGGAACCACGACTGGGTTATTGCTCCCTGCTCGGAAACAGAGAGCGCCCTCTGCCCAAAGGCAGAGAGGTGACAGTGTCGCAGTTGCAGAGGCAAATGCCAACTGACATTACCGCCCACAACATCGAGGTCTTGACACCACCAGTATTTGTAGTGCATGGAATAGTTCATTTATCATTAAAAGGGTGGAGAGTGCCCTAACACCCCCCTCCTAAGATATTTTCATCAATTCTCATGTTTCTTTCTTTTCAGATCTACAGCCAAATATTGCGTTGCCGTTCTTTTTCTAGTAGATTTCCGCTCTGTTACTTCTTTCTCTTGCGGCATTTTTAGGTCGAACGTGTCGTAAATCTCTTCTCTGCTACCCTTGACAGCGTGTCTATAGCTTCTTCAGCCAATCTTTTCCTTTTCTGATTCACGTGTCGTCTGTGGATAATTTTTTTGCCTTTAATCATATATAATATGTTTCCGATACGTTCCTTTATTATTCCCGGAAGCCAGGAAGCATTATTATTTTTGTAACTTTTAAGATAAACTTTTTCATTTTTGTACAACTTCCTTTTTGGAGGTTGAGTTGTGGTTGTAAGTGCTTTTTCTCTTGGAATTAATTTATCAAACGCCGATCGTACCTTTCTCGAGAACATCAATTCTGTAGGTGACAGTGCTGAAGGCACAGCTTTATTAGGGGTTATCCTATAAACTTGTAGGAATAATTGCTATGCGTTCTTAGTAGGTGTCCTTGACGCCTTTTTTAATGCCCTTTTTAAAGTGTCGACAAAACTTTCAGCCAGTCCGTTCCTACGCGGATGGTACGGTGGAGTTTTTATATGTTCTAACTGAAACGTTTCACAAAACTCCTTGAATTCTTTCGAAATGAATTGTGTTCCGTTATCACTTACTAACGTGTCCACGACTCCGAATCTTGCGAATAATTCGTGCAATCTATTAATTGTATTTCCCGCTGTTGGTCTCTTCATTTGAAATACTTCCGGCCACTTACTGTAGCTATCTACTATTATCAGATAATATAAGTTGTCGATTGGTCTTGCAAAATCCACCTGTATCCTTGACCAGAGTCTCTCTGTTCTTGGCCATGGTTTCTTCAATATCTGTGGCGCCTTTGCAGCAAGAGCGCACCCTTTACATCTACTCACCATAGTCGCGATGTCCGCGTCTATCCCCGGCCAGTACACGTAAGATCGCATAAGACTTTTCATACGATTTACTCCCCGGGTTTCTGAAAATCTCTCAGAATCCTCTTCTGCAAAGCTTTTGGGATTACTACTCTTTCGCTATACAACACTACATTATCACATAATGAAAATGTCTCCGAAATCCGGTGGTCCTTATCGGCTAATTTTATTTTTGTGTCTTTGATGAATTGGTCTTTCTCAGCTTCTTTCTTTATTTCTACTAAAGAAACTGGCAATTCTCTAATAGTGTCTTTCAGCATATTCATTACTTCCACTTCTGCTCTCAGTGCTGCGATTACAGTATCTTCCAATGGTTCATCTACTTTTGGGATTAACCTAGATAGGCCATCCGCATGTCCAATTTTGCTCGATGGTAAGTGTTGTAATTTAAAGTTATAATTCAGCAGTATTGTTCCCCATCTTAATAATCGATTTGCCGTGTAAGTAGGAAGTCCCTTCTTTGAACCAAAGATGGTTAATAACGGTTTATGGTCCGTTTGAAATGTAAAAGATCTTCCATGGATGTACCTATGGAATTTAGTTACCGAAAAAATTATCACTAGCGCTTCTTTTGCCGTAGTTCATTTAGAGGCGCTCGCAAATTGCGCAAGTTTGGAATAAATGCTTGGTAATAACTTACCAAACCTAAGAAGCTCTGAAGTGTCTTAATGTTTTTAGGCTCAGGCATGTTCCGGATTGCAGAGGAACGGTTCGGGTCGGGTTTTTTTCCATCGTTATTAATTATGTATCCTAGGTATCTGATCTCTTCTAGCAAGAAATCACATTTTCCTTCCTTCACTTTGAACGCATACTTTCTTATTCTCTCGAAATTTTCCTGAGTATGTATTGTGTGCTCCTCGACCGTTTTACTCTTAATTAAAATGTCGTCAAGATATGTGGTAACGAATCAAGATCCGCCAGCATTTTATCCATAATTTGTTGAAATATTGCTGGTGCCGTCTTTACACCGAAAGGTAACCGTTCGTATTTGTATAGTCCTCTATGCGTATTTATGCATAGTAGTTTCGAAGTTTCCTCATCGACCGGTATCTGTAGGTATGCCTCACTGAGATCTATTTTAGTGAAATATTTCCCGCAATTTAACTTAGCGAATACTTCATCAGGGCTAGGTAAAGGATAATGGAAGTCCTGTATGGCGTTATTTAACCCTGTCGAAAAGTCAGCGCAAATGCGAATGTCGCTCGATTTCTTTTTTACATAAACCACTGGCGCGGCCCAGTCACTATTTTCGAAATCGCACCTAATTTTGTCAGTCTTTCCAGTTCCGCATCAATTTTCTCACTCGCTGCGTAAGGCGTATTTTTCTTCTTTTTGAAAAATGGTTGTATGTCCTTCCTTAATTGGATTTTTGCTGACGTTTTGGTGCATCTCCCTAGACCTTCTGAAAATACTTAAGGGAAAGCTTTTTTAATCTCAGTTTTTAATTTTTAATCTCGTCAGTCGTTTCACTAATATTTCTGCAATATGCGCTTATAGGTTAATCCCATGAGTCGAATTCGTTTATCCAGTCTGTTCCGAATAGATTGTTCGTCCCTTTCATTATAAACATTTTCACTCTTTTCGTTAGATTGTTGAACATAACATTTAAAATTAGTTCTCCTTCAAACTTGATTCTTTTCCCTGTGACAGTTCTGGCAACCTTATTTGCTTTCAATAAAGTTGGTTTGTTCAATTTCTTCCACGTTTTTAAGTTTATAATCGAAATATCAGATCCAGAATCGAGCTGCATCTTAATTGGTTGATTTAATATTTCTACTTGCAAATATTTTCTCATGATCTGGTTCTGTTCTTCTGATCTTGTAATTTTTACGTGACTTTTACTTTTTAATCTGCATTTAAACTTAATATGACCTCGTCTATTGCAGTTCCTACACGTTTTATTTTTGAATAGACAGTCACTTCTCCAATCACGTTCGCCACAACCATAACAAGGTTTTTTTTTTGTGGGGGGGGGGTCTTTTTTCATACTTACTCTCACTTGTCGTTGGTGAATGATACTTGCGTCTCGGTGATCGAGACCGAAGACGTGTCCTTCTAGTAACTTTTTTTATGCTTGCTATAGCGGTTTCCTGAATTTTCTTTGCATCCTCCTTAATACTAACACATTGTTGGCAATAATCCGCCAGCTTTTGTAACGTAATACTTTGCTCATTCTCCAGTTTTGTCAGTATCCTTCTTCTCATATCTGCATCTTTGTCAGATACTAAACCAAGCACAAACACTAGACATTTAAAGTTATCTGCCGTCAGTTCTGCTAATCTGAAATCATCACAATTTTTGCTTACTACTGACGCGAACGTTGTATAGTCTTCATCATTATTTTTTGTAAGTTCAAGCACTTCCACCTTTTGTGAAATAAAGATAATCTCGGACTAAACAATTCTTTCAACAGACTTATTGCTTCATCGAAATCCAAGTCTCTTGTTTTCTTTGGCAAGATGAAATCTGTCAATTTATTGTGTTCATGTCATATTTCCTTAAGAGAAGGCGAATTTTTTTCTCATTCGGCCATGATTTGCAATCTGTTTCGTAAAAATCATGGTATCTATGATAGTATCTCTCAAACGTACTATACTCGTCGGGATTAGAGGTGAAATTTTCAATCGTAGTCCATATTGTATTTTGTGAGAACGTCTTATCATCCGTGCTTTTATTTTTCTCGATAATTATTTTATGCAAGAGTTCCTGCATCTCTACATATTTCCTAGCGTTTTCCTCCTGAAATTTTTGTTGTCATATATCATTTTCAAGTTGTATTTCTTGAAATTGTTGTTGTTTTTTCTCATTTTCAGTTTGTTTTTTTTCATTTTCAATTTGCTTTTCCTGTAATTTTTGCTGTTGTTTTTTCTCGTTTTCAGTTTGCATTTCCTGTAATTTTTGCTGTTTTTTGGGGTTTTCCTCCTTAAATTTTTGTTGTCTTATTTCATTTTCAAGTTGCATTGCTTGAAATTTTTGTTGTTTTTTTCTCATTCTCAATTTGCATTTCCTGTAATTTTTTCTGTAATTCCAATTGTTGTTGTGTTTAATATTTGATCAGTTCAAATATGGTACTTTGAAATTGTTCCATTATGTTTTTTTTCTTTTTACAGCGAATAACTTAACGTCAAAAATTATTTTTTTCACAGAGGGGAGGGTCACAAGTTTTCCAATACAATTTTTTCAACAGAAAAAAAAAAAAGAAGTTAAACGTGACTTACAATTTTTCTTACTGTGAATGTGGCTTTCCACGTAATTTTACGTCTATTGTTGATTGTTGTTACGACTAAAGACTTTCCGTGTTGGCAAATTTTCATCGTCAACAGTTCCGTTGTAACGAACTACTGAAAATTTCTCTGTGAAACTAGATCCACTGTAGTACTAAGGACCGCAACTGAGTTTTCCAAAGTGTGAATGTCGAATAATCTTCGTCGCCACTGTTGACTTGTGAGACGATTTTGAAACTTTTTTAAAATTTTTTTCCTCCGTGTGAATGTCGAATAATCTTCGTCGCCACTGTTGACTTGTGAGACGATTTTGAAACTTTTTTAAAAATTTTTTTCCTCCGTGTGAATGTCGAATAATCTTCGTCGCCACTGTTGACTTGTGAGATAATAAATACGAACTACAGAAAATTATATTAAATAAATGTATTACGGAAGAAAATAGTATTTACAAAGTGGGGTTAGTAATCATACAGGAAACAAGGTATTGATTGTACGTCTCTTCATACGATGTAGAGTCCGATTATAATCACTTCCAGTTGACTACCGGACATGTCCGACTGACTTGTTAGTACAGTTCCAGTCACTCTAGCACTGGTATATCGCTACTGTGACATAACCGCCAACTATATTTAGTTGTCCCTCCCACTAATGGCAACATGTGACACATGGTCAGTTATAAGTGGGATTTCCGGTCTATATGGCCCAGCCAAAAAATGTCTGTCTATTTTTGCCCAGTCGTGATTGTATCCTTCGGCGGAACCACGACTGGGTTATTGCTCTCTGCCCGGAAGCAGAGAGCGCCCTCTACCCGAAGGCAGGGAGCTGACAGTGTCGCAGTTGCAGAGGCAAATGCCACCTGACATTACCGCCAACTATATTTAATTGTCCCTCCCACTAAGATCAACATGTGACACATGGTCAGTTATAAGTGGGATTTCCGTGCTAAATGGTCCGGCCAAAAAATTTCTGTCTATTTTTGTCCAGTCGTGATTCTACCCTTCCGCGGAACCACGACTGGGTTATTGCTCCCTGCTCGGAAGCAGAGAGCGCCCTTTCCCCAAAGGCAGAGAGGTGATAGTGTCGCAGTTGCAGAGGCAAATGCCAACTGACCTTACCGCCAACAGTATTTACTAGCCTTCCCACGCAAGGCTGGATGTGACACATGGTCATTTTATAGTGGGTATTCCCGGCCATATAGCCGGGCCAAAAAATGTCTGTCTATTTTTGCCCAGTCGTGGTTCTACCCTTCGGCGGAACCACGACTGGGTTATTGCTCTCTGCTCGGAAGCAGAGAGCGCCCTCTACTCGAAGGCAGAGTGCTGACAGTGTCGCAGTTGCAGAGGCAAATGCCAACTGACCTTACCGCCAACAACACCGAGGTCTTGACACTAGCATGATTTGTAGTGCATGGAATATTTCATTTATCATTAAAAGGGTGGAGAGCGCCCTAACATTTTCATTTAAACTTGCAGGGTTTTGGCAACAGCGTGTTTTGTACATGTAGTAGATTATTACCGGATATCAGGTATGATTATGCAATTCAATGTTTTAACTATAAAATTCTTAACTTAATTAGAGATGTCGGATATGATTAAGCAACTCATTAATTGTTTACCTTATTGTAAATTGACATTTCAAGAAATTTTATTATTTATAAAGCATCACATTAAAGCATCACATTAAAGCATTACATTAAATGCATTAGTTACTCACCGTAAAGAGACTGGCCACAATTTTTCTATAAAGGATTCTACTCGAATTAAAAGAGAATACGATTGACGAAGATGAATAATTTTAGAAAATTCCTAAATCTGCGTCTTTCTTATTACAGTCAGTCGAAAGAGACATGACTGACTGGGCAGAAGATTATCCCGCAGTACGTTGCCGGCCAAAGATATAGAACCCAATCTATCCTATTATTTAACCCATAAGTGAAGGGAAGAGACGGAACTATAGCTTTCCCAAGGGTATTTGCGCATAAGCGAATGCAAGTATTTCGAACTTGGCTCTCCGATTTCTCGTTCCAAGCCGATATCTACTGCACCACAATATTCTTGGAAGAACCACTTTTAACACAATTTGTGCTATTTAATAACAAATGTGATCGAATTAAAAAGAAAAAAAATCCAAATGAAGTCGGCTATATTATATAACCAAAACACTTACAAAACATTAAATGAAAAAATTATTTTATATTACACTGGCCAGGCACCTCAACTTCAATCACTTTCTCCCCGACATGACATGAGTGCACTCTGCATTTACCACAAATATTGTCATGACAATTTTTATGAGCGTTTCTCCTTAGCGACTTGTCTGCATTAATTTAAAGATGCTACTTTATTAAATTACGTTTTTACAGTGAGATTCACTCTGTACAAGGACTGTCAGAACCAAGTAATGTAGTTTTTCCGAGAATTTTCCATGGAAGGAGCGGTAATTCGTGTCTGATAAGCTATGATGGAATGTAACTAGTTTGGTTGTCGAGGTATTGAATGTAACAAGCCAGTCTTTTCTCCACTGTGTAGCCAGCGCTAAATCGGATGAGAGATCGGCTGCCAATATCTGATCAACCTGAATTATAGAGATATACCCATATATTCTCGTATCATCGGCATAGATGTTTACCAATGACCTAAGAATTTTCTTAGGCAAATAATTGATGCAAATAAGAAAATACTGGTTCGAGAAGTGACATCTGCATTGTCTGCCATGGCGTCTAAGGACCGGCTGTTAATAACAAACTCCAAGGACCTACGGGTTAGGAAGGATTTTATAATTGAGAAGACCCTTCCAGTGATATCACAGCTGAAGAGCTTGAGTACATAAACTTCATGCTACATCTTATCAAATGTCTTTGAAATATCTAATGCTTTGGTCCTCGAGATGTAAAGATATAAAATTAGTCTCACTAATTCTGTTATTAATGGTAGTTAGAACATCAGCAGTGGATCGGGATCGTCGCTGAGGAGACTGACGGGAATATACTGTGTAGGGAAAGATAGTTGGCCCGTTTTCATGAGGACCGGGCACGCGCTTGACAATTTCTATAGGCTTAGGAAGGATTTCCTCTTTAATCAGTAGTTAAATAACTTTGCTAGGATCGGGGATAATTTGTTCAAATATTCTTATGGACTACCAATAGAATATTGTCTGAGCCAGTGTCTTAAGGTAAGAAATGAATACTCCAGATTTTTATCCTTGCGTTATGCTCAACTAATCTTATTAAATGTTGATTGCAATCAATATATTGTGAAACAAAATGAAAGTCTCTTACAGCGACAATGTAACCCGTCGACGATCACGGCCACCGAATGACGAGGATCACAGTAGCTGGTTCTCAAGACGTCTATGACATCAACGAACTCACTGCCCAGCAGTACAAAAATTGATGAGACGTAAAAATTTGCGGAAAAGGAAAAAAAATCAAACAATTATGTTCTGACGTCAAAAAAGTAATGGTATTAAGCAAAATTTTAAGGGAAAATTAGGAATTTATTGACTCAAATAAATTAGCTAAAAAGTCTAAATTTTAATATCAAGTTACTTCTTGCATTAACTTAAATTAAACTATAAAATTAAAAATTATTTAAGCGAGATATTTCTTGTCACAAAAATTTAACTTATAAAATATAATTTTTCATTGGTCACGTTTCTTGCTATATTAAAATTGAAATAACATAAATGGTATTTAAGTAGATTAGACAACATATTGATATTGGTATTTTAATAGTAACATTTATCTATTTCTCTCAGAAATAAAATGAATTAAATAAAATATAAATATAAATATATCTTTAAAAAATCATTTAGTTTTAGAAATTTAAATAAAAAGCAAAGGTATATACGAAAAATGAATTAAAAAAATTTTACAAATTCGTCAACATTTAAATATTTATGAATGGATTCGTATAATTCAAAAAAGAACTGCAATATCGCCAGTCATTTAAGAATCCAAATATAAAATACTTATATTTTATGTGTTTTTGATATCGTTTTCCTTTGTCGTGTATCTAGACATTTGAAACGCTAGAATTTTGTTAATAACATATGTTTATATGCATCATTAATAGTAGTAGTAGCAGTCGTAATGATTGTAGCTGTAGTACATTTGTGTGGCCATAATACTTATAATAGACCCGTAGATATTTAGAGTTAAACAATGTCCAAATATGGGAAACTAACATTCTATTCGAAGACTTGATAAGATTAACTAACGAACCTTATTAAAAAAACAAAACAAAAACAAAAACAAAAATACAGGATGCTCTAAACGGTTACTAAATATTATAAACTGAGTTTTTTACTTCATTTTAAGTGCTGTGTCCCCTTAGTAATTCGTCATCGCTCTCCACAATTTTCTGCCTCATCTTTAGTCATTTCTAAACGCTTTCCGCCATCAATTTCTTCAAGCTCGTCAAGTATGTTATGCATTGTTTTCCTCTTCCTCTCTTGCCCTGAATCTGTCATGAGTGCATCAGATTTTCTAAGCTCACTTCCTTATTATGTGATCAAGAAATGTCAATTGTCTCGGATTGATATTAAGTACAAGTGTAATTTTTCTTGCCATTTTCTGTAAAATTTTGTCGTTCATCACATATTTGGTCAACTTTCTTTAGAACCACGTTTCTGTTGTTTCTAGTTTCTTCTTCATCTTTGAGGAAATTGTCCAGCAATCACTACCTTACAGTATGATAGTTATCACGTAACTGCTCAGTACTATTTTCTTCTTCGTTTGGAATATAACATTTTGTGATGTTGTCATTTTTGAGCGATCGACAGATTTGTAAACAAAGGCTAATTCTCGGTTTTAAAAATCTTGCAAAAATAAAATATACATCTGGAACACATTATTTTTTAAAAGTTAAAAAATACAATGTTATATTAATCTGAGTGACACAAGCATTACTTATTTGTAGCATGAAATTTAGAATAAAACTATTTTAAACACAAGGTTGACTTTTCTAACCTTTTCACCGTAAATGAAAAGTGTTGACAGAAGCGAGATAAGATAGGCGTATGGCGATCACAAGTGACATCATTGTACAATTTCTTTTTCCGGTAAGGAGAAGAAATCCTGAAACACATGGCCTTTTAATGTGCACATATAAATTACCACACACAAAAAAAAACTTTCAATGCATAAAAAAAAAAAATTATTTTAAAAATACGATGGCTACATGGTTTGTATAAAACTTTGCAATTTTTGGTTAGTAAATATAGTCTTCAGTTTATAACCTACCAGCCTAAGATCTCCAATCTTAGAAATATTTTGAAAATATTTTTGAAAATTTATAAATTATTATAATTAAAAAATTAAAAATGAAAACATTTTTTTAAATTTCATCATTAATCGAAAAATATTGTTTCTTCAAACTATAGTGTCTGACATTTATATTATTTATCGAGCAAAAGGAATTAAATAATCTCATAGTTTTATTTCATTTTTTATTTTACTATTCGGAACAGATTTCAGGCAAAAGCGAGCTAAATGGTTTTAAAAATAATACATTATTTACATTCCCCAATGAGTCCTGCGTTTAACTAATAAAACCATTTTTGCTTACAGAATTTTACTTCTTGAAATTTCATGAATTTACGTAGAGGGAAGTAACAGATGTAAAAAAGTATTTTTCCAATATTTAAAAAAAAGTAATAATTTTAAAAATAATTTCATTTAATTTTTCTTACAGGTTGATTAAAATTCGACGGTTATTTGATTTTTGCAAGAATTTCGAATTAATGTATTTTTATGAAAAAACTGAGTTATTTAATAATACGTTTTTCATTGTAAACTCTCGTACTAATTTGGCTTCCCACATACGAAAATAAAAACAATAAATTTACCATAATTTTGAATGTGTTATACAGGATTAAAAAAATAATTGAAGAATAATTAAAATTACTTTGATCTCGCCTCTTTATCATAACATCAACATTTTTATGGAAAAAGCTCGTTTTTATTAAGTTCGTGAACTTTTGTTTCATAGTGTGCTGTTTTTTTCAGTTATTTTGTAGAGGTACCTATATAAAGACAACAATTCCATTTTTATAAGATGAATGCATATGATTTGTCATACATACAATGTACTAAATATTAATGATTAATATTAATACTGCATTAATCACGTCAAATCAATAACAGTTGAAATTAATAGCCTCTACCCTCAATGTTATCTTGTAATATATTGCTTATTTTTTTTTACAAATTCTGTTGAAAATAATGTTGGGGAGATGCATTGATTTATTTAAAATATAGATAGTTATTCGTAGCGTACAACGGGCGAAATGTGGTGGAGATGACAATAAAGTTGAGGGAAACAGTCCGAATGAGGTAAAAAGTGTGAAGAATTACACCACCGTCATCACAAATATAAGCAGATTATATACTTAATTGTTATTTCAATCAGTCGTACGGTGTAGCTTGTGCGAGAATTAGGACAACTACAAAGAAGAGATTATTATACACCCGTTATATGTAGACGCCATCGCTCTCGAGAAGTCTACGCCTAAAGAGTTATGTCTTAGCTGCTGCTGGAGGCGATGCATATCATATCCCTGTACAGGGCCACACATTAATGAGTCTCGATTGCAACAAATGCATGTGAACACACTCCCCCGTGATATTGCCGTGTTCTTTTCTTTTCTTCGAGCCTAATTCTCCCCGGAGGCAAACATCCGTTTCTTCACTCCTCGCATTTGCCACCGGTGGAAATCGTGTCTCCAGAGTGAGCGACCGTTAGTGACTTCCTCCCACCATTTCATGCACATTTTTCTCATGTTCAATTTTCAGATGTCTTTAAAGCGATGATGATAGTCCTCTTTCCGTTGACCAGTTCAGAATGACCATTGGAATCCTCCTATCAGTTCCTTCTTGTGTGTTGTCGAATTAAGGCGACGCTGAAGTGTGCAAGGAAACGCACAGGCTTCGGTAGTATTTTATGAGAGATCGGCGTTTGACCATCATCCCCTCTCCATGCCACCGATGTTGCTAAGTGAAAGATAGAGTTCAGTACACCTTCGCCGAGCGGTGTTGGAGGAGGTGACAGAACGAGTCTGAAAATATCCTTGTTTGTAGGGATTCCGGCTCTACATTTAGTCTCAGGGTTTACTCCTAAATCCGTTTCTATGATTGTTTATCAGAATTAGAGTTTTCGTTCTTTTAGAGGGACTGCCATCCTGACCTGTCAAGTTCCATCTTTTCGAAGTATATATATATATATATATATATATATATATATATATATATATTAAGGTGAATTGAGTTGGAATTGCTGAAAAAATGTAATACAAAAGACAAGACAGAGATAAAGAAACAAGTAATAAATAGTTAAGGCAATAAGAGAGAAGAAAAATCCTTGCAAAACTAGTTGTGTTTGCGGCTTTAGAAGTCCAACTATGAAATGTTCTTTAACGTCCAAATAAATTATACGGCCCTTAGAATGTTCAAAGTAGTCTCAAATAAGGAGAGGAAATTTCCTACCTGTTGTTCCTTGCTAGAACATTTGAAAAAAGAGCAAGATAGAAGGATTTTTTCATTGAGCCCGCCATAACTGGGTGTCCACTGATTGGTCAAGGAAAATCGTATTAGCTAATCAAACAGGCCCATTTAGATTAGGGGTGGGTGATAAGAGAAATTATATGGGAGAAGTAGTAGAAACCCTTTTTTTATACTCTCCTGGCGACAACAAAAATGCGACGAATAAAATCGTTGCATGATATTTAAAAAAACAATGATTGCCATTTCGGCTTAAAATGTTAAATTAGATGATACAGAATTTTCTGCTTTATGTGAATATAATGATATTTTAATGTTTCAGGCATTATTAAGGCTCAATTATAATTGGTGTGTTTTAATAATAAAGGTATTCAGAATTAAATTTGGATGTGGATTTCATGACCCTTTTAGGCCTGTAACTGGCTATTTCTACTGAAGAATCAGATGGCTCCATATTAGGTTTCTTAAGAGAGGAAGCTTGCTTCATCAGGGTCTTCATCGGCTGGTGTGTCAGGGAAATAGCTGTGAGTGAGAGACAACTCCAAATGATATAAATGTTTGAGACTATGTGTTTCCACAGTATCACCTCTTTTTATTCGGGCCGAACGAAATTTGACGTCGTTGCCACTGAAAATTTCAATAACTGCCAAGCTTCCAGAAAGGTCTGGGCTTGGCTGAATTCTTAATGAGAATCACATCATTGACCTTGATTTTATTGTTCAATTCAATTTCATGTAAATCCTTGCAACTTTCCCTCAGACTTAGTAAATATTCATCGTGCCACAGGTTTTTAAATTTAAACATTAATTCTTCTCTGTTTAGCACTTTAAAAGCGACTTGGAATTGGAAGGAACAGACTTGGTTTTGATTTTATGCCAGGGTAGATCCACGAAATAAGAATTGTCCCTGAATTCAATAGACTCCTTAAAGCTGTCAATTTTATCCCTGTCGTAGTCACTAATTAGTTCTTCGCCATGGGGAGCAGCTGCAGAGTCTACAGCAAACATGTTTTCCAAGTTTCTTTCTATATTCGAAGTTTCAAATATATCAGGGAACGGATCTGGGTATGTTGACTTTGGTTCCAGTATGAAATTTAATTGTCGCTCTGGACAATGGGCATATTCTGATATTACTGTATGGTAATTGGAGCAGAGTTTGTATATCCCAGGTCCCACAGGGGTGATTTGCTGAGGATATAAAAGATGTTGCACAATTTCCAAATGGAGCAATCCCTTGAGGCAAGTCCTAGGCACATCCATTCATGCATTTAATAATCCTGGAGCCTGTCATGAACTGAAAAATATCAACTCCAAGGATACCTTGTATTTTTATAGCATTGACTTGGTTTTCATTAGTAAATGCCAACTTGTAATTCAATTTGTTTAGGTTCGATTGCACCTTTCCGAAACAACTAAATTCAAAGTGGAGATTAAAATTATCGTTAATCAAGACTGGAATAGGGAGTTGTCTCCCTTTTCCCACATTAACATTTAGTACAACCTGATCAAGTTTCTTCACGGTAGTACCCGTATAGATTTTCATTTGATAATTTATTGGATTAAGTATATCGTCAGGATATCTCAACTCCTTTAATATTTTTTTGAGAAATAGAAACGCTGACTTCCAGTCTCCAACAGGCAGTTAATAGTCATTTTTCTATTACTGTTATTCAGAGAAATTGCCACAATAGGTAGTATTGTGTCGTTCTCATGTGCGTGTGAAAATAGAGAAATTATTCCTTTAGAACTATCACACAATGGTGTTATATGCGCTTTAGAGGGGCATAATTTGCATGTGAGAGGAGATTTGCTCTGGAGTCCTGGGCAATTCTCGCTTTTGTGTTTGAAACTGGAACATACTGTGCATAATTTTAATTGTTTGTACCTGTCAATTCTGTCCTTATATGAAGAAAATTTGGTGCAACTTAACATGGAGTGGCCACGTACTGTACAAAGCTTGCAGTATGTCCTGGAAGAGCTTGTGGTAAAATTTTGCAAAGCAGCATCTCCATTACTTTTTTCATGATTCCTGACTTGTCCCTTATCAATTTTTGAATGATTTTCTGAAGATCGAAATTGTTTTTACTTCTAGACAGAGCACAAATAGCCTCATTATAGTTTTCAAATATTTTTGACAGGGTAGGGTAATTTGTTCCCACTTTGTGACTAATCTCCCTTTTTAAAACTACTGGTAATTTTTCAAACATAATGTGACTGATCAAAAAAAATCCGGAGATTTATCGTCCAAAAAATCAATACGATACGAAGTTTTTAATTCGGACAAATCTGCCATCATTGATTCCACTGAAGGTTGCATATTGCAGCTTTGGAACGGATTAGAAAGGAACCTGGGCAGCTTCAGATTTCTCCGAGGGAGCGAATTCTTCAACGGAATTTTCAATGACAGCAAGACGTTCATTAAAGCTAGTCTGAAAAGTAATCTCCTTCTTCTGTTCTTCCACAAATCCACACATCTTTAAATCAAGTTCTGCCTTAATGCACAGACCCTTAATTTTATCGTTTAAGGAACGAACTTCCAATTGTAACTCTTTAATGATAGCGTCTTCCTTCAGAAAAGTTATTTTCCTTAGTCCTTCGCGTTGTTCTAACATCTCTACGTTAAGGGTAATTTCGTTTTTCAAAATATTCCAGAGTCCACCAGTGCCTTTACACCTTTTAAGGCTTTGAAAGTCTCCATTTTCCAATTTCTTTAAAATAGTTACAAACAACAATAAAAACCTCAAATAAAAAAGCCTCAAATAAGGAGAGGAAATTTCCTACCTGTTGTTCCTTGCTAGAACATTTGGAAAAAGAGCAAGACAGAAGGATTTTTGCATTGAGCCCGCCAAAATTGGGTGTCCACTGATTGGTCAAGGAAAATCGTCTTAGCTAATCAAACAGGCCCATTTAGATTAGGGGTGGGTGAGAAGAGAAAGGCCCATTTAGATTAGGGGTGGGGAGAAGTAGTAGTAAACCATTTTTGTACAGCCTGATTGAGTACTCTGGAAGAATGGGAGACTTTGATAAACAGTAGCTACTCTGGCATGTACGCATCGCTTATTCAATAATGAATTAGTGCACTCTGGCTATTGGGCGTGTATAATAATAATATACGCGCTAAAAAGTCTGCCTTCTTCTACCGAACGCCCATAGCCCAGAGGTAGAATCGCCGACTGACGCCAATATATCGTTATCGTCGCATAGACATGTTCATGTCATCACAAGATAATATCATCTTTGATGGTGGATGTCTTTTTGTTAACGTCCTTGTAACCTCTTTGAGGATGGCTCATGTGAGCCGAAAGTTTAGAACCAGCATAATAAAAAAAATCGAAATGTTGGACAATTTTTATCTTTATTTTCACCTGAAATTAAAGCCAAATACGATGTCGAGAACGGCTCATAATTAATCATAATAGACATTCACTCTCTGTTATGTTTAACAACATATGTTTAGAAAATTTTCTTCTGCCGCGAAATACTACTTATATATATATATATATATATATATATATATATATATATATATATATCAGTTCCATACTTGCTAGAGCTTGAGCGATCAAGTCACTTTGGAGACAACTCATGACTAACGAAGATTTTCATTTTTTCTGCGGTAGACTGGTCGCCAATCAAGGCTATGGAAGCAAATCTCTTCTGCTATTCACACCATAGCTAAAGGGAAAAGAGATGCATTAAACCTTTCCCAAGTGTATTTGTGCGTAAGTGAATGCAACAAATTCAACTGGAATTCAAACTCGGCCCTCCGATTTCTTACTCTGAGCCGATATACATACGCATAAACACACTGGATGTCGGACTAAACAATTCGTCATGAAATGAACCCCTTTATTGTACATATATGAAAAGATAATAATAGAAAACAAAAAAGAAAAAGAAAATGATAAAATCTTTTTACTAATTATATAAGAAGATATTTTTGTTAAAATATTTGAAAGTTAAATTATAGGAGAAATTGACTATTCTGAAGCAATAATAAAAAATAGTAAACAAAACAACTTAAAATTACGATTGAAACGCTTTTGTTACAAATTCAGAAATACGTCATCATCCATAAGAATGTTAAGTAGATACCTCCACCTAATCCCGAAAAAAAAACTGCATGGTTACTTTTAAACTAAATTTTTAAAAATTAAAAGGTTTTTAGTTTTAATTGAAAGCAAATGATTAAATTTACTATTTCTAGTAATCAAAATACTCTGTCTTATTTAAAACAGAAATTATATTGAATGGAATATAAAAGTTTAAAATGTTTTTCAATTTTTGAAATTTTACTGTCATTTTTGAGCGATCGACAGATTTGTAAACAAGTGTTAATTCTCGGTTTTAAAAATCTTGCAAAAATAAAATATACATAGGTGATACATTATTTTTTAACAAAATAGCAAATTTTATGTTAAATTAATCTGATTTACAGTAGTATTACTTATTTATAGAGTGAAATTTAGAATAAAAATATTTCTTAATCACTAATTTGAACTTTTTGACCTGTCAGCGCCGTAAATCACGAACTTCATGACAGGTTCTTGATTAGTGTATGGCGTTTATAAGAAACAAAATTGTACGAATTTATTTTCGGGTAAGGGAGGAATTTTAATTTGCACATAGAAATTACGATAAAAAACATCAAATGAACAAAAAAAGTTTAAATTGTTTTAAAAATATGAGTGCAAAACGATTTCATAAGCAATATAATCATCAATTTTTAACTAAAAAATCTAACCGCAACAGTATTCTTAACATTATTCTTAAGTTCTTTAAAGATTTAAAAAAAAAACTTTAAAACTTTATGAATTATTATAAAAACAAAAACAAAAAAAATGAAAACAATTCTTTTAAATTTTTATTAGTTATCGAAAATTCTTTTTTTTTCAAACTACAATGTCCCTAATTTGTATTATTTATTCAAGCAATTAAAAGCTTATAAGATGAAATAATATCAGAGTTTTATTGCATTTTTATTTTACTCTTCGGAGCAGATTTTCGGATAATGCATCAAAATTTAAAATGAAAAAAAGAAAGAAAAAGTTTTATATTCCCAATGAGTCCTGCGTTTAACTAATAAAATTATAAACAGCAGCAAATTAAATTTCCTAAAAATTTAATGGATTTATTTTTAAAAGCATCCGTATAGACTTTTATTTTGGCTTCTGATTTTTATTTTCCGTCATTTATTTTTTATGACTTAACTTTAAGAGGTCTAAACATAAACGTGATCCATATCGATGCACAAGTAGAAATCACCAAAACAAAAAATTACGTGAAAAAAAAAAAATCAATGTAATGTTGAAGTGAGAATTTTTCTTTTAATCATTTAAGCCCAAGCAAGGACTAGTTTGCGGGAGTGTTATAGTGAGAGAAAAATATTGAAGAAAAGATAAAATATGAATGAGACTCTAGAAGATAGAAGATATAAGTTGACGTTGCATTTATATCTTCGGAGATTGTAGCTATCGAGGAAACAAGTAAACGGAAGGGAGATCCACAGGCGGGAGTGAAATAAAATAAACTATTGAAATAGATATGGCGGTTAAATTTCAACGGTAAAACAGTGGGACTAAGATACAAACCTAGCAGCGCACGTGTGTTCATGTGTTCAGAGCAAAAAAAAAATATATATATCCTCCTTTACATAAATTCAAAAAGTATTATTAAAATAAAAAAATTGGGTAAACCTGGGAAGATTATTAAAGCATGCTTTTACAACCTCAAAAATTACAGTGATATTTCACAGTGGCAGCATTTACACAATGTAAACTTTTTTAAACACAAATGTTACCAAGTATGCTTAAAGCGTAGAAATGATATTTTTATCAGAACATTTTTCGTTTCTCAAATTTTGATTAGTAGAAAACAAACAACCATACAATTAATTTTTACACTTGTTACATAATTTCCTTTTTTACTCAAAGCTCACAGTTCCATCATAAAATTGGAGATATCTAATTATAGGATATATATTATTCCTATAATTCTTGATCATCTCATTTCAATGCCTTTTTGAAAGTATAGCAAATATAAATTTCAACATAGCTTAGAGTATGTTATAATTACTGAATTATGAGTTGTATTTTCGAGTTATATTACAATTGTTTTATAATTAATTACGATAAACAATGTTTTAAGAAGATTTGAATAAATTGATATTTTAACAATTAAAAAGGGCTTGGGACTTTGTTTTCATTGCATAATTTTAAACATATTAGCAGTAAAAAAATATAAATATTAAATTATAAGTAGTAAATTACTCACAATAATTACGAAGATTGCTTCGCCAAAAAAGCGATTGACCTTTGAAACTCAATATCAGGAGATAAAGAAATTATTAAGAAATAAAATTAAATGTTGACTTATTTATCCTTACTCCGATTTTTGCAAAGTTTACATCTACTCGTCAGGATATTGGTAGTGAATTTTCATAACGGAATTTAACTACGTTGTAAATCATAAACGCTTGTATTATTATAAAGAAATGAAATTATAATATTAATTATTGTTGTAACATATTTATAAACAAAAAAATTAATTTAATTTAATATTTATTTATTTTTAACTAAAATTATTTTAAATCAGGAAAAATTAAAAAATAAAAACATTCCATTGTATGATTTATTACTAATTTAAAATTATTGGCGTCTTTGAATTAAAACACCATTTGGTAATAAAAATAAAGTGCATCTTACCAAGCAAAGCAAATATAAAATGTCCGGTATTAGTAGTCTACCAAGAAGAAAGGACGAGGAACCAGTGTGAGTCCAGAAAATTGAACAATATCCGATAGGAAGACCACAGTATTGCGTTAACTTGATGGTCAACATGAGGGACATAGTCGTTTGTCGGAACATTTTGTTGCACGCCCTTTTTTGGTAGTAGAATCTGCGTTATTATTCAGTGACTATTAGCTGGCTAAAGAAATATAAAAAAATATTAATATATTCCTCTTTGGCACGTAAGTCATTCCACAGAAGCAAAATGCATAGAATAGAGACAGAAATGTGCTTAGTATAAAGATCAAGCCAGTCATTTGCTGATCAAGTATACCATAGGAAAAATTGTAAGTAATGCTTAAGAAAGCTAAAATTATAGAATAAAATCTATTAGCCGACAAATCAACGACTAACATAGACCTAAAAAACGAAGTAACATTAACCGCCGACTAGGAAAATCTAGGCATAAATATCGAAATAAAAAGATGTAAAAACAGCCACGCAACCGAAGAACAAATTATAAAAAAAAAGAAGTTTTTAAACAATGCAGAGAAAATAATATAATACTTTCCATAAGAGATTAAAAGCAGTCAAATCTGAACACTGACTTCAGATGGAAAAATAGGAAGAATAAGAAGACGAACGTATAATGAAAATAACATTCTCTGTATCGACTTGATGGTTCTGTAAAAAGTCAGTCGAGACGAAAATAAGTTAAATCTCGATAGTTTGACAACAGGGAACCCAACTATCCTTTACGATTTTAGGCTTAAGATTTTCAATATTAACGAGACATTTGTAATGTTCTAAGTCCATGAGCTATAAGAAATTAGAAGTTCTCTTAAATGAGAATGCTAATATCGAGTGATTAACGAAAAAAATAGAAAGCTTTTTAAGACAAGGATGTGTCTTCTCACCGAACTTTTTAATCCTTTGCAGTTAAGTGATTATGATAGAATTTGAATGGCTAACAGGATCAATTTTTGAAGGCAAAAATCTTAACGACATTAGATATCCAGATGATGTAGTGTTGATGGACGAGTTCAACCGGAAAGTATCAAGCAAATACAAAAACATAAATATGTAGAAAGTATTTTAATAGAAGACAGATAGTGAAATATCGAAATGTGAAAGCGCATGATGCTAATGAAAATGCCGTCCTAAAAGTATTAAAAAGCAGGAAAATCCGGTTAGAAACTAAAAGAGTTTTTAATATCCGTCCTCCTATATGGCGGTGAATTCTGAACTATCACCTTACAGATAAAGAAGAGACAACAGAAACGTGGTACTCCTGAATCATGATGATACTGCCGTGCACTGAATGTGTGAGCAACGACGAAGTTTTAGAGAAGACAGAAACAAAACAAAAAAACGTTTATTAACATCAGAAAGAGATAGTTGAAATCTCTGTAAACTATAATGAATAAAGAGATATTAGAAAATTTAAAACTCCCATAATATATTAAAGACAAAAGGGACAGAGGAAAATAGCGCATAACATAAGTAACAAGTTTATGAACATGGTTGACAGAAAAAGAGTTAGGAGACATGGAGAAAAGATACAATTTGCTTTGAGCTACAAAGGAAAATAAGTAATGGAGAGCCATGATTGCCTCCACCCTGAACAAATATGGTGCGTAAAAACAAAATCTTCACTGGGGAATTTCAATTCTATTTGTCAAAGTCATGATACGATTGAATTCTATATTGAAAAATAACAAAGGAAACGAGTTCATGAACAAGAAAGAAGAAAGTTAACCACTAATTGCACACATGACTTGAAACAATATTCTAAATAAAACAGATCGTGGAATATTGACTGAAATAATTAAGAACTTAAGTGATGAAATTGGAACGGATTTGGAGATAGACAAATATGTGCCATTTCAAAACGTACTTTTGAATTAGTTACCTTAGTTTACCGCAGAAATTAATGGTAAACTACAGCGGGAAAATCTTCTGCCCAGTCATTCATGTCTTTTCGAGACACAATCACACAATCGTGTATCACTTATAGCACTTAACTAACTGACTGACTGAATTAGTGATTATTCCGGTGATAATGGAAATCAAATTCATAAAATTTAAACCATCAAACATCGACAACATATAAAATTATTATAAATTGATAAATGTTACCTATTACAACAGATTTCATTGCGTGTTCGTATATCATGCTTTCCTTTTTTGCTAAAAATAAGAAAAGAGTTGTTTTCACCTTATATCGTGAATAGTCATTTCATATTTGTGTGTCTATGTGTAGTCATTCGGTGATTAATTATAACTATGCTTAAAGAGGTCAAATATATAAGTCAAATATCAAGGTATAATTACTTCAAGAAATATGTCCGTTCCTGTAAGATAATCATCATCAACAAGATTAGAAGTGACTAAAACAACTATTTTAACAGATTTCTACTGCTGTAGTGAATCCGATAATAACTGGGTAATCCACATTTTTAGCTTGTGCTCGAAGAATCTAAGCTAACCATAAGCACTAAACTTATCATTGTCAACAGCATTAATATATATATCAAACTGATAATGATGATTTTAATTAGATACCAAGTGAGGTATCATTTTAGATTTAGACTCAAGTTTACGACATCTTTTTTTTTTACTTCGACATGAACTAATGTTAAAGAATACATAGGTTGGCCCAAAATGGCAAAATACTAGTCAGAACAGAGACTATCAAAACTGTGGCCGTATAGACTTTCGTAATTGAGCAGTCGAAATCTCAGCTGGTGTGTAGGTGATTTCTTCAACATAAAACTCTTGAATTCCTTGATCGATAGATATGAATTACATATATCTTTTAAAAAGATGGCAACTACTATAACACATATATACACTTACAAAACGTAATGTTTAAAGGATCATTCATTGATATATATATATATATATAGGCACGTAGCTGAGTGATTAGAATGTTCTGACCATCAACTCTGGGTGTGAAGCTCACCATAGTCAACTTGTCAAGAATGTGACTTCTTGATGTTATCGGACTGAAGGAAACGATCCAAGCGTGTGGCACGTTAAGAAAGTGCCTGAAATACATACCACAGGTGAACTCAAGCCTTGTGGGTGAATTTAGATAGACGGCACTTTTTGAGAAGATGACGATTGTTGTGCTAGTTCGAAGTCACAAGTCATCGTGACTGATATTTTGAGAGTACGGTCCTTGCTCATACTGTTGCTCAGATCGGAACAGTGTGTATGGAACAGATACAAGTGTGCAAAGGGGATTAGCTAGCCACATTGGTAGATGGGTATAATCGAATACAAACTGCCATTATATATATATATATATATATATATATATATATATATATATATATATATATATATATATATATTAGTCATCCACATATAAGCCTGTTTCGCTGTATCAGAGCTCATTAGTTTGCTAGACTTTCACTTGCATCCAACCGGGATCGAAACTCGACCGATTTGGTGTCAGTCGGAGTCCCTACTCCCTAAGCCATGGAATGACAGAAGGAAGATTTTAGCCTGTTATATCTATGCAGTGTATACAAACTAATTCCTATTCAAGTATACTCCCTTTGTCCTTGGCTTTATCTTACAGTCGTTGAGTAAGTGTGTAGCCATAATCATTGATAAGTCGAAATGAGACAGAAAATATGATTCCAGGATTAAGGTTTTGTGTTTGTTCATGTGTGAAAATTCAATGAAAAGATCTTCGTAGATCCAAATCAAGCTTTAGTGATATCTCACTGTATGTTTCAACTTTTGATTCATTTGCTCTTTGCATGGTATATGTGAATTATACCAATTTTTTTAGTATTCGGTGGCATAACTGATTTGTGCACCGGTGTTGACTAAAAATAAATACCTGTTATTTTTGTGCCGGATGTAAAATAGACGACTCCCTTGTTCTAATCCAGCAGATAATGTTGTCTTTACTTGCTGCTTTAACAACCTATTCCCTGTTGTTGTGTAGAAGTGTGCGAAGTCCTTGAATTCAAGTTGCATAGTTCTGCCTAAGTTTTTGCATCTCTTCCAAATTTATGATGATAAAAACAAGTATCATAGGTAAGTTGCTTCTGGATAGAGAGTTCAATTTTACTTGATTTCTGTGTGATGAGTGGGATTGATCTCTGAATTTTGAACGAAAACACTGAAATTTTTGTGTTCGTACTAGAATTTATTTGCAAGGTGTAAATAAAAAACCTCAATCACGTGATCCGCTCCAAACGAAAACTTATTTTTTTTTGCGCAAGGTTCATATGACTTTTTAGTCCAATTAACTACCAGAATCACTTTATTTATTTTAGATCTTATTTTCTCATAGCAATTTGTACAAATATTTTTTTCAGTGATTCTGATTAGATTTTAGGTGTGAGCGTTTACTACTCCTTTGGTCTTCAGGTATTCGTTTTAAACTATAGTATTGTCTATCTTATAAAAGTTACTCATATTGATAGGTACCTGAAAATGACTGGAGAAAACAACGTTGCAGTTAGAACAATAAAGATATGGGCGTTAATCCAAATGTAAATAATGTGGAGATCTGTAAAGCTTACGACTCACTTCCCAAAATCAATATTCTGATGTTTCATCTGTAAAATAGTGATATGGGGAATTGGGTCAGGCTCAAAACTTTTTAGCAAAAGAACCTTTTCATGAAGTTCATTGAATCCAAACTAAAACTGATTTAAAACAACTTTTCAACAAACACTTCTATAATTTATTCTACAAAATGTGCATATGATACTGCATTATTTTCTTTTCAAATAAGCATATTTTTAATTAAAAAATTACTTTTGGTAAATGTTGCGTTTTGTTTGACTTACAAAATTCTTCCCAGTAGTTGAAGTCAGAATAAGTCAGTGTATTTATTATTTTAATTTTTTCTATATTTCGGTTTTGTCCGCTTTCGACTATTATCGGTATATTTGAATAATATATCGTCGCGGGTTAACTTTTGTCACTAGCGCTCACACAAGCGTAGACGAACACATAATAATTGCCTGCCACACAAAAAACTATACACTGGTTAATTACATCGCTTTAAACTATTGCGCCTATCATTCAATATGAACAGTATTCATTGTGTATGAACTTTTCATATTTTAGCTTCTGATCATTACATACGTAGGTTGCCCAAAGTACATTTGTTCATTTAATCACATAACTTTTCTCTTCTTTCAAAATGCCCATGCTAAATTACCCATATCAAATCATCCATTTAAAACATTGGAAATTAGTTATATAACAAGTGGTAATCCAGACAAGTACTTTAACTACAATAATGTAAGGTACGTTATCGGCTCATAACCTGAGAAGAAATATAATAATGCTACAAAATAGCGGAATATCTGTATTGTAGATAGCTTGCGACTACCCAGAAAACATATCCTGGTACAATTTACACTTTGGATAATGTGTTATATAAGGCGATAACAACAACAGATGGGAATTCAAGCTAGGAGAAAATTTATATTTGAGCAAATGGGAAAGAATTTAAAGAAATTTATGCAAGCTGTTTGCAAACATTCAAATATGAACGACATGACAAAAATGAAATGGAAAACGCCAGTTGTAGAATGGGATATGATGACCAAAACGAAAAAAAAAAAGAAAGAAACTGAAATCTATGCATGAAAGAGAAGCGGAAACCATAGAACGCAAAATCTTCAATAGATTTCTCCTCTGTAGTTTCTGTCTTTAAAAACCGCTTGGTAGTCGTCCTCTTCTGCATTTCTTGTCTTGACAAACACTAAAGAATCCACAGACCCTTTAATTATTGCCCTATCAACGTCCTGTCGATTTTTTAAAAGTGTTTGAGGATATTATGAATATTGGAGTGATTCAACATCTCACACGGCACAGCCTATTCTCTGACAAACAGTATGGCTTCTGCTTCGCCAGGTTTACCGATGATATCACCGAAAACATATAATAGGCTCGCTATAAGAACTGCAAAACTTGAGCTGTTTCACTGGATATCTTTAAAAAATTGGCATGTTAGCCTTCTGCGCAAGCTACAGGGCTATGGCATAACTATACGCTCGTTCTATTTAATCAAATCGTTATTATCACATCCCATAATAAAGTCGTTTTGAATGGGTATGCTTCCAGATCCTATGATATAAATTGGGGTGTCTCTCAAGGCTCCACCCTAGATCCAGCACTTTTCTGATCTTCATCAACGATCCTCCTGATTTAATCAGTTCCCAAGGAACCATATACGCTGACAATGGCACCATTTACTCCAGGCAAAATTATGAAACCTGACAAAGTAACCTCGCTGCTGATCTTGCAAGGGATCTCCAATCTGTGGTGGACTGGGAAAAGAAATGGTTCGTAAATTTTAATGTTTCTAAAATAAAGCTGCTCTGCTTTAACCACCATAACAAATCTCTACTACCCCCCAACAGCATGGATCACACTAGACTACCTGAAGCAATACACGTCGGCCTCACTCTTTCAGCTGATCTCAACTGAAACGACTACATTGAATCAATAGCTAAAACCACTGCTAGGAAGGTCGGGTCACTGTGTAGGGCCTAGAAGTTTGTCTCGTCAGAATCCATCTTGCACATATAGAAATCTACCATTCATCCTCGCATTGAATACTGTTGTAATATCTGGCCGGACGCTCTTCTATTCATCTCGGGGTTCTGGACAAAATTCAAAGGTGAATCTGCTGTGTAACCGATCCCTATTTAGCAGTTCGATTTCAATCACTTACTCACCGACGGAAAGTGGTTTTTGTTAGTCTTTTCTGCAAATATTTTCACAGATTCTGCTCCGAGGAGCTTATCTCTCTAGTACTGTCCTAGATTAATTTACTCGAGTTATTAGAATGGCAACTATGTCCGACATTTTTACATTCAAAACAGTCAAATGCAGCATCCACTTCTATTCTAACAGTTTTTTTCGAACTTCCCGCCTCTGGAACTCCCTTCCGAATACTTGCTTCCTGATAGCTACGATCTCCAAGAAAGATGCAAAACACAAAAGAAAAGACAAAACATACATATAGACTTATTCCTAAAAACACAAAAATAAAAACCTTTGTTATGCATTCGAAAAGACGAATGCGCTTCGAAGATATTGGCGAGTAAATATTTAAATTATTTCCGGACAGCAAAATAATAATCGAAACATAGAACAGTTAAAAAAGAAAACCTCTCCTTGCCTATCAAACAAACCTGCCGAAATAAAAAAAAATATATGTCAAACACTCATATATATATATATATATATATATATATATATATATATACATGTCTTACTCTCATCAGCCACAATACAAAGAAACTAACACAATTTAGCTGCAAGTGAGATTTTAAACGCTGTGTTAAAAAATTTTGCTAGAAACACGTAGCGAACATTATCAATATATTTTTTTTAGTTTGGATCTTGACCAGTTCCATCAAGATACCTGTTAGGCTGTGATCTGGACACAATGGAAATCGCCCCTCAGGCACCGGTCAGTGATGTCCAACTTCAAAGTAAACCAAAAAAATTGATCGTCTTAGAAGTCCACAGCGCTCGGCCTCAATCGGCAGCACATGAATTTTCTTCCTGTTTTTATGCAGTCGGATTGTAGCAATTCCGTGCGGTTTTTCTAAAGATGACTAGTAGAGAGAAGGGAATAAATGAAAAGGGTCCAAGAAGAAGGAAGATGGTGATGGGCACTGCATTTAAACTTTTGAAGATTGTGTTAAGAAAGCAAGAAATTGGAATATATTTCGACAGGAGAGATTTTCGAAAAAAAAAAAATGGTTTCATCTAGTCAGTTTAACAGTCAAACCATTAAGACTTAGTTGCCAGTCTAATAGCACGCTTAAATTTACTTCTATCTATCTATCTATCTATCTATCTATCTATCTATCTATCTAAGGGTAAGTAAAATATTATTCGGACATTCGCAATAAGATATCTTAACTTTTATCACACTTCCTTCTGCTTATACTTACTACTGTTTGGTTACGTGATTGAAGATTAAGCTTAATCGCGCCGGTGATCGTGCTACTGTTTCAGTTTAAACAGAGACGCAATGTAAACAAAGGATGAACAGCTCTTTGTTCTTCCTTAGCAATAACTATAACCACGCATGAGCAGAAAGCTGTGTGACAAAACTAAAAATATGTTATGGCAAAATGCGGATAATTCACTACTGGAGAGCGTAGATTACTTTTTGTTAATAAAATCAACTAAAAATAACAGTTACGTAATAAAATCAGTGTTAATGATAAAAAATTATTATTTAGAAATTGTAATATATATATATATATATATTTATATATATATATATATATATATATATATATATATATATGATGTGGAGCCAAAAGTGAGTCCACGGAAATATAACACGGAACACGAGGTGTAGGTTAAAGAAAGATGTATTTACAGGAAAGGTTAAAAGAAAGATGTACAGTAAGCAGAGCTTACGAATTCAGTATAATATTTGGTAGTCGACTGCGGTCATGCGCACAGTGCTACTGTCTGCTTCGGTATTTACTAGCCTTCTACCCGAAGGCAGCGAGCTGACAGTGTTATAGAGCAGTCATCCTAAGATGGCTGCTTCGGTATTTACTAGCCTTCCCATGCAAGGCCAGATGTGACACATGGTCATTTTATAGTGGGTATTCCCGGCCATATAGCCGGGCCAAAAAAAAGGTCTGTCTATCTTTACCGAGTCGTGACTCTACCCTTCTGCGGAGCCACGACTGGGTTTGTGCTCTCTGCTCGGAAGTAGAGAGCGCCCCCTACCCGAAGGCAGATAGCTGACAGTGTTATAGAGCAGTCATCCTAAGACGGCGGCTTCGGTATTTACTAGCCTTCCCACGCAACGCCAGATGTGACACATGGTCATTTTATAGTGGGTATTACCGGCCATATAGCCGGGCCAAAAAATGTCTGTCTATTATTACCGAGTCGTGACTTTACCCTTCGGCGGAGCCACGACTGGGTTTGTGCTCTCTGCTCGGAAGCAGTGTGCGCCCCCTACCCGAAGGCATAGAGCTGACAGTGTTAGAGAGCAGTCATCCTAAGACGGCTGCTTCTGTATTTACTAGCCTTCCCACGCAAGGCCGGATGTGACACATGGTCATTTTATAATGGGTATTTGCGGCCATATAGCCGGGCCAAAAAATGTCTGTCTATCATTACCGAGTCGTGACTCTACCCTTCGGCGGAACCACGACTGTGTGTGTGCTCTCTGCTCGGAAACAGAGATCGCCCTCTACCCGAAGGCAGAGCGCTGACAGTGTTAGAGAGCAGTCATCCTAAGACGGCTGCTTCTGTAATTACTAGCCTTCCCACGCAAGGCCGGATGTGACACATGGTCATTTTAATGTGGGTATTCCCGGCCATATAGCCGGGCCAAAAATATGTCTGTCTATTTTTACCGAGTCGTGATTCTACCCTTCGGCGGAACCACGACTGGGTTTGTGCTCTCTGCTTGGAAGCAGAGAGCGCCCTCAACCCGAAGGCAGAGGGCTGACAGTGTTAGAGATCAGTCATCCTAAGACGGCTGCTTCCCCACTACTGCTAACACACACCTATTAATATAGCAGTGGGTGAGTCCATGTTGAGGTGAGTCTGGGTTCCACGCAATATATATATATATGAAAGAGAGAGATAGAGATAGATAGATAGAGAGAGAGAGAGAGAGAAAATGAGTGAGTTAGAGAAAGCAAGAGAGACATATAGCTTCTTACGGAACTGGCATGTTTCAGAGCTCACATGATATCTGTCGAAGATCAATTGGTCACGTAAAATCTCGCAAAATATTATTAATTATTTTGATCTTCACAATAGGTCAAACGATTGTTGTCTTACAACATACAGACGGAGAGCGATAAATTGATCTGCAGCTCTGTGGGATGTATAACCTGTCTGCATCTCTTTCACTAACATACGCGGCATCCGCACCAACTTCCCCAGCGTAGATTCTTTCCTCCAAAATAACTCACCTGATATATTAGCCCTATGTGAAACTAATCTTAACCCTTTTATCCCCTCATCTGAGTTCTGCGTTCCTGGCTACCTTCCCCTCTTCAGGAAGGACTCCAATGTTCATATGCATGGGCTTGGTGTCTATGTCAGCGAACACCTTCCTTTAGCTAGGGTGTCATCTTTTGAATCCCCAGATCATTCTTTCATGTGCTTCCGCCTCTCACTTCTCAGCTCGATTAGCTATCTCTTCTTTCTCTACCGCTCTCCTTCCTCCCCTGACTGTTCGTTACTTGACATTATTTCTGACAATATAGACAAAGCCATTTCTACCCATCCCTCTGCCCATGTATTCGTGTTTGGTGACTTTAACGCCCACCACACCAAGTGGCTGAAGAACGCTGTCACTGACGCTGCTGGTGTCCACACCATGAACTTTTCAATCACCCAATCCCTTACGCAAGTAGTGGACTTCCCCACGCGTTTCTCCGACAACCCTAACGGAAGGGACTCACTTCTAGACCTCTGCTTCACTTCCATCCCAGACTCTTGCACTACCAGACAACACTGCCCACTTGGAAACTCTGACCACACTGTAGTGTCCGTCAATATTTCACTCCACTCCCGCCCGACCCATGAAACACAGACAAGTAGAATATCCTACTGCTATCAAAGAGCAGACTGGGATTCGTTCCGAGACTTCCTCTGTGACATCCCTTGGAACAATGTCTTTAGTCTTCCCATCGAAGAATGTGCATCCGAGGTCTCCTCCTGGGTTAAGGCTGGCATCGATGCCTTCATCCCTGCTAGGAAATTCCAGCTTAAATCTCATTCGTCTCCATGGTTCTCACCCGCTTGCTCGGCTGCCATTGACCACCGGAATCATTTCTTCCGACTCTATCGTAACTATGCGTCGGAACAAAACAGGCGCCTTTTCACTTCAGCTCGTAATAAGTGTAAAAGGATACTTAACGAAGCTAAGATGTTATTTGCTGCCAGAATGAAGCAACGCATAGCATGCTCTAAATTCGGCTCTAAAGACTACTGGCGACTCTGTAAAAGAGTACTTAACAAGATCAAGTCCACAATACCCCCGCTAATCAACAAATTTGAGGTCCTCACCTCCCCAGCAGATAAGGCTGAATGTTTTGCCCGCAGATTCTCGAACAATTCGAGTCTGGACTCATCTGGAGTTTTTACACCCGACTTCTTACCTAGAACCGAGGCACAACTGAATGATGTCCACATTACACCTTCGCTTGTCTCTAAGATAATCTTAAAACTTGACCCTCACAAAGCGAGCGGTGGTGACGGAATCCCAACCATAGTCTTAAAGAAATGTGCCCCTGAACTCTCCTCTATACTTTCTAAGCTCTACAACCTCTGCCTATCTGCTTCCTGCTTTCCTGCCTGTTGGAAATCTTCCTCTATAGTTCCTATATTTAAAAACACTGGAGAACCCTCTGACCCTGCAAATTACCGCCCTATCAGCCTTCTTCCGATCTTTGGCAAAGTGTTCGAAGCCATTATCAACGCCGAGGTGGTTCAGCATCTCACAGCGCACAGGCTCCTCTCGGACAAGCAATATGGTTTCCGCTTCACCAGGTCTACTGCTGATATGCTAACGACCATCACCGAGTACATATACCAGGCACTCGACAGGAATGGCGAAGCTCGAACCGTTACATTGGATATATCTAAGGCGTTCGACAGAGTTTGGCATGCTGGCCTTCTATGTAAACTGCGGAGCTATGGTATAACTGGACATTTGTTTGAACTAATCCAGTCATTCCTCTCTAACCGCACAATGAAAGTGGTATTAAACGGACATGCCTCTCAGAACTACCATACAAACGCAGGTGTCCCCCAAGGCTCCATCTTAGGTCCTACACTCTTCCTGATATATATTAATGATCTCCCTGATTCCATAAGAACCCAAATAGGTTTGTACGCCGATGACACCACAGTTTACTCTCGCCTCCAACAAAAATCTGGTGTAGGCGTCAAAGCTAAACTCGCAGCCGAGATTGAAAAAGACCTCCAATCCATATTGGACTGGGGTAAGAAATGGCTAGTAAATTTTAATGCTTCTAAAACGAAGCTATTGTCAATTAACCATCATCGACAATCTCACCTACCTCCCATTAGCATGGACCAGGCTTGCCTCCCAGAGAGTAAAACACTACGCCTCCTTGGTCTCACACTTTCAGCGGACCTCAAATGGAATGACTATATCGAATCCATTGCTAAATCCGCTGCTATGAAAGTCGGTTCTCTGTGTAGGGCCCGGAAGTTTTTTCCGTCTAAATCTATCCTGCACATTTACAAATCTACCATCCGCCCGTGCATTGAATACTGCTGCCATATCTGGTCGGGTGCCCCTGCTATTCTCCTCGGGCTTCTCGATAAGGTTCAGAGGAGGGTCTGTAATGTGATAGATACCGACTTGGCAGACCGCCTGCAGTCTCTCTCCCACCGGCGAGACGTGGCTTCCCTGTGTCTCTTCTATAAATACTTTCACGGCTTCTGCTCCGATGAACTTAGATCACTAGTGCCCCCTATGTAGCCCCATGTGCAATAGTGGCAGTGGAATGCCTTGCTTGGGGTGAGATGATTAAAAAAAAAAAAATAAAAAAAATAACGTCGCCGTCATGTTTGATCAGTCCAAACACCTTCGTAATCACCATTGAACATATCCAACTCTTTCCCAATCATCTGCACTGCCCTAAGATTGACACCCAAATCACACTAAAATGTTCAATTAAAACTTCAGACGTGAATATCAAGGAGTACAGCATGCTATTTCCAAATTTCTGGTAGATTGAATTATGTCATGGTGCTCTATTTCCAAAAGAACGTGTCCAACTGATCCTACTATACTGTGTAGTCGACAAAATGAAAACAAATGTTGCTCATGTGAGAATTTAAAATATAAAATATTGACAATTTACCCGTCGAACCGTGATTAGGCTGAACACATTTCTGGTTCGTGTTGTTGAACATTACTCATGCGTTCGATCCTAACTTGCATCTTGGTTTTACCCTTTTGTACGAAGCTAAGCAACGCAAATTACATTTTGGTATCCAGCAAAGCGATCATATTTTATTAATAAGTGCGTAATACTTTGATCTAATTGAGGCTGTACTAGTTACTAAACGTCAATATTATTTCAAATAATGTAGCTATTACGGTTGAATACCTTTTAGACTGAAATTGACCTGAATGTGCATAGTCACAGCTGAAAGTTAAAGCGATGCGTTGTCTATCATAAAAGATAAGATCAACTATGGCGTGTTTTATATATTTTAATTTAAATCTTAAATACAGGCAGTTTATTCAGAATAAATTCACTTGCTTATAATCTAAGGTAGGGTTGCATAATGCTGACAGTCGCATGATAAAATAGAATATGTCATTATATAATAAGGGTATGGGTGGCTGTTTGTACACAATGATAAATAGAAATTTATGGTACAATGTATGGAATACTGTATCTATAATATAAACCGATACAGGCATCTACAAAAAAGGTATCCTACATCTGATTTCTGGTTTTCGGCATTTATACATTAAAACATAACTTACTCTACGATCACATCAAGTCAAGCAATGCCGAACCTCATCAGTACCTAGATGGATGACCGCTTGGGTGTGCTTTAGTGTAAAAAAAATTAGTAATCAGAGAGCTGAGATTCAATCCCAGCTGGGTTCGTTATAATCGCTTACGTGCAAATACTCTTTGGAAGGGTATAAATATCCCTCTCGTCCTGGATATAGTTTAATTAGTAAAACTTGTATCATTAAATCATTATTATCTAAAAAAAACAACAAACTTTTACACTTATAAATATTTCCAGTCTTTAAATAACCAGCAAAAGAGGGATAAGCAGTATAAAACGAATCAATCAATAAAATATTGTTTAGCAACATAGACATGTCTTTTAGACATTTATTCTCTAGAATACAAATGTATAGGAAACCAATGGATAGCAGAACAAGGACCGCAAATGCAAGGATGTGTATTAATAGGACAAGTGTTAATAACATTAGCAAAAAAACAAAAATAAAAATGAAGAACTTCTCGATTTCCATGATCATCCACTCTCTGAAATCACATAGCAGACAAAGAAAAGATTTTAAATTTTGTGTTTTTTAAAGCCGAAACAACAGTCAGCTGATTTACCCTCTGGGTTAAATCCACTATGTTGGTGGTGATTCCATAAGAGAGATACTATTCTTATCTAGGTAAGGTAAGGGATTGCTAGATTGTTGATGTTCTTTATTCAACATTGTCTTTTGTGCAAGATCATACTGTAAGACGAAACCTTAGAGGAAGTGATATGTCTTTTGTACACAATTATACTGTAAAACGAAACCTAATAAAAAGTGATATGGATAATGTCCACCATATAATTCTTGAGATTTTTTAATTTTTTAAGATCCAATAAATAACCGATATTATTATACATGAAAAAAATATCGAACTTTGCTTTACATTTATAATTTAAAACTCACAATTGTATATTAGAACAAAAATAATGTATCTGTACATGTCATTATCTGTTCAAAATGTATCGAGCTTTAAATTATTAGTAGAGAGGAAAATAGAGAGAGATAGAGAGGTAAAATACGAAGGGGAGAAAAGGGACTGGGAACTCTCATTTAAAAAATATATGATGTGTAATCTTGTAAATTGCGCAATTATATATTCTGCTGGGCAATATCTACAAAGTTGTTTAAAGTTCATAAGATGAAGCAAATTCATTCTTATATTTTTTTAATATTTTAAATTATTTGAAAAGCTTGTTTACTATTTATCATTTTTAAAAAAATTAAGACAATCCCGAAGTTTCAAAGTAAGCAATGTGACATCAGAGAAAAATAGCTTTCAACGAAACTGCTACCCGGCCCCTTTATGAAGATACCATGTGTCAATATTTTTAAGTTTCTTTCAGCTCAGAAGTATATATATATATATATATATATATATATATATATATATATATATATATATATATGTATGTATGTATGTGTGTGTTTGTGTGTGTGTGTGTGTGTGTATGTTTGTTTATGTGGAAATTACTTAAAGGGTATATATGTAAACCGATGATACGAATGAAGAGAAAATAGAAACATTTCTCTACGCCTTAATTTTTACATGTACTTTGATAAAATCTATTAGAAGACCAAACGGGTTGATAAAGAAAAGTTTACTTCTCTTTATATAGATAAAGAGAAGTAATATATAAGTAGAAAGTAGGTATGGATGGAATAATGTTTCGGATCCAAAGAAACACCATTCTTAAAAAAAATGCTCAATACAAAGTAGAGCTAATAATATTTATTTAGAATCTATAACATAAATATGTTATAATATCACTACAAAAGTTGCCATTATGTTACGACACTTTCCGTGTCCTATCAAGAGATCACTTGATAGGACACGGATAGTGTCGAAAAAAAAGGCTACTTTTGTAGTGATATTATGACATATTTATGTTATAAATTATATATATATATATATATATATATATATATATAGAGAGAGAGAGAGAGAGAGAGAGAAAGAGAGAGAATTACCAAAATTAAATTGAAATATTAAAGAGTGAATTTATTAAATAACATCGCTATTGACTTTAATCACGACCTCTAGACAATTTCGGCACCTTTCGCATCTCTTCTGGGCGGTTTCTTGTTTAAACTGGTGAATGCTGTCATAATCATTGCCTTCAGTTCAACGTTTTTGTTACAAAGACTTTTATTGGTCTCTCACTGAACCAAGTGAGATGCAGTTTAGGGAGTTAGATAGTCAGATATAAGGGGTGATGTAGTCGCAGAAAGTGTCTAACAATCAGGATTTGGTTCTTCTGCTTGTGTGGCATTGTGCAGAGTCTTGTTGCGTAACCCAGGCCAGAATTTCATCAAGGCACTTGATGTTGTCCTTCGCATTGATTCTAAAACTCTGTGGAATGATAAATAGAGGCATAACCTTGCTATTACATGTACATTTCTACAAAAATCATCGTATATACCATTAGACTCATTCATCTATTTTTTTGAATCCTCTCCACTGTTCTTAAATTGACACCCAAACACACTTATATATTTGCACTGTAGATTCCGACGCGAATACCAAGCAGTACAGTACGCCTTTTTCAAATTTATGGTGTCGTGAATTGCGTCATGGAGCTCTTTTTTCACAAACAATGCTCAACTAACCCTACTATTCTGTACAGTCTTCAAAATAAAAAAAAGAACAAACAAGGCGCATTCGCGAAACTAAAAATATTAAATACCGACAGTATATATATATATATATATATATATATATATTGCTTTTTTTTTCTAAACATATACTGTTAAATATAAGAGACAATGAATGTCTATTACGTTTAATCATGTATAACATTACATTGCATTTTACATTACTGGCCATAACACATTATATTGCATTTGAATATATGGTTCTATAGTCATTTCGCGCTATCACGCGGTGTGACGTCATATGTATATATAAAACTTTAGTAAAACAGGAACAATTGTTTAATTTGTTAAATGTAGACAAATAATATTTTCGGACAGGGTTAGGGTTAGGGTTATTTGAAAGTACTTTTTCATTGAGGTTTATCCTGTGCAAAAATGGTCTCGAATATAACGACGATGATTTCTTTTAAAGGATCTCTCCATTATTCTATATTAAAAAATGTTTCGAGGAACCACTGCCTCGCTCAGTTCCAGCAAATCTAACTGGCACATACATAAGGGTGTCGCTAAAGCGTTCTTATTTCCTAGAGAGTTCTCAAAACACCCAACTACCGAGAGTAAACTACAACAGTTACTGAGGATCCATAACATTTACCACAAAGCGATATACAATAATAATAATAATAAGAAACCTCACAGATTCAACAGGATTAAAAGTTTTTACTCTTCCAGTAAAGCAACAGGGATATACAGCATTTATTATTATTATTATTATTATTGTTGTTGATGATGTTGCTTTTGTCGTTGTTGATATAAATCAGGTCATCAACTCCGATAATATGAGATGGCACAAGACTATTCAGTACAAGTCATGATGTGGAAAGTTTATTATTTGGCACTACAGACAAGATGTATTTTTATCAAATGCTGTAAAGCAACTAGAGAATGTGCCTGAGTTAATCCACTCATTACATTTCAGAAACTCACAATAGTATAGGAAACGTAAACAAAATAATGAAGACGGCATTAGAATGATTTAATACCTACAATAAAATGTTGTCATTTTACCAACACCTTGATCAATAGAAATGTAAAACGGTTTATATAGGAAGATTTACATTGTCTTAGTTTAAAAATCACGAATAACATTTAACCTTATATTTGGAAAATATAGTAAATATTTGTTGCTGGAGGGTTCAGTGTTAGTGAAATCACAATATTTGGACGAATTACCTATTGTATAACAGTTACATTGTTCTGTCGATGAGCAATTCTGAAAGATTACGCATATCCAATGAATATCCTAAAATAACTTTACGGCAACAAGATCGCGGCTTTATTCTCACGTGGAAGAACTGGAAGAGAATAAGAAAGCCACAGAGACAAAGTCAAGTATCAAGTAAAAGGACATTAATTATCAAGTAAATTAATTTATTCAAAAAATATAAATATAGCCAGCTCGATAAGTGATGAAAATTGCAGTTATTGCTACTGAGATTTGGAACTGAAATTTTTCAAAATGTTGAACCCGCCAAATTTTGTCCTGTTTCCTAGAAACTATAAAACAGGTTAGCTCGGAAGAATAGAAGTAGAAATCACAAGTTTGACTTCATACGAAAATAGCTACGAGTTGAAAAATCAGTCATAAAAACCAACGCAGGATATATTCAAGAATCGAACATGAGACTAGGAAATATTCTGAGTAAATCTATATTAATACGTAAAACAGAATTAACATTAATTCTAATTGAAAGTACAAATGAAAGATATGGTTATTACAGCGCACCAATTTCGATAAGAAAGCATGTTTTCCGATGTTGAACATTAATTTAGGACGCACCAACATCAGAGAGACAAAAGAATTGGGTCACAGTGACCAGATCAACAGACCAGCAAGATAAAGTAAATGTTCACTGTTTGTCTGATATAAATAGTTATAAAATATGTAAGTATATCGTAACATTTAAAAAGAAACAAAAAACAAGTCAACAGCGGCATGAAAAATTAATGGATGTTGGAGAGACGGTGCCAGACAGTGACCGTCATTCACCGACATTAATCAATCAACAGATTAATGACAGAGAAGTGAGATACACATATATACAGACAAATGGTCTAAGTTCAGCAGCACTGAGACAGACATGTTATGACGTAATATCAATTATTTTAGATGAAGACGGAGATAAATGAATGAATAAAAACAGAACAAAATGGGGGAAATTTTGCATCTGATATCCCACTGGATAATCAGAGAAGAGTTAGAAAGAGACGAGTTAGTAAACCGGAGCCGACAAGAGGAAACTATCAAAAGAATTTTTCTTCAAAAGCGGAATGCAAACAATTCATATTATAGACAAATACACACACACACACACACACACACACACACACACACACACACACACACACACACACACATATATATATATATATATATATATATATATATATATAATTATATGGTTATGTCAATGTTACATTACGACATGGAAATTTCTATGTTTCGAGATTAATTCTCATTATCAAGCAATGCTGGTGTTGTTGTGCAGATGATTTACATTTAAACGACCTTTAATGACCTACATTATATCAAGCTCTATAATACTCATTATACTGAGCACTGTTTATAATAAAATAAATGCGAGAGCACTCAAAATATTAAAAAAAATCCTTGAGTCCTCTTCACTTGGAATTATATATATATATATATATATATATATATATATATATATATATATATATAAACTGTTGCTCTTGATATCTCGAAAGTATTTGACAGAGTTTCGCATACTGGCCTTAAGTGCAAGATCCAGATCTACGGTATTTCTACCGATTGTTTGATTTAATCCAATCGTTCCTATGAAATTGTAAAATAAAGTTGTTTTGAATGGTAAAGTTTCCAGATCCACTCATACAAACGTGGGCGTCCTTCAAGGCTCTATCCTAGATCCTTCGCCATTTCTGAGTTTCATCAGTGATCTTCCTAATCAATTCCGAAGTTGGCATCTATGCAGACGACATCACCATTTACGCCCTTTTATTAAATCATCCCCTAAGGATGACAAAATAAACCTGGCTGCTGCACTTCTAAAGAATTTCCAAATGACTAGTAAATTTTAATGACTCCAAAACGAAGCTTCCCTCATTTAACCACCACAGAGAAACATTATCACTTACTATTAGAATGTATGACTCTAAACTTTTACACAGCAACTCACTTAGCCTCCTTGGCCACACCCTCTCAAATGACCCCAAATGCAATGACTACATTAAATCCATAGCTGTATTTACTGTTAGGAAAGTTGGTTCACTTGGTCGGGCCACGAATGCTTTCTCGGAGAATCCATTTTGCACATTTATAAATCTACCTTTCGTCCGTGCATTGAATACTGCTGCCATATTTGGTCGGGTGCTCCTGTCATTTATCTGGGTCGAACATACTTTCATTTGCTTGCTTCCCTGACAGTTACAATATCAAAAAGTGTAAATGCAACATCAATTACCATCTTTTAGCGATTTGATTCTCATTTATCTCTTTCTTTTTCTTCGACATTCTTGTAGCGTTTCTAGTAGCTCAACTGTAACCCACTGCGCACCAGTGGTATTTCTGACTTGAATGGGAAGAAATATTATATAAAAATATGTGTGTGTGTAAATTTGATTGAAAAACCCAGGAAGTTTCTTGTTGATTAATTATCTAACAGCAGTTAGCTAGCATTCTTTCATTTCAAAATCCTTGACATCGTTGCTCCATTCACTGGGGAACACATTTTCAGTAACTTTCAGTTGTATTAGATATTTTAACTGATTCTGAATGAGTTTTATGCGCTGGTTTTAAATCTAAAGTTAGTTTTTCTCGACAAGCTCTAGTTTGTATGCAATTTGAGCTTAATGAAATTGTACAAATGTAAACTTGCTTAAAACATGTATAAGCATTTTCACGTCCAAATATATAGATAGCTTTTAATATTTTGATCATTCGTATTTTTGTCAGAATAAACATGGCTTCCAAAAATAGATATCATTTCAGAAACAAGCCTGATGTCTTTTGATACATACGTGAATGCTACACACTCAATCTTCAGAGATGTAACATATCCTTATTCGTCAAGCGTGACTACAAGGCATATTTTGAAGTTCACCTCGTGATCAAGACAAGCAATGGACTCCTCGGGTTGTGTGCCACAATTGTGAAGAAATGGACCGAGTGGACCAAAGGAAAAAGCAAATGTCTGCCTTTTGGAGTTCCAGTGATTTGGCGTGAACCCAGCAACCATGTAACTGACTGTTATTTCTGTATGGTAAACACAACGCGTGTTGGGAGAAAAAATCGACTTATGATTACGTATCTGAACCTTCCTTCAGTTATTCGGCCTGCTCCGCACTCTGAAGAAGTTGCTGTTCCAGTTTTCAAAGGCTTACCTTCACTGGACGATAAAGACATTGGACATGATACAAGCGAACAAGAGAGTTGTGACAGTGAATTGTCAGAGAAGTGTTCACAATCGGAGAAATGTACTTCAGACACTGAAACCTTCCCCGTCCACAAGCTTCTTCCCCAGGCTGAACTGAATGATTTAGTGGGATTTAGGACTTTCAAAGAAAGCAGCAGAGTTTTTGGTATCAAGATTACAAGGCAGAATTCTTGTTGATCACTGTTAAAGTATCATATTTCAGAAAGCGTGACCAGCTTTTTGTGGCTTTCTTTTCAGAAGACGGGCATTTTGTTTCCTGCCATGACATCCCAGGGCTTCTCAAAGAACTTGGTGTACCTTACTATAATCCTGCTTAATGGAGACTCTTTTAGGCAGTTAAAAACGCAGTCAACAGTGTGTTCTTTTACATAATGGCAATGTTTATGGGGCAGTACCTTTCGGCCACTCAGTGCATTTGTGGGAAGACTATGATGATATGAGAATGACCATGGACTTATTAAAGTATCATGAGCACAATTGGATCATATGTGTAGACTTAAAAATGGTCAATTTCTTCTTGGACAACAGAAAGATTTCACCAAGTTTCCATGTTTCCTCTATATGTGGAACAGCCGAGCATGAGACAGATATTGGGTCCAGAAGGACTGGCCTATTCGTGACACTCTTGAAGCAGGCATGCCAAGTAACAAACAAGGCCCAATTGTAAGCAGAGATAAGATCATCTTTCCTCCTCTTCACATCAAATTAGGTTTAATGAAGCAATTTTTCAAGGCACTGGAAAATGAAGGTGAATGTTTCCAATACATCATCACAGCTTTACGAGGGTTCTCATTTGAGAAGATCAACGCATGCGTGTTTGATGGCCCACACATTCGAACCCTAATTCGTGATGATCAGTTTGTTGCTAAGATGACCGCTTTAGAAAAGGCAGCATGGTTATCCTTTGTGGCAGTCGCTTTGAGGCGAAGAACTACAGTGAATTTGTGAACAGAATGCTCTTCGCTTTTCGTGATCTCGGGTGCAGCATGAGCATCAAGCTTCATCTTTTGAACAGACACCTTGATAAGTTCCCTGACAATCCTGGAGGCTGTGAGTGACGAACAAGGAGAACGATTCCACCAAGACCTAAATGTCATGGAAGAGCGCTACCAAGGGCCCTGGAATAAATTATGATTGCTGATTGCTGCTAGGGCATTAAACGAGATTGGCCAGATGAAGTTTGCAAACGCCAAAGTTACAAACGCAGATTCTTACCTGAATAAAATACACAAAAATATTTATCAGCTATTCTTATAATTTCCTATAATAACGAAAATTTAAAAAATAAATAAAAATGTCAAATTGCATAAAATCTGTAGTTTACAGACAAAAACCAATTTCAGATTTGAAATCAACAAAATTGATTCTCAGCAAAAATGTCTCGATGTAAATCAATGAAATAGATTTTTAATGACAACCGACAATCCATAGAAGTGCAGAAGCCAGGTTTTCTGCAAAGTTTTCTATTTCTAAAATCTTGAGAATTCTTGTTATACGGAAATATTTCTCAGATTCACTTGAAGAATTCCCAGGTTTGATGACGCTCTATTCTTGCTAAACAACATTACCTAATATTGTAGGTATACTAAATAAAATCGAACATAGGGAAGAATTGATTACTTCAACAGAAACAAAAAACACTTTCCAAGATATCATATATAATCTGACTGATACTGTCCGAGAAATAAATATCAAATCAATTAATAGAAATGATCACAAAAATTCATTTACTGACCGTAACAGCAAATTAAAATCCAGGCTAATTATTAGATTCTATTTAAGAGCAGTTACAATTTGTAGCCTTCAACATTTACATGATGAGGATAAAGACATTGAAGATAGTTTTCTACTTTGACATATTTGGGAAAGACATTAGAATAATCAAGAAACTATACTGGCAGCAAACCGCTTCCATACAGACAGGAAATGAATTAAGCAGGTATGAAAAACTAGAAAGGGGTGTAAGACAAGGCTGTGTCTTCTCACCGGATCTATTCAACCTGTAGAGTAAAACAATTTTGAGAGAGCTAGAAGTCTTGCCATTATTCGTCCTTGGTGTCTACAATCTCAACAATATAAAATACACAAATGACACCATGTTGATAGCAGACAGAGAAATAAAAATACAAGACCTCCTACAGATGTTATCAAGGGAAAGCGAGACGAAAGGGCTAAACATAAATTGAAGAAAACTGAATGCATGGTCATCAGCAAAAAGAGGAACCTAAAATTCCAATTGCAGGTTAGAGATACTAAAATCAAACAGGTGCAGAAATTTAAATTCCCAGGAAATTTTCTGACAAAGGATGGAAAGTGCAACACTGATATCCGAAGGCGCATTGACATAGCTAATGATTCATTTCAAAAGCTAAGCAGAGTATTGTGAAAGAGGATGATTTCGTTTCAAACAAAGTAAAAAATACTGGCCTGTTATGTGATATCTGTACTCATATATGGCAGTGAATGCAGGAAAATCTACTCGAAAATGAAGAAGAGATTGATGCAACAGAAATGCTGAGGTTACTATAGATCGAAGATGGAAGCAACGACAATTTTTTAGGGGGAATGCAAACAAAACGAGAACTTATATTTAGCTTAATAAAGAGACAGCTGAAGTTTCTGGGACACATAACGAGGAAAGAGGGCTTGGGGAATCTGATACTCACAGAACGGAGAGAGAAAAAGTAAAACAGCGGTAAGCAGCGCAATAAATACTTGATGGGCATGTGAAAGTCTATGGCGAAGCGGGGGTAGGGAGAGGTCACAAGAGGAAATTTATTAACAGCGATAAGTGATAAGGGCCATGATCACCTACGGCCTGAAAGGGCACGGCTTATAACGAAGAAGAATACATTCTTTCATATTCGACAAAAAATTTATTTCAAACAAATTTTTCAAAATAAAACAATGAACCATTCCAACAAATCCAACGTACCGAGATATTAATTTACCTATTAACTTTATCACTGCTTCAAAACAAAATAATAATAGGCTAAAACTTGAAGAAGGAGAAATTCACTCTGTGACTGTGTATTTTCGACACAAGAAAGATTCTCTAGGTTATTAAATAAATGACCATGGGAATATAAAATAAAACAACACATACAATGCATTAGTTGATAACATAATGTGTCTTGCCATAATTTTGATGTAAAGATGCTTCATAAATTAAAAAGAGAAATAAAAAAGAAATCCTAACATTTTGTAATATATAGAAATTTACACACACACACACACACACACACACACACACACACACACACACACACACACATACATATATATATATATATATATATATAAACTTTATTAAAATATTCCTCTCGTTCAATTTATACTCTGGCGGGAAATAAAATTACGACACCAGATGACATTGAATTTATGTATGATTAAGCTTACAGCGAATATACCGATCAATACATATACAAGTTTCAAACTGAAGTTTGTATCAACAATACCCAGACTCCATATTATTTCGCTATATTATAGACACGCGTTTTAAAACACTTCTGTTTTCTAACATGCATATAATGTTCTTCTTCTTCTATGTGCCCTATCCCTTCAGGACGTAGGCGATCATGGCTCTCCACGTCTCCCTATCCCTTGTGGCTCTTAGTATGTTTGCTCCTGTTGCTCCTGGCAACCCCCGTTCCGTCATCCACCTGATCAGTCCCTGCAAATATGTGATCCGCTGCCTTCCTTCTATCTGTCCAGTCAGTATCAGGTTCTCCAGGCTCTCCTTCCTCATTGCATGTCCAAGGAACTTCAGTTGTCTCTTCCCGATGCTCAGTATCAATTTCCTTTTTGTTGCCATTCTTTCTAACACCTCGTCGTTGCTTGTATGCTCAGTCCACGATATCCGTAGCATCCTTCTGTAGACCCACATCTCGGCCGCTTCCAGTTTTTTCCTCATTTTCGATGATATTGTCCAGCATTCACAGCCGTATTGAAGAACTGACATCACGTAGCAGTCTAAAACTCTTTTCTTCGTTTCTATTGAGATTTTCCTGTGTGTTAGTATTTTGCTCATCTTTTGGAACGCGTCCTTTGCCATGCCAATTCGCCTTCGGATCTCCGTGTCGCACTTTCCATCTCCTGTTAGAACACTTCCTAGGTACTTAAATTCTTGTACTTGTTTCATTCTGTTATTCTCCACCTGTATTTGGCATTTTGGATTGTATCTTTTGCTGATGACCATGCACTCTGTTTTCTTAAAGTTTATTTGTAGTCCCTTCTTGTCACTCTCCACTGCTAATTTCTGTATGAGGTCTTGTAGTTTCCTTTCCGTGTCCGCAATACAAATGCCAAATATAAGTTACCCATACATTATTACACGCTATTCTTCCACCTGTTGACGCAATGGAAAAAGAGGCGTGTGTGCACATAGTGAATAAGTCAGGAGTAGTTACATCATGTCCTGTTATGTTAAATAAAGAACAAGCCTGGTGATATTGCCGGTCAAGGAATCTGCAAAATTAATGATACTGATATTAATGATACTCAAATGTCTTTAATCTAACACAAGACGTGTTGGGGCGTCTCGGCAGCGTAACTCATCCAAAAAGCAGTTTTATTCACCACAGGGAAACATGTTGCAGCTGGTCTGAGCATGTAAATCTAAGAACCATGTGGAACAGTTAAAAAAATCTTATCCAGTTATCTAGCATCCTCATCTTATACACAAGAAATCAGCATTATTTTTAAGCCTGTTGCATTTTTCTTCACTCTATCTTTCTGTCTGTCTGTCTCTCTTTACATATATATATATATATATATATATATATATATATATGCGTGTGTATATTTATATTATGGCCACTATGTACAGAGTTCGGTGGTCAATCGAGATAGGTTCTGTTAAAGGGTAGTTTATATGTATAAAATGGGAAGATAAAGTCTGACTTTAGACTGGAGCAGATCAAAATACTAGCAATCAGGGAAACATCCTCTTGGGAGTCTGTTACATAGTGCAGTGGTTCGTGAGAAGAAGTTATTTGGTTGAAGTTTCTTGTTAACAATTAAATATGGAGGTAGTGGGAGTAGTTTGCTTCTATGTAAGTGGCATAGCTGGTCCTAGCCAGGAATGTTCTGACATTATTTTTATACTACATATACCCATATGTCTTTCTCGTTCTTTCAATCTTTCTCCCTCTCCATCTCTCTACCCCCTTTTTTATACTTTTCTCTCAAGTAATAAAAAGGTCAATCAGATAAGTGTTATACGTTATACACGCTTGGGCGATCACGTGTTGAAAGAGACATGTCTGACTGGGTACAAGATTTTCCTGCATTAAAAGATTTTCCTGCATTAAAAGATTTTCCTTGCCATTACTTTTTGCGTTAGACTGGTCGCCAACCAATCTATAGAAACCAGTCTGTTCTTATATATAGCCCATAGCTGGAGGGAGAAGCGACGGATTTCTACATTTACTACGAATATTTGCGCGTATGTGAATACAACGAACAACAGGAATTCGAACTCGGCTTTCCGATTTCTCGTACTGATCCGATATTCAATGCACCACAACGCACATTCCGGATAAAGTAAAAACAGGAAGAAGAAAAGAATGAACATGGGAGCGAAATTTCCGAAGTTCGATGACCGCATATTATTCCCTTTGATATATATATATATATATATATATATATATACTGCGGTCTTTATTATAATATAGAGGATTATTAAAAATAGTAAAATCGTGATTATTCGTCTTCAGCTCAACAATATATTGTGCTTGTGCTGAATTACAATATTTAGTAATAATATAAAGAATTTTGCCACATTTTCTTTATAGAATTCTCTTTAAATATAAGTAATTTAGATAGTGAACATATAAATTTATAAATTTAATTCCCTTTCAAATGTTTTAGCATGCTGTAGGGCTTATTTATTTATTATTTCTTTTTTGGAAAAACTACCTCACAGGTAAAATGCAGTATTCTTAAGGGATATCGAAATTCAATCCCGGATACAAGAAATACAAACAAAAGAAAGATATTCTATGCAATGAATCAAATCGCAGGGTGAGATTAAACAGCATAAAACGCTTTAAAAAGAATTTAAACTTTTCAAAGAAGTGAAAATATTGAAAAATGACAAAACTACATTGGTTCATCTGTATTTAATCGTTTGGAACGATTTGTGGAAATAATTATAAAAAGATGACAGAATTGAAAATCCGAGTCTGAGCTGAAAGTGTTCTGATGAAAACATCAAAATCCACAAGATTCGTGAGAAGAATAATTGGTAGAATAGCTGTCAAGTAATCTTTTGTGAAACACACAATATATTATTACGGAAAAGAAAAACTTTTAATTATTATTTATAAAAATAGTATTTGTAAAATTTATTATTTTTTGTTTTTTTATTTATCATTATTACTTGATTCACGGAATATAATTTGTTGTAGTAATTAGACCTTAACGTCTGTCATATATATATTTCGTTGTGCCAATAGGCGGCGCGTGCTAAACATTAACTTCAAATAATCAACATTTGAATTCATAAAGTGAGGAAAATATACACGCTTTTTTAATCCTAAAAGAGAGAGCTGTATTATTTTAACTCTTGTGAGGACTAAAGCTTTACGTTTTGCAGAGAAGTTAACCGAAAAATTAAAAAAAATGAATTACGAAGAAGCAATAAAAGCTGTCGGTGGTTGTGGACGCTACCAAATATTCATGCTGAGTTTCTTGTACATGTCAACGATTTTTGATGGATTACAGATAGGCTCTATGATTTTCATCGTGCCTGGAATAAAACACAGGTAATGTAATTTTTAATATTAATTTTAATTGCAATTTGTCATTTATTGATATATTGTAATTTTATTTGTGCCGATAATTTTTATTGTTATGTTGTAATTTGCTTGTGCCTATAATTCTGTAACGTATAAGTTATTAGTCGCAGTTTTCCATTGTTTTCTATCGAACAATTCTATCGAAAAATTGTGTTTTAGAGTATAGATTCATATTGAAAAGACTGAATCACTCGTATGTATCCATCTTAGAGTAATACTTTGAAATAAAGATAAAAAGAAGGTCATGATCTTAATAGAAACTACTCCACCTTTCAGAAATTTTGATTTAGATTGAGATACCAATTATGTTATATATCCTGTATTACTATTACTTAGTGTATTTATGATTGTAAAATCGGTATTTCCATTGTTTATTTTCTGTAGAAACCAAAAAACAAATTTCATATATAATATATGTGTGTATATCTTAGTAATAAGAAGAGCTAATGGAAAAGCAATCCCCAGCTCGTAGCATTTACTTTTTAAAAGTGCTCCATACGTAGAGCAATATGTATAGTAATATTTTTTTATTGTTATTGGCTTCATACATATGTGCTAATTTCTGTATCTATATCTACGTTTGGAAAGTTTTGAAGATTAAAAAAAAGGATTTAACAACCGAAATATTTAATTTGTATGAACATTATTTTTATTCAATACTCGTATTTGAGTAGATATTCTGTTTTTTATCAACCAATATATATATATATATATATATATATATATATATATATGAAAATGTGAACCTGAATACTATTAGGCATGTTAAAAACGGAGCAACCGCTTTTGCTCTCACCCTTCAGGCCTCAGCGGTAAATTAACTTAAATTAAAATAAATTATTGAATGAATAAACGGAAGGGAAGAAAGAGGATAAAAAATGTAAAAATGTAAAATTGTTGCTTTCCTTGGTGGCTGCCGAGTCATGTAATTTTAAAATTGTGTATTCGGACAACAAACTCTCTTTTATGTTTGTCTCATTAAAATAACAGACAACACACACACACACACACACACACACACACACACACACACTCTCTCTCTCTCTCTCTCTCTCTCTCTCTCTCTATCTCACATACACACGCACACACACATCATATATATATATATATATATAAATTTCCATTTTGTTACAAATACTAGCCATATAATGCACGGTGCAACATAAAAACCTTCCAGACTGCATTAGAAGCGAAAACCATCAACAGTAATTTCTTGGCATTTGTTGGAAGTATTGCCGCCGCACTCTCTATTATCTACAAAGTTTTAACGAATGAACTTAAAAGACATTTACACAAACTTGATATAAAATTAGTCACATTCAAAACTATTATAACATTTAACCGTTGCAAAATAAGGGGTCTACCAAATAGAATATAAAACAACGCTCCCCACCCACCACCATAACAAGCAAAATGAGCATCGAAACATTACAGAAATGAGTATAAAAGGCATTTTAAATTTAAAAACAAATTCTATGTTCTTTAATGCCTCCGGAATATTCATGATTATAATTTCAAATGTGAAAAGACAATTGTAATAGATAATACTTAAAATGAACTCAGACGAATATGCAAGAAATCGCTTTAATATACGAAAACAATGTAATGAATATATAAGCGAATTATTTCAGTTTATTGGCTGATTAAATTAATACTAAAAATTGTTAGATGTGTTTTAATAAAAAATATATATCACGTACTCAGTCGAAGATGCATTAACAGTGTTTTTAATCTACGAGTTCACTAGAGTTCATATACCACGAGACTATTTCAGTTTATTACCTCTTCATAATAAATCAGTACTTAAACTTTGTAGGATATCTTTTAATAAAATTTAATATAACTTACGCAGACAAAGTTGCATTGAAAGTGTCTTTAATCTCCGTATCACTACGGTTAAACTACTACAAGACTATTTACATTTATTACGTTTTCTTACTAATTAAATACTAAAAACTTTAATAAAGAATTGATATAATTTTATCAAGCGAATATATATTGAAAGTGTTTTAATGTAGGATTATTTCTATCCCTTTTCTTACTAAATAAGTACTGAAGCTATTTTGTATGCCTAATTCTTATAAGTAACTAACTAGAAAAATAAACTGAGTTGAAATTAGTGATAATCTATTTTCTATAGCCGTGTATCCTAAGTAGAAAATCAAGCATTAAGACGCCTAAGGTGAATTCCGCTAATGCATATCTTATTAAAATAAACTTATTTTACTTATGGCGTTGGTTAAACGCTAAAACCTGTCAAAATAATTTTATTTTGTCAAAACAAAATACCTTATATATATATATATATATATATATATATATATATATATATATATATATATATACTTTATTTAAAATTAATTTAATTTACATTGTGACACGGATATTTCTATGTTTCCAGATGTGTTGATGAAATTATTTTTTCAGCGAATACTTAGTACTACCAATGTAAATCTTTATATTACTAGGGTTTTTAGTAGAAGAAATATTACATTCATAAACGACAGAGTCGGCAAGGATTCACTTATGTTTCAAAAAACAATTTACGGGGTTTCTACAATTACATTTATTTTTGTATAAATTATTATTTTCATTTTTTGGATGGTTCTTGTTTCTATTTAGGTTTAAATTTTTTAAAAATATAATAATATTTTTTTATAATTTTTTCCAGATTATCCGTACAACTATAACTTAATTTTAGAGTATTTTTATTGAAAATCATGCTTAATACATTATATTTTGGATAAATATAATAAGTAAAGAACAAGTAGGAAAAAAGTGTCTTTAATCAAACATGTTTCACTTTTAACAAGCTTCTTTAGAGATTTATTAAAGACGAATAACACAAAAAATCCATAGACATTACGTTGATTGAGTTATAGTTTCATTGGTCAGATACGTGTGATAAAGCAACCTATGAATATTAAATGTACAAGAAAAAACTTGCGCCTGTTTAAGTTTGTGTACCAACGTGTAAAAAAACATTAGATGTTTATTATGAATGTAAGTATATGTAAGCGAAAATGATGTGTGCTAAGCGCATCAAAACCAAAGACAAACTCAGTGTGTGTACAAGTTGATAACATTAGTTCGTCGATAACCATTAGTTTTATTATTATTATTTGTTTATATTTTTATTTTGTTTTATTATTTAATATTATTTATTATGGTATATAATTAATTCTGATTAATTGTAATATTGCAATTATTTAGTATGGTAATTTATATGTATGTTTCTTATTTATATATTATTACTTAATTATGTTATTGTAATAATTTTAATACATATATATTTAGTATTTTATTATTTCATTGAAAATTTCAACCGTTAACATTATTTTTCAGAAAATTACTTTATTTATAAAAAGTTCGCATTGTATTTTTATACATTATTTTCACTAGAATATTAAACGGAAATATATTTTGTTTCCGATTGATACTTAAATACGCACATATTCGTACATGATTCTTTCATACACATACATTCACACATGATCCTCTCACGTTATTTAGAATAGAAAATTCATAACTGATTCTCTCATTTTATTTAAAAAGAAAATACGCTCCCTCACACATACACTCATTCACACATACTAATGTTATCGACATATAATTAACACACACTTAATTCGTCTATGGTTTGGATGCGCTTAACATACATTATTTTCGTTTACATATACTTACTTTCATAATAAACATCTGTTTTATTACGCGTTGGCACACATTAAACAGACACAAGTTTTTTCTTCTACCTTTAATATTGATAAATTGCTTTAACACAAGTGACACGTATCTAACCAATGAAACTATACCTCAATCAGCTTTTAGTCAATAGACACTTTTAAGGATTTTATTTTTCTAACGTTACACACACACACACACACACACACACACACACACACACACACACACACACACACACACACACACACATTTTGATAGGTAAATTGTTGCCATTTTATATTTATATTTCTAGCATGCACGTTGTTTCTTTCTGTTTTACTTACTGCACAGTATAGTAGGGTGAGTTAGACACCATCGGATAACTAAGAGCACCAAGATGCAATTCCGTCCGACAAAAATTTGGAAAAGGTATTCTGTACTGCTTAGTATTTACTTATTGAAAAGCTCTAATACAAACATTTCAGAGTGTTTTGGTGTTATTCTAAGGAGAATGTAGAGGATTCGGAAAGTGTTGGCTGAGTCTTGTGGTGATTTCGGGCGCATTTGCGGTGATCACTTGTGATAACGACGTTATACCTCCATTCATTTTTCCAAGGGGCTTCAGATTCAACTAGGAGACCTACATCAAGTGTCTTGAAGAGGTAGTGCTATTCTCGATAAAGAGGGTGGCTGCTGGAAGACAAGACTGCGAGAGAGAAAAAGAGAGAGGGAGAGAGAGAAAGAGAGAGAGAGAGAAAGTGACCAAAAAATCACTTTGTAACATCACAGACAAACTAAAAGAAAATTTTATGGTAGCATTGAAGAATTAAATTAACTAAACTAAGTTGTATGGATAAGATAACATTTGGTTTTTAAATTTATATATATATATAATTCCAAAACTCTTGCACAACTTAAATCGCCCGATGAGTTACTATTGATAGTATCGAAACAGGACAGCTCTTTAGTGACTGTGAAAATGTTTTATGATCAACACCAATAATAATAAAAATATTACTATATATATTGCTCTACTATGTATTGAGCACTTTTGAAAAAGTAAATGATAGGAGCTGTGGATTGTTTTATCCATTAGCTCTTACTTTTACTAAAATATACATATATATTATATATGAAATTTTATTTTGTTTCTACGAAAACAATGGATATACCAATTTTTAAATCATAAATAGACAATAAATAATAGTAAATAAAGGAATAACACTGACTTCTCTAAAAGATTTTTGGCAATTATAAAAAACAAAACCCAGTTATTACCCGGGATATCATCGCAAAAATCGGATATGAAATTGGAATAGGAAATAGATAAAATAGATATAACTGATGCCTTTTAGAAATCTTGTAATCTTAAATCACCTAAATAACCCCAATTTATTAAAAAAGGAGTGAATTGATGACCTGTGTTAAAATATGTCAATGTAGAATCTTGGCTGATTACTGTTTTGCTGCTCTTATCTGGACTCTGTTTCGTCATTTTGTAGATCCATCTGGTAGTTGAAGGATGTACGATCTTGATTCTGCACATTTACTCAGAACCGTTGCTGGTTTCCATTTCCCCGTTTAGTTATCCAGCATACGTATATATTGTTCAGGGACAAGTGCTGGTAAATCATGAGCTGTTCTATCATGATACACTTTCTGCATATCCTGTCTGTGTTTCAGTTGTTCACGGATATGGTCAGGGTTGGGAAATCTTAAGTTTGGAACTTTCGCAGTTATGTTCGATCTCATAATGCGATTGTTTAAGAGTTCAGCTGGACTTGGAAGGTTGTGGTTGATTGGAGTTGCTCGTAGGCATAGCATTGCTAAATTAGGATCTATTTCTGCTTGCTTTGTCTTAGTTAATGTTCTTTTGACTGTTTAAATTTGTCGTTCAATAAAACCATTCGATTCTGGAAATTTTGGTGATGATGTTATGTGATCGAATTGCCATTGTTTGGCAAATTCTTTGAATTCTTCACCGGAATATTGTGGCCCATTGTCACTAACAACTCTATTGGGAATACCATGTTCGGAGAATATCTGCTTCATTGCTGTGATGACCATATTGCTTGTAGTCAGGCCAGTCATTTTCCATATAATTAGAAATTTGCTGTAGTAATTAGCAATTATTAGGTATTCCTGATTATTGCAGTGGAACAAATCAATGCCGAAAACTTCCCATGCTCTGCTGGGGATGTCATGCAGCTGTAAAGTCTCTTTTGGTTGTGCTGGGAGATTTTCCTGGCATAGTGAGCATTTCTTGATCATGTTCTCAATATCAGCATTAATCCGCTCTCAGTATACAGCATCTCTGTCTTGAAGACGTGTTTTTTCAATATCTTGATGGCTGAAATGTAGCTGGTCCAAGATAATTTTCTGTTAGGTTTCAGGGATGATCATCCTTGACCCTTTCATGATGATACCATCTTTGACAGATAGTTCATATCTATATGGCCAGTATGACCGTATTGCTGGCCGTAGCTCCTTAACTGAGTCTGGCCATCTTGTTGTTATGATTTCTTGTAGTTGATCAAGTATTCGATCAGTCTTGGTTTCCTTTCTTATCTCATTCAGGCGCTCACTCCTGAATCTCACCAAGTCGACTCGAACATCTAGGTCAATCGTATCATTGTTTTCAATGCTGGGGAGACGGCTTAGAAATCAGCTAGAGTCATTTCCTGTCCTTGTACGTACTCTATTTGCATCTGGTATTCCTGTAACTTGATTATTATTCGTTGTAGTCTAGGAGGTGCACTAGTCAGTGGCTTCTGTAGTATCATGATGAGTGGCTTATGGTCGGTGAGTACTTTAAATTTACGCCCATATAGATATGTATGAACTCTTTGGACACCAAATACAATTGCAAGAAGTTCTCTTTCTATGCATGCGTACCGCTATCCAGTGTCTGTTAGAGACTTTGATGCATATGCGATGGGTTTTTTGTTTTGCATTAATGCAGCTCTAAGTCCTTTCAAACTCGCATCGGTTTGTAGTACTGGTATTTCAGCAGTGTTAAAATATGTCATTGTAGAATCTTGGCTGATTACTCTTTTGAGTTTTTTACAACATTCCTTGTGGTGTTCTTCCCAAAGAAAGAGTGCATCCTTTTTTAACAGTCCTCTTAGTGTATGTGACTTGTCAGCCAGGTTAGGAATGAACGGTGATAAGTATGTGATAATATCTAAGAATTCTTGTAGCTCTTTCTTACAATTTGGGTAAGGCATGTTTTGTTGGTCCTAGAGCTTTCCTGGGTCTGTGCTGATACCATTTTCACTATAGATCATCCCGAAGAAAGATATGCTTTTTTACTTGATTTTGCATTTTGTTGAATTAAACACGAGACCATTATCAGCAGCTATTTGCATGAGCCTGTTCTGTCGTGTTCTTCTGTTTTGTTGTAATACAACAACATTGTCAGCGATTCCTATTGCGCCATCAACTTGTTCAAGTATCTGGTCTATCTTCATTTGAAAAATATCTTGTGATACACTCAATCCAAATGGTAATCTCTGAAAACAGTACCTGCCACAAGGAGATTGGAATGTTGTTAGTAGTTGAGATTCGCTGTCCAGGTGTATAGACCAATAAACAGCTTTAGCATCAAGTTTAGAAAATAGCTTGGCACCTGCGAAATGGTGTGTTAGCTCTTCTACTGTAGGAGTTGCATGGTGTGGTCTTTTGAGCGATGTGTTTAGGTGTCTTGGGTCTAAACAGATTCTTAGACTCCCATCTTTTTTATGTGAGTATGCTAAGCTTGAAACTCAGTCTGTTGGTTCCGTCACCTTCCTGATAATATTGTTTTTGACCATGTTGTCAAGTTCCTTTTTTATGCTGTCTTTTAGAGCAATTGGGGTTTTTCTAGGTGCATCAATATGGGGCTGTATGCTTTTGTTGACCGATATTCGCACAAACCCTGGCATATAGCCAATTTTATCAAACCGGTCTGGATACATCTGCATCAGGTTTTTGTTGCATTGATTGGTGTTACTACAGGAGTTTGGTGTGCATCATTTTTTTCCTGTTCAGTGAAGGGTAATTATTTTCAGCTGATTTAGTGAGGTTAGTCCTAGAATTGCTGGCCCTTGTACATCTACAATGCAGAAAGTGCTGTTATGCCAGTCTGATTCGTTTGGATTTCTTTGTTCTTTGGGGAACCATCCGCAACTAGTTTCTCTAGGAAAATTCTACGAAATGTAGACACTGGTAGTGTGTTTCCTTGAGATCCTGTGTCGATTTTCAATAACAACCTGTGGACTCCACTTCTGTTTGGCAATTTGATGTTTACGTAAACAAAAGCTTCATCTCTCTGAGTGATAGAGAATGCTTTGCTGCGATTGAATGTTATGCTTTCGAGTTGTTCCTCTAATCCTTGTGTGTTAAATACTGGATCAGTTTGGATGGATTGCCTTTTCTTGGACTGGTTTCTTCGCTGTTGTGGTTGATGCTCTGATTTTGATTTTCTATGGTCTCTGCTTACTGACCTTGATCTCTGTCTTGGCTTGTTTGATAAACAAACTGTTTCCCAGTGGTTAGCTCTACCACATGCGTTGCATTTTGATCCAAATACTGGGCAGGATTCACGGCGAGATTCATGGCTTCTACCACAATTGAGGCAGTTGTTTGATTTCTTAGAACGTGTTGGCGTTCTTAAGCTTCAATAGTGGTGCTTCTATCCTCGTTATTGTTCATCATGACCCTAAGCTGTTTTAGGTGTAAGTTAGAAGCTTCATATGTTTTGCCAATACGAACAGTTTCTTCCAGTGTTAGAGTATCGTCTTTTCTTAATAACTCTTTTTGAAGATCTGGAATTGGCGTGTTGGCGATAATAGGTTCAATTATCCGCTGTTGTTGTTTTGATTCAGATAACAAACATATATGTGTGAGTCGTCTACATCTATTTACAAAATCATCCAACGACTCTTCTTGTTTCTGTTTGTACGACATTAGTTTTAAACGATTGACTCTGAAATTTTCTTTTGGTTCTAGCTGCTATTACCTCTTTTGAATTTGAAAAATACATAATTTAGATGCAGTTAGGATACATTATCAGTAATATTACCCTGGTTCATTGACGGTTTCGGTCCTTTAAAAACATCATACCTTCTCCCCAGGTTGACCCAGCCAAGGTTGATCAGGCCCCGGCCTGTGTACTAATCTATATTTGCTACGTTATTGGAATGCAAAATGTTTTGGTTGCACAGAAGAAGTGGAAAAATTTCTTGAATAAGGTCGTCCACAAATAAATGAATGTCCAGTGATAATATGTACATGGTTCCAGTAAATATCCGGAAATATATAAATTAAAATAAATTGATATTCGTGATATTAATGTGAAGATGAATAGTTAAAATATCTAAATGGCTAGATAGTAAAAACTCATTAAATATACTAAAATAAATACATAAATTACGATGTGGAAGACACCATTCCATAGGTATGAAGGAATATGCTATTAAAAAATCGAAAATCGTACCGAATACGGTAGATATGTAAATAACTAAAATTAAAAACGAATGATATTAGTGTAATATTTCTGATAAAAAAAACCCAAAAAAACTACGGGGATTGTAAAGATAAATGAATAGATAAAAACTGGAGCAAAATACAAAAGTAAAGCTAATGATATTAATGAAATATTTGGGATTATTAAAAAAATGATTGATATAAATAGATAAATGAATAGATTTAAAAAAATCGTCGCATTTGGGGACATTAATCTAGGTTATTTCATTTCCTCGCCATGGTTTTTGGTCTATCGGACACTACCGTTATTTTGTCCCGTCCAGGTATTATTATCTCGGCATATCCAAATCCACCTGGATGACCTCAGAGTTGTATCTAGGATTGTTTGAGTCATTTTCCTCTTTTTTTAACCCTGTAATTCCCATTTTATTGAAGGCCAAATTTAAAGATTTCCCAGCGAAACCCCTCACACCAATTTCGATTGGGTAGCATATTGCTTGCTATCCTCGTCTTCTACACTCATCAACACGTTCTTGGTATTTTTTCATTTTGTGTTGGTGTGCAACTTCCATGTTTTCCTCCCATGGGACTGTTAGTTCCCACAGAATAATCTATTTCGTTAAATTCGAAAACAAGACCATATCTGGTCGTAAGGAAGTACTTAAAATGTGTTCTGGTAACCTCAGTCGGCATCCTAGGTCTACCATGAGTTGCCAATCTGAGGTTGAGAAAAATACACATCTTCTGGGTATCTTACATACTGGTTTTTTTTTTTGTTCGCCCTTACAAATTGAATTTTCCCTTTCTTTGGGTTAAATTTTGAACTCCGGGTGGCTGTGTTGAATATTTCGGTTAGTTTCTTTAAAACTTTATCATGGCGCCAGCGATATCTCCCATCACTTAATGCCTTGGGACAACTACTAAGTATATGTTGGAGTTATGCTCTTCCTGAACATAACTTGCATGAAGGAGTTTCTTTTTTTTCCCCAAATATGGAGGTTCACAGGGTTTGGTAGTATATCATAAACTGCATTGATCTGGAATTTTGTATATGTGAATTCATTCCATAATATCTCAGACCAAGTAATTTTCCGTTTTGTTATGTTCTTCCATCTGGTCCATGCTCCTTGCTGGCTTAATCCCACCATTTTTTGTGATTCTATCCTCCTCCACACTAGCTCTTACTTCATTCTGGAGAAGTTTTTGGTAATCTTTCTTATTGTCTTGTCCATAGGTTTCCGCTGGATGTAGCCTAGTCCCATTGTCCCTTCTGCAACAGTTCCTATAATTGTTTTCAGTTTTAGCCTCTCTTCAGCCAAACATAATTCTCTTCCTGCATTCCATTTCTTGCCAGTATGTACTAATATCCCGGCGTCGGCAACTTTAGGGTCTTTAGAATTTTGGTACATCAGAACTTCTCTTGCGCGAGAGACCTTATATTCTTCGACTAACCCACTAACGGGCAGTTGTATTGGGTTTGTCTTCCCGTATAGGGCTGTGCTGCTTAGTAAACGTAGTAGGCCAAGCCATTTCCGAATAGAACTACTAATCTTCCTTTCTAGGGACTCAACCGCCGATATTGGCACGCTATAAATCATTAATGGCCATAAAATCCTGGGTAAAATTGCGTGTTGGTATAGCCAAGTTTTAAAACGACCTGGGAGCCCAGACTTATCAACTTTTTTAATCCATATTGTTAGGTTGTTGATTGTCTCATTAATGGAGGTCGTATCTTTTAACATGTGGTGGAATACTTTTCCTAAGCTTTTTACTGGTTTCTCTGTCAGAGTGGGAATGTCTTGGTCTGCGATTCGGAAACGGAATTTATTGACCACTTTTCCTTTTTTTTTATGACGACTGATCTTGATTTTATCGGTTTTAATTTCATTCTGGCCCATGCAATAAGCTTCTCTAAGCCACGTGCTAACCACCTACATCCAGTGACAGAGACTGCTGTAACTGTTAAATCGTCCATATAAGCTCTTATTGGGGGTTGCCTTATTCCAGATTTGGTAATAGGACCACGGCATTCCTTTTCAGCAGATTTGACGATCATGTTTAATGAAAGGGTGAAAAGTGAAGCAGATATTGTGCAGCCAGTAATAATTCCCTTTTTTAGTCTATGCCAGTCCGATCTCACTGGTCCCGATGAGATCCTTATTTGAAAATTTTCATAGTAATCCAGGATAAGCGTTGTAATTTTACATGGAACGTGATATTTTTCAAGCGTAAGCTCCGCCAGTTTGTGTGGAATGGACCCGTAAACATTAGCCATGTCCAACCACAAAACGGCCAAGTCCGGGCCTGGCTCCTCCTGCGTCTTACCAGGTAAATTACCTGTGCGGTGCACCTGGCTTTGTTGTACCAAACATTTCATACGGGTCTGGTGGATCTTTAGACCACGTTCATTTTTGCATTCTTTACCGCAGATACATGTTGGGCTTTAGCGCAAGTCGTTCTCGAAAAGTCTGTCCTATTGGGGATCTCATCCTCCCCCCTCACGGGATCCCCTGGAGGTATTTATCTGCAGTGATACTCGTAGCTGTTCTTCGGGCCTTCCTTATTGGAAGTTGCGAGTTGAGTTGCTGACACAACACGCCCCGTTTGCCGTCTTTCCGAACTGTCAGCTGACTCTCCAGCAGTCACCAAGACTATTCCTTGGTGGTCAGCAGGTCTTCTCCCTGCCGTCACTATTCAGTACAGGGGGAAAAATTTGAAAAATACATCATTTAGATGCAGTTAGGACACATCATCAGTGATGTTACCTATAACCTATTAAAAATAATTTCAGGAGAACGTTTTTCCTCCTCCGTCAACGACCACATGTTAAATCTTTTCAGTCCTTCATTACCGATTTGCAGTAAAATGTAGTTTACTTGCTGTTCTGTTTTTATTTTGTTAAGAATAAAATCCAGTTCCAAACGTTGTTTGAATAATTTAAAATTTTCGGCGGGATTTGGAGTTTCCCAAACCATTAAAGGAATATTGTTACGAGACATCGTAGATAGACAGTAAACACGTTGCGAGTTATGTTGTTATGAAAAGAGAGTGGTAGTAGCAGATTCAAGATGGCGGTCAATCGAGCACAAAATGATCACACGTGGAGAGTTAAAAAAAGGGTTGAATTAAATACCTTGGCAATGTTGGGGTATTCTGTGAAAGACAACATTTTTTCCTTTGCTTCGTTGTTATTTCCAGTACATTTTTTTGTTGTTGTTGGTTCGTTCGGTTTCGAGCCGACAAGTCAGTACCTATCACATTACAGACTCTCCTTTGGAGCCTGTCGAGGAACACTGAGGTGAACGGCAGGGGCACCTGACTATAAATGGGAGCAGTACTCTATGCACGGACGGATGGTTGACTTGTATATATGCAGGATGGATTCGTTTGTTAGCAAGTCGGCCGTGGACCTGGCAAAGCGGAAGCCATATTGCCTGTCAGAGAAGAGTTTGTGGGCAGTAAGATGTTGAACTATTTCAGCACTGATTATGGCCTCGAACACTTTCTCGAATATCGGTAGAAGACTGATAGGGCGATAGTTGGATAGGTCCGAGGTTTCACCACAATTCTTAAATACAGGAACGACTGAAGAGAACTTCCAGCATGCAGAAAAGCAGGAAGCAGAAAGGCAGTAAACAGCTTAGAGAGGACAGGGGAAAGTTCAGGAGAACACCTCTTAAGGAATATCACCGGGATTCCATCGTCTCCACTCACCTTATGGGGGTCAAGTTTTGAAATTACTCTGGATACTACTGTCGGGGTAATATATACGTCGTGCAGTTTGGCCTCAGTTCTAATAGGGAAGTCGGGTGGGTATACTTCAGATGAGTCAAATGTGGAGTTGGATGAGAATCTGCGGGCAAAGCACTTAGCTTTGTCCGCAGATGACGTGAGATGTAAATTGCGTGTAGGAAAATAGTTCCATAATATTACTACACATGCAGACATAAAAATTAATGTCTATCTAAAGGCATAAATCTGAATTAATATAGATACAGCTTTTCATTCTTATTTGCTTATTTGCTTATTTTTCACCTTGTTTTCAATCTCTTTTACCCTATTTCATAATTTGTTTATTTTAATGACATTCCCTCTCCGAAAATAATATTTATTTAATATATACTTCCTAGCTCTGTTACATCGAGCACTGTTTTATTAACACGAGAAAATACTTATATATGTGTGTGCAGTACTTGCATGTATATCCATAAGCATATATATATATATATATATATATATATATATATATATATATATAGTGAGAATAAATTGGATGCCTTTATAAATCCATTGATAATAGTTTATTTCGCGGAAATCTTAGAAAACCGCTCAATCAGACCAAAATTCTTCACAAAAATGAATGGGATAGATTTATCTAGACGAAAAGAATCGTGGGAGGACAGGGAAGAAAGAAAAATATCGATGGGCAAGGGAGTTATACAGAGTTAATCATTAAGCGTGGCTATCTTTCTATCTTAGGCGGCAGAATGACCTTGGACTAGACTTTTAGTTCGCCAGTGTCAAATACATGACAGTAAATTTAGGGGCCATATTTTCACTAGAAGAATTGAATTGTTAGATATTTATTTTAATTTCGACGGTAATAATAATATTTTTAATTTGTAAATACTAATCTTTTTGGTTTTATGACAATAATGTTAATATTAAGCATAATAAGAATGTTAAAACAACGTAAAAAAATAACGTAATTATATACAAGTAAGCGTGCAACTAAAGATTAATGTGCAAGTAAGTATATAATATAAGCCCCTCAAACACCCCTCGAATGTGTGCAGGTAGTACTCCGTTAAAGACTTTATATTTATGAATTTATTTTTATTACTCCGTTATCGTTATTATTATTGTTATTAAGAATATTTATGAAATATTATTATTAGTATCGTTAAAAATATAAATAATTTACCCTTATCCCCCTATTTATTTATTTATTTATATTTTTTATGTTTTTTTCCTTTTTAAAATTCTTATCATGCTTGATAATAACATTATTTTCATAAAACCAAAAAGATTAGTACTTACAAACCTAAAATACTATTACCTTCGGAATGAAAAAAAAAAACAAAACAAACAAACAAAAAAAACAAAAAAAAAAACAAAAATAAAACAACTAATAAATAAATTATTCTAGTGAAAATACTGCACTTAAATTTACTGTCATGTATTTAAAACCCTCTCACCTATCGACATTTTCCTTCTTCCCTGTCTCCACACAATTTATTTTCTTTACTTTGATAATTCTTTCATTATGTACAAAACTCGACATATGAACACAATAGGAAAGTATCTTCAACAATGCTTAAATAATGTAAAGAAATATACCATGGGAAATGGTGTACATTTTCTAAAACGAAAAACAAATATATGCATTTATGCAAATTAAAAAAAATTAATAATATTAATAATTCATGCTTGAAATTAGATGATTCAGGAATTCTAGTAGTGAAACAGCACAAGTCTCTCGGTGTTATTTTTGACAGAAAACTAACTTTCATCCCTCATCTGAAATATCTGAAAGTGAAATGTAGCAAAGTCCCACAACCTCTGCATATAGTGGCTCATACTGAATGGAGAGCAGATCAGTATACTCTGATCAAACTATATAGCAGGATTATGTTACTTTACTTTTATATATGGGGTAACTGGAAAGTTTTACATAAAAATCCTCAACGTAACTTATCATTAAAGGCACAGATTAGTGCTCGAGGCTTTTAGAACTTCCCCGATGGAAAGCTTATATGCCGGTGAAACCCCTTTACATCTATGGCTCCGCAAACTGATATTGCAGTATTATGCAAAATTTAAATCTTGCCCAACTAATCCAGCTTGTATAACTACATTTAACTCAAATTATTGCAATCAATCTCGTCATGCAGAAAATGTCATGCAATCATATAGACTTAGGATAAATCGCATTGCCGAAGAATTAGGTATTTCACTCTCAAATATGCAAGAAACAACGGTATCCAGTATTTCTCCATGGATGATTAAACATCCTGAAGCCATTATTGAAATGCATAATTTTCCAAAGAAAAACCCCAGGCACTCATATTTCTGGAAACATTCCAGAAAGTATTGGAAAACTTCCACGATTATACAACAATATAAACGGACTGGTAAAAAAATGGGGACAAAATAGGAGTAGTATGCTTACTAAAATAAACGCCTTCCAAAAGGAAGTTCAATATTCACTGCAGTGGCTTATGCCATTGCATTGATTCTAGACATAATCGCTGATAGTAAAATAAAGAATTTCCAATTTTTTCAGAATCACTCTCCGTCCTATCATCTTTTGATGGGAACAGATCCAACAAACGAATGAGTATGAAAATATTACAAAGGATCAATGCATTCGACAAGAAAAGAAATATAATATTATGTTGTTTCTCTAGCCATATTGAAATCAAAGGTAACTGTAAGGCATATCTGGCAGTCAAATCATCTGTGGATATGTACGTGGATACAGGGATCAAGGCCCCATGTACAGTCTTAAAGGAGGAGATAAATATATTTTTACAAAATGGGAAGAATACTGGGACGATTATGCACATATAAACAACTCCAGGGAATGCTGCCTAAGCTGGGAGTAAGAAATACATCTTTCAAGGAGTCTCGAAAAGAGGCGGTTGTAATGGCCTCCTTGATTATCAGACATACGAGAAGAATGCATTCTTTCTTACGAACTAAGGAAGTTGAAACGGTGTTCCAAGCATGTAAAACAGTATTATTCATGAAAAATATTTTCACAAAGTGTCCAAACTACCTATCTCTAGACACCAATTTTACAGTACTGATAGCATTCGTGAGCTGTTCGAGAATGTAAGTATGAATGATATACTATCATATCTAAAAGTGGTCGGCCTTTACAAGAAAATATTAACACAATGAAACAAAGTTAAAAAAAAGAAATTTTACCAGCAATGCTTTTTGAAAGTTATATATATATATATATATATATATATATATATATATATATATATATATAACCAGAAGATAAATAATTTTGCTTTTCTTCAGAAAAGGCAGTACTGCTTTTTCTGAATAAAAGCAAAATGATTTCCAGTAATGCATTCGATTCTCGACAAAGCCCTCTTTACGAAAATGCGTTACTGACGCATGAGCTATAGGATAATATACAAAGAATACTTCTTCAATCATACGGGCATAATCTAAAACTTGTCGGCATTATATAGCCTCTTGAAGTTGATTAGATAGATAGATAGATAGATAGATAGATAGATAGATAGATAGATAGATAAAACAACCGAAGTTTGCCACAAGAAATGATGAATCGTTCACAAACTCCGAAACTGGCGCAAAATTATAACTGGCGAGGCAGTTACGTAGCAGTGTGAGACAATTAGCATTATAAATGGCCATTAATTGAACAACTACCAAGCAATTACAAAACCGGATTCCATGAGCAGTTATAGTAGTATGGAGTTCTATAACAGAAGACTATTACGATCTATTTACCATATTGAAATATGGAAAATATCTGAAAAATATTCAGATGATCTATGGCCCGTACGACACATTACAGCATATGTGGTGTAATGATTAGCAAGCTTGTCTCGCCAGAATCATTACAATTGAGTAGTGAGTTCGATCCTCACTGGGTGCCCCTTACTTTTGGCCTTGTGGCACATCAAAGCTACGCTTAGTAAATCACCATTACAATATACAAGAGTTGTTCAACACCTCGGAAACAAACAAACACCCTCTTGAAAATAAATATGGCTAGAATCTGGATATATGCAATTCTGGCAAAAAATGCAAGGAACAGAAAATCATTTCCAGAGTAGAGATATTCAAATCTGACGTGGTTGATCGTGAGAAAGAGTTGTCATAAAACAAATCAAGATTATAAAAGAAAATAAATGGTAGCGAATAAAAATATGAGTACACATATAAGGTACTGCCATTTTCCTCATTAGGCCTAGCATTGAGATGAATTCTATCTTGGTGCATTAGGGTAAAGAAAAAGCACATTAAAATAAAAACAATTCTATTACCTGAGTTAGGATATTCATAGAGTCCCACCAACCGAATACATATATCAGGCTACAGGCATCAGAATTACAAAACTATGTTATCCTGTTGGTTAAAACGTACCGCATAACCTGGCCGTTGTGATATCAGTCCCTTGATCTAGTGGTGTTGAACAGCCAATCGCTATCAATGAATGAAACCAACAAGCGATACAAATATAAACAAGAGTTCAGTGCTAATTCATCTGACTTATCTCCTCTAAGTAAATACATTGGAATAGAAAAAAAACTGTCTACAATAGTTGAATAAATAATGTTTCAGTTCGAAATTCAAAGGTAGTTACCAAATACAAAGATACATATGCAAAAACAAAGAGACAACCGATTACAAAGAAACAACCAAGAATAATATGTAGCTATATATAAGAAAGGATATGAACATGATAACTCCTTATCATCCAATTTTATAAGAAAAAAACCCATAAAAAACAAATTAGGACTAGCAATCTTGAGATACTTCATGTGCATAAAAAACCTCTTTTGCACCTGAAATTGACCGCAGAATTGAATTGTACACCTCCAGAGAGTCGAGATGTCTCAAAATCATGATTGCAGGCGAATCATTTTCTCTCCAATGATATTTATCCGGTAAACGTAACAAACGCAGGTGACGCTATTTTTGTCGAAATACAATGTGGTTCTATTCACTTGACGTTACGTTATTTCAAGAACCGATCGAATAAGTACATCAATATCCGTGTAAATGTAGTATAGTCGTATTAATGACATATGCAAAATGTTGTGCTTGCATTAAAATAAACATGTTGAATGATTAATTAAGTGTAACTTCATTTTCAAACATCTTATCAATTATGTTTTTAAATAAGGAAGTGAAGAGGATTCTGTCAACCTCTACCTCAACAACTCATGTTGTTTCTCAGAATTTGTTTTTAGGTTTTTCTCCGGGACAATAACTTAGTGGATTAAAGTGTTCGTTTGTGAATTTGGTGACAATAATTGTGCTTTCAATCCCTACGTCACGTAGTGTGTACTTGCACTCAGAGGAAACGGGCGAGCAATAACTAAGCAGTACTAAAACTAAAAATTATAGGATATCCCTACACATGAGCAGTGAAAAGACGAGAACAGTTAACCTCCGTCGATTAACAAAGGGTTCAGTTCATTATTCTCTGTAATAGTAAATAATGATAATTCTTTATCGCAGGAATTAAGATTTTTTATTTTGTCATCATATTCATAAAGACAAAAGATACTGAATGTCTGGTAAAAAATTATCGTGAATGTTGATCTTATAACGGAGCTAAAGTACGCAGAGGGAAGATGCTTTGAACGTATTAACTTTGAAATCTGTCGTGTGTGAACACTAAGTAATAAAGTTCTCGCCCACTTCAGAGGTTCCACCAGTGACCATGGCTTTATGACAATTTTTGGCTAAGCACAAGATTTCACAGGTCCGACAACGATCATCTTTTTCAGATATCTTCCCTTGCGACTTTTTCTTTTCAAAAATCAGTTCCACAGATACGCTTGCCAGATAGCAAATCTTAAACCGGTAGGCTTGTTCCATAGGTGTTAACCCACTGCGCTTTCTGTCCTTGGGCCAGAGAAGGGAAGGGGAATCATCGCCTGGTATCTACAGAATTGATTTAAGCTTGAATGATGAGGCAGCTAGTTAGACCATGGAGTCACATTTTAATATACTTAGCAATATCTTCAATCTGACCCGTGAAGATATCTCTAACTTGGACCCTCTTTCAAAGTTACGACCTTCTTAACATATGGCGCATATGCGATGCATAAGTTTGATATACCGTTATGAAATTGGTGTCGTGATTGGTATATGAGGCTTTATATCTTTCTACCTAAGTTACACTTTGCTGGTGTACGCATGTGTCACTCAATATTAATTACAATAATAAATAATTTTTTTTCGATAAAGGTGCGCAATTCCTGGTTTGACGAACGACACTTACGAAGTGCAAAGCGAAGACCACGCTGAGCTTATTAAGGAGTACATACCTGAAAAGATAGTGGATGGTAAACCTGTGTACAGTAAGTGCCAACTTTATACCAACAAAAGTGCATTGGGAAACCAGACGTTGCATAACTGTACATCTTGGGTTTATGACAAATCCATATTTCAAACCACGATGATCAGTGATGTGAGTACATTTGATATATTTTAATTGTCTCTCATCGATAGAAACTCGGTTATTTTAGTAAATCCTAATAATCTATCTTTCTGTTTAATCTGCACTTAATCGCGGATTGTCTGTCTGTTTGAAAATAAGAGCAACACCTCAGCATATATTACATAATAAGCTGGACAATCGATTTAAACAGAGAAGATATCATAATTTTGGGAATTGAAAATTCCAATTTGATTTCTATCTGTGATTGAAAATGTTGCATCTTTACTACTAAAAAGACTAACTTTTCTTACTTTTCTACTGTATAAGCTAATCTTATTAACTACATATATAGGGATTTTAATAACGCCATGATCAGCAACTTCTTCCAGAAGACGAATACTGTGACATGGCCCAAGAGAAATACATTAATAGAATTTTAATTTGATTCGTTACATTCACTTACGTGCAAATAACATTGCGAAATTTGTCTACATTTCTGAGATGAGGTAGTATTTACACTATTTACATTATTCAGACTATTGTCCTTATCTTGGTTGCCATTTGTACGATGTTTTGGCCGTTATCCGCTTCAGCTTTCTTCAGGTTGACTTGACTCAAAATGTTGTGAGTTCAAAACCAGGCTACAGCAGTGGTAAATAAGTAACTTAAAGTCGGGTTAGAAGAAGATAACTTATGACGACCAAAAGAGGCTTTACACAAAGAATGAAAATGATATACCCCAGAGATCATAATAAAGAGTTCGGTTCGAATTCCTAGCACCTGAAGAATGCCGGAGCGTACAACGGCTGAAACTTCGTAGAAATGGCAAGCAAGATGACGACAATAGTTCGAATAATGTAAATAGTGTGAAAATTGCGAATTGTATAAATATATATACTCACCTCAGCTTTGGATAAATGTTATGACTTGTATATGAAAATATTTTTATTCAAAAAATAAATATAAATGCCATATTCACTCGCAAAAGAAAATTATACTTATAATCTATATTATATTTCAGCTTTAAATAACGAAGGAACTCCTGATGACCCGTAAAAAAACAAATCCATCAATCCAGACTCTTTTACTATTGTTGAATGTTTATGTAAATTGGAATTTTAAAAGTGACCAACTTATGCCTGTTCTTTGGAGGATTGTGAAAGAAGATTCATACTAATGTCGAGCAATTTTATTCAAGAATGGACTTCGAAGAGAGCTCTGATTTTTCATGTAGCCATCACTCATAAAGAAACTAAGAAAGACTGTTTGACATCAATTAGTATGGAAATCATATAAGATAGTATTGTTTTTTTTGTACTGGTTTATTCGATCAAACTTGTTATAAATTATTGTTGTTTTGCCATTCTCGTTCATTTTTATCATCTTGTCACTTCAAATATACTTTAAAAATCAAAACGTTTTAAATGACCGCATTTTATATATTTTTGTACAAAAGAAATTCAATATTTTATAAGGAAATTATATTTTGTAATATTCTACCTGAACGGCCGTTATTTTTGTTATAATTATTAACCTATTATTGATTAAACTGATAGGTCAAAACAAAACTACAATAAGAATAACAGCAACTGAAAACTATCACACATTTTCAAGTTAATTGTTCTAAAGAACTTTCCTCTGTGATAAAACGATTGTACGAATTCGCAGTACTCAGCAGTTAGATGCGATCATTTTATATTTGAAATGGCTAAATATAATGATAAGTTCTATCCTAACTGTTTTTTCTTCGGACCTCTCATTTGCAAAACTCTCTTTCGGACTCTTTGTGTTCCGGTCAATTTTGATATTAAAAAATTTAAATATATTGTCACATTTTATCTTCTTAATTCCTGTTCTTTTTTTTGTCTCTATTCTTGAAAAAAATGTGTCTATCTCTCATATGTTTTCAGAAACTTGTAATCCCCTTGTGAATTTATTGTCGTGCTTGAGACGAAATTTTTGAAAACATTTTAGTGTAAGATGTATATAAAACGACCCCAATTACTCATATTAATGCATTTAATGACTGATAAACGTTAAATTTTTATGGCTAAACGAGGAGGACACATCTTTTCCAAAACAGTTTGTTTTAATTCTCGGCAGTGGGTCGATGATTCGTTTTTTCAGTCAAGACGTATTAATAAGAGAAGAAACTCTTTCCCATAAATACTAGCCAAAAAGAACGTTCAGTTAAAAGTGGGTAATGGATAAAGAAAGGGAATATTTCTTCTTTTATAACCCTTAAGCAGCGTCATTTCTTGACAGACCAAGTGGGAGCAACACCCTCATCATTTGGAAATGGGCAAAACCTCGGCTTGATCTGAAAGGTTTGATGGGCGCATGAAAGACAAACATTTTATTAGGCAAAAATTAATGATAATTTCGTGTACTGTAATGCTGGGATACATCAAAGTTACTTAAAAAAATCCTCATATATGAAATAAATATAGGAGATAATATACGATACATCACAAATATCTACTATAAACTACGTAATCCAAATATATGCTAATTTTAGTATATTATATAAAACAAATATAATTTTATATGATATAAGAAAATAATAATTTTATTATTTTACGCAATTATATAGTAATAATTTATTTTATAACACTTTCTTATTAAAAACATTCACTAATATACTATATACGATATTCGGACAAAAAAGTAAATTTTCAAATATAATTATTCCAGTTTTAGAATTTCCAAGTGAATTATAGCGATAAACATTCAAGGGTAAAAGTCCAGATGTAGTTACCGTTAAAACGTGGAGAAAAGCAAAAAATTGCAATAACATCAAGCAATCAATACTATTATATAAGACTTGCCCTGGTCTCAAAATACACTGAGAATCACATTTTAACCGTGACCACTCTAAACGAAAGACGTCCGCAGAAATAAAACATATGCCAATCTACATCCAATCCTTACAAAATTCGTCTAAAAAATAAACAATTATATTCCTACAGATGTGGAAAGTAACAAAGGTTTTACAGCAGTTAAGGTATAATAATGCATCACTTGACATTGCCGCCAAACTTTTGAAAACTTACTCCCCAAATTCAATAACAATTTTCTCAATATTATGAAAGAGATCTGTAATCAGAAACGCATCCTCCAAAAGCGAGACATATCATGGATTAATGCACTATGGAAACAAAAAATTAGTCTTCAAGACTCTTATACATACAGAGATATTTCAATTAGATCCATTCCGGTGAAAGTATTAATAAAAATTATACTAATTAGACATCACAGCCAAATTTTGTTTTCGTTCTGATCCGAGATGTAATTATATCATCAACCATTTTCAGGAAACTGCATACCTCTTTAATAGAAAACTGTATACCTGCCATATCGACCTCACAACAGCATATGGCCACATCAATAGAGCTTTCTCTTCTAATCCATTAAAAACCAACTTCCTATCACTGAATCCAATGAATGCATAGAATTCATTAAGAAAAATGGTCTTCCAAAAAATCTTATCTGCTTGGCGCGAACACTCAATAGGGAAACCTTACTATCCTCATCAATATTAAGACAAGGACAAATTAAAGGTTACAGTCTATTTAATATTTTGCTAGATAATGCATTGCGAATTCAAAAGCATAGGGGAATAGAGATAGGCTCTGATTATTTAATTATTCCGTGGCAAATACGCAACAAATTTACTAATAGAAAACAAGAATTCTACTTTCCTCTCTGAGGTCAATGTAATGATAATGAGATGGTTTATGTTGATACGATAGGTATTCGTAATGGAAATGGCATGGAACTTTTATAGAACATTAACATCCGCTATTAAGTGTTCCAAGAAATAAGATTCAAGATAAACATTTCCAAAACGGAAACTATGATCTTGAAGAATAATGAAAGCGGTGATGGCACCTACCCTGTATAAATTATAGAAGTTCGGGATGTAGAATTAGTAAATACTAAACATTTCAAATACCTCGGTGTAAAAAAGAATTAGTATAAGATATACGAAAACTGAACATAGAATAGACTCCACTAGATATAGTTACTCTAAACACCGCAAAATGTTACACAACCAAAATATTGACATGAATCCTAGGGTAATATTCTTAAAAAGCATCGTCAGAGCAAAACTATTATATGGATTTCATGACTGGTGCCAAACATCTTCAGAAATAGTTTAAACTGTTAGCTGTATCCATTAGCTTTTCTAGATCAATGGTTAAAAATGTGTTTAAGTGAGTAAAATCTATAGACCTTGGTGAAGGCAGTTCTTCTTTGGTATTTGTGCATTGGCGCTACAAAATCGCAAAAGAAAACTGTACCAGATAACAGAAACTACATCACTTGGGGATAGCAACAAAAAGTAAGATAGTTATCATCTGTAACTCAAAGAGAGAATAGTTACATAATCATGATGGTGACGTTCTTTACTACACCAAACAATGATTAGTACTGGGAAGAACGATAACAGTTACTGGATTCAAGAAACCTATTTTCCTGAAATATTTTTAGGAAAAGATCTTATAAATTTCAACCGTCAATAGTACAACGCTGCTCAGTTACTGAATAGCAAATGTTTCTTTATAAGGAAACGGCTAATATTACAAATTTCCATTACTTCTACTCTTTTAACGTGTATCCACTTGAGAACACTTATATGTTATAAAAGTTTCTGCTTTTAGTGTTTTACTGGCTACTTATTACGCAAAAATCTAATCTTTCTGATTTATTTTTAATCGTATTTATGCTTTCTGTGAGTCGTTGCTCCAAGCTATTATCATAGATGGATGATGTCTGTTCGCAATAAAAGTGACATGGTTGCTCTATCTTTCTTGATGGGTTAATGTTAGTTTTTCAAAATGTGAACTGAGATAAAAATGTGCATCCTACATGCCCAGGCTTATATGCAGCATTTAAAATTACTTTTGAAATTATATACACTTATTACAATGAAGGTTTAAATTGCAACTCTTTCTGTGTACACTAAATCTCCACGAGGTAAAAATATTAAAATATGCAATGTAAGATCAAATAAAATTCAGGTCGATTCACTATGCTGTACCGATTCTTTCAGCAGATGCATTACATTTTTTTACTAAGTTAAATACTTCATGCTATTGATTTTCTATATGCTATGTCTATTTCGCACATCAGTGATCATGGCTTTTTACAACTTGCTATTCTTTGTAGCTCTTTGCTGTGTTTCTATTGTTTTTTGCTATTCGTCTCATTCTCTTTCCTGCTATCCAGTAACACAAATTCGTTAGATAGGTTATTCAATGCTTCCCTCATCACCCCTTTGCATTCGACATATCTTGTGAGTGTCAAATTTTCCAAACATTTTACTTCTTTTTGTGGCCTAAACTTTTCAACTGTCTCTTCTTCATTCTACGTTCTTTTTGTTTTATGTGTCTTGTTCCTTTAAAACATAGATAATCTTAGTCAATCATTTACTCGTTGAGTTTTCATTGCAATAATAACAGGCAGAAACTCAGGTGTATAACAGAATGCCAAAAACTTACTAGAACATTCCTGATAAAAATCTTTAAGTTGTATTCTTCCATACCACGTATAGGTGAAAATATAGTTTGTGCTAATGAGAACCATGTTAATTACCAATTAATGAGAACACTGGTGTGAAGGGAGCTGCATGGAAATAGAGTGGACGGCGAAATAAACATAAAGGAAAGGATGTGATTCAAGGGGGTAGCTGGCAATGGAATTACATTTAAACTTTTGGAGATTGTAGCTGTCAGGGAAGCAAGTATACGGAAGAAACGTATACGGAAAAGAAGTGCGAGAAAAGAAGCTGAGGAAGTAGAAGTTGCGGTTACATTTAGTTGGTTAAATTGTAAAATGATGAGACCTAGTTGATTCCCTAGCAGCTCGAGTAAATTCATGCTGAAAGGGCACGAGCAAGATAAGCTCGTGAGAGTAGAAGCCGTGAAAGTATTTGTAGGAGAGAAAGAGGGAAGCCACATTACCTCGGTGAGAAAGTGATTAGAGCTGAGCTGTCAGGTCGCGATCAATCACATTTCAGATTTTCCGGTGTATTTTTTCAGGAACCTCGAAGTAAATAGCAGAAGAACCTGACCAGATCCCATACTATATGAGTTTGTTTTTGTGCAATTTTTGTTCTTCCATCAATGAAAAAAGGTAATTATTCGTTTCTGCTAGTGGCTTATATATCACGCTGAAATCACTGGTTAGTCCATTCCGATATAATTTCTCGTTTCAGACAACTACCTATCTCTTTTAATAGCTTCAACAATAATAGGGATTTCTTATTAAAATTTTTAAAGAGATTTATTTAAGATATTTTTTATCCCTTGAAAATTCATATTTCAGGTTATTCAACCAGTCAGGGGGTCTGCTGTGTTTTTATCTCTATTCTTTCAGTTTACTTGATAATTTATTATTCCCGTAGCTTTGCTTGTTCTCCATTTGATTACCGGTACTTGTTGAGAAATATTTCTGTCATTAGTTTGAAATGTTTTGTTCTGTTTGTGTTGCTGACCTTTGTCTCAATATCTCTCTAATCTTCATTCCTTTTCTAATATCGTTTGTTTTATTTGCTTTAGTTTAGTTTTTACTGTTGATTACTACTTCTGCTGTTGTTTAATCCGTGTTTCTTGTCATTGGTCTAGATTATATTTGGTATTTTCCTATGAATTTATTTCTTGTTCCAGTCTCATCTTGTACCCAATTTTTGGAGTTTTGTTTCCGTCTGAGCCTCGTTCTCGAATACCAAATTTGTCGCAAATTAGTTTAACTCTAGAATATTTAATTTTGTACTGTTTTTTTTTTTAGCATATGGCAAAAAGTTAGGAATTTTCACAGTTTCAGTTAATTTCTTTTGGTCGTAATACATTAATCATGACAGGGAATTTGTGTTTACTAAGATAATGTATTATTTGATAAAATCCAGTCTTTTTTCTAATGTGAAGTTTGTTGTAACGTTAAATTAGGTAGGTTCAGTAAGATTTTTTCACTTTCATATTTTTCTATTTCCGTTTGTAGTGGGTTTGTTGCTACAAATAAAAATATACTTATTATTTTCTCATTTTGCAAGTTTATTCAAACTCAGAAAAATAACTTTTTTTCAGAATTTACTTCGCTTGTTTATCGAGACTTTAGATTGTAAAATAACTTTCTCAGCTCTATCGTTAGGAAAGGTATCGTGCCTATGGATTTAAGGTGAATATGTTGTTAGTTTAGCCAACAGTTACAAGATGGAGACCGGATTCATACTGCTGGTAATGAAATAACATCTTTATTTTAAACCCATTTTGAGAGGTATCGTTTTATTTGAAATTATTATGAGCTTGATGCTGTTGAAACATTTTATGAAATGTTATTTTTTAAATGTTTTTATCACGATCTAAATATAAACTTATTTTTTTAAATATTTCATTTATATTAGTTAATTAAAATAAATTTAATTAATACTTTTTTTTAGTTTAATTTAGTTTGCAAAAAAGAATGGTTGACCCAACAAATTTATACGGTATTTTTTACTGGTTATTTGTTTGCCATGCTCGGCTGTGGTTGGCTTTCTGATCGGTAAGTAAAAATTCAGAGTGTAATGATTTTATCACATAATCTATCTATCTATCTATCTATCTATCTATCTATCTATCAATGGGTTGTTATTAATTTTACTGCTTAATAAAATAAATAAAAAACAAAGGTAACTCCTCAAAAAAATTTAATCCACTCAGAATAACGTTAATAGTAATGAGAGAGAGGCGGGGAGACAGGTAGAGGGAGACAGGGAAATAAAACCACGAAGAGTGAAGACATCACGAAAATTTGAAGTCGGTATGAAATATCACTGCTTAGCTAAGTGATAAACTTCTCCACATTAATTCTATTAACGCTCTACCTCTATCTTGATTTAATTCCTGACTTTCATGTCAGATCAAGTAATGACTTCTCCCATTGGGGTGAAATGTGTGACTAGCTAAGCTACTAAACACACCTAAGTTATTTAGCCTGGTACAAGTGCAAAAGTAGGACATCTAGTGCGGACTGCACTAAGGATAATTGTGAACTGCTCTGCAGATGTAGTATATTTAATATTGGTGGAGAGTGGTAATAATTTAGTAAGTTTAAATTACTATATGCAGAAGTAAGAGAAACCAAGTGAATATCATACTCAATACATATCGACCAAACATATTTACTATTCACTGCTCGGCTGCAAGATGCCAATATTTTTTGTTTTGATATTTACTACGCTTACCTGTGACAACATAAGCCCCCATATACATGGCACTCAATTGTGACTGAAATTGTGGCTCAAGTAATAGACTACAAGACTAAAATGTTAATAAAATAAATACACTACAAAAGTGATATTTAGATAACTCACTTTTAGCTATGATGACTTTTATTATCTTTTATTATGATAAAAATACGAAACATTTTTGTAACTGGCAGTTGAATTTCAGTTTGTTTATAATGCATTTTTGAATTTCTATGCTTTTTATATTTTGTGTGCATTTATGTGTGTCTAAATGTTCAATCATGTGCAAAAGCATTATTTCAATTCTTCTTCATCAACATTAATTTGAATAAAATCATATTTCTCTCTCTATCTTAAGTTTTATGCACTGCGTATCATTACAATATTTTTCAGATTAGGACGCAAGACCATCATTATCGCAGCACTCATGATTCAAGGTGCTTGTGGAATTTTGTCTTCACAAATTATGAACATCTACTGGAATCTCGTATTGCGCTTTTTAACAGCCATCGGAGGTGCTGGTTCATATATCCCATCAATTGTATTTGGTAAGAAATATTTTTTAAATAAATCATCTCATTTTAACATATAGTTATCGAAATTACACAAACTATTTTGAAATACTAAAGAGTAATATTAGTTAATAAAATCGCCATGGCTTTCAAACCCGGCCGACAGACGGAATATGCTACATTTCTTCTTGTCAGTCTTCTTGTTTAAGTTGGTGAATGCTGATATAATCCTTGCCTTCAGTCCATCTTTGGTGTTGCAAGGGGTTTTGTTTGTCTCTCGAACAACTGCGCCACACACATAATACTCATAGGGGTTGCAGTTTGGGGAGTTAGGTGGCCAGATGTAAGCTTTTGTCCTGATTTTGTGGCATTGTGCAGAGGTCCTGTTGCTAAAAGTAGGGTCTTCAAACAGCCATCCTCTACATTCATGATTTCAAGGTACTTCATGTAAGCTTCCGTGTTGAGTCTGAGGCTCTGTGAGAAGATAAGACATAATCACTGTTGATCACTCCAAATACCTTCGTAATCACCATTAGGCTCTTCCAGCTTTTACCGAATCCTCAGCACTGACCTCAGTTTGACAATCAAAGTAACTGAAATGATCGCATTGATGCTTTCGGCGCGATTGTCAAACAATACAGCATTCCGTTTCAATTTTCTGACGGAGTGAATTGCCTCATGGTGCACTTTTTTAACAAACGATGCCGAACTAACCCTACTATACTGTGCAGCTGATGCATGCAAAGTTCATGCGCGAAATTTAAAGTATAAAATGGCGACTATATATACCTCGTATTCTGTATATATAAACATATATAGGTTTCGAAAGCGATCATCATTTTCATTTTACTCGCTTTTCTGATCCTGGGCTATGATATTTTTTCTTTCTCTTGTTTAAAATTCTATCATTTCGTTCGTGTCCAGTTTGAATTGGCGTTAGATTCCATTTTTGATTTTTTTTTTATAAGCGTTTCACCCCGAGCAAGGCATGTCACTGCCACTACTGCGCAGGGGGCCACATAGGGTGGAGAAAGGATGATTAAATATAGGAAATGTCAGAGGGTGGGTGATAGGCGGGTAAGGATACCGAGAATGAGTGTTCGGTAGATGAGAGTGTTCTGAGAATAGTTGGGAGTTAGGGTGATAGGAGGTGTCTATTGACCCTACATTTAAACACCTAGAGATTGTAACTGCCAGGAAAGCAGATTGTGGAAGGGAGTTCCACGGGTGGGAAGCGCGAGAAAAGAAGCTGTTGGAGTAGAATTTACGGTTACATCTTATTTGTTTAACTGTAAAAGGGTGGGACCTAGTTGCTAATCTAGTATCTCGTGTAAATTCGTGCTTAGGCGGCACCAGTGATCTAAGCTCATCGGAGCAGAATCCATGAAAGTACTTGTAGAAGAGGCACAGGGAAGCCACATCACGCCGGTGAGAGAGTGGTTGCAGCCGGTCTGCCAAGTCAGTATCAACCACGTTACAGATCCTCCTTTGTATTTTGTCAAGAAGCCCAAGGAGAGCAGCAGGGGCACCCGACCAGATATGGCAGCAATATTCAATACATAGGCGGATGGTAGATTTGTATATGTGCAGAATAGATTCAGGTGGGAAAAATTTCCGTGCCCTGCACAGGGAGCCGACTTTCATAGCAGCAGATTTGGCAGTGGATTCAATATAGTCATTCCATTTGAAGGCCGCCGAGAGTGTAAGGCCAAGGAGGCGTAGTATTTTACTCTCTGGGAGGCTAGCCTGTCCCATGCTAATGGCAGGTAGATGCGATTGTCTATGGTGGTTAGTTGATAACAGCTTTGTTTTAGAGGCAATAAAATTTACCAACCATTTCTTACCCCAGACCACTACGGGTTGGAGGTCCCTTTCAAGTACGGCAGCGAGGTTCACTTTGTTGTCCACACCTGGTTTCTGATCGATGCGAGAGTAGATTGTTGTGTCGTCGGCATACATGCCAACTTGGGATCTAATGGTGTCGGGGAGATCATTAATGTAGATCAGAAAGAGCGTGGGACCTAGGATGGAACCTTGAGGGACGCCCGCGTTCGTATGGTAGTTTTGGGAGGCATGCCCATTTAATACCACCTTCAATGTGCGGTTAGAGAGGAAAGACTGGATGAGGTCAAACAGATGTCCAGTTATCCCATAGCTCCGCAGTTTGCACAAGAGGCCAGCATGTCAGACCCTGTCGAATGCTTTGGAGATATCCAAGGCAACGGTTCGGGCTTCACCATTCTTATTGTTTAACTGTAAGTCATTTTCTTTTTTTCTTTTTCTGTAAGTGATCTTCAGTTAAAACTTAATAAATTAAATTTTTTATATCTTTTTAAATTAGAGTAGATAGACCCTATTATTGCCCTGTTAATATTTCTCCCAATCTTATTGAATAGGAGTAGAGCCTCATCCCATGTTCCCTGTTTAGGAAGTGGTTCCCGGCTCTCTTCCTCTCCTTAGACCTCAGTATTGGTGCTTCCGCAATTTTTTTTTTTGTGTGTGTCGTCGGTAACAACGTAACTTCATTGTGAGTCCACCGGGTCGGCAGATTTCTGTTTGGTGTTTCTGACTGGTAATTAAGAGCCCTAAATCTTGCGTAGCGTTGAGAGCGGCTGCTCTGATCAACAGCTGCATAATATCATCTCCGTATCTCAGCCATACCTTTGGCTCTAGTGATGTTGGTAATAATGCCATCTTTTCGAAGACTCCATGTATATGTTTGCCATTGCTGGTGATAATGGCGAGCACATTGCTAAGCGTTCATCCTGTCGATATATGTCTGATTCCATTCCGAAGTGTGTTGTTTATGTACAGAATGTCAACATCTCCATGAAGTTTTCTATTGGTATACTAGTACGCTCTCCTAGGGAAGAGTCCGAGGCTAATTATTGATAGCGCCTTTACTTTACATATCTTGGCAAAGAAACTCACCATATTCAGGCTTACTATCTGGTTAGATTGGATAGCAGCATCTTTTATTAAATCCACGAAATGATTGGGGTTTCGGACATGTGATGTTTTCTATTAATGGGTCAATTATACCCACATGAAAGCGACTCAGAGGGTGGCACACATAGCCTTGGGAGCTAACAATTGATCTAAGAGGAACACCGTCTTTGATGTGAGTTTTGGGGGGATCATATATGTGAATTAGCTTGCTATAACGTTAAGACAATTGTCTGTATGTCTTCGACTGGAAGTGATCCTTCTTCTTGATTAGGATCTTCGACATTTGTCTTTCTTTTTTAAACTTTGGATTTTTCTTTACCTTGCTATAGCTACCATTTATAATGATGTCTTCCAGTTTTTCTGTATATGCTGTTTTGTCCATCACTACAGTCTCATTAACTTTATTAGTTGGTAGTATGATGTCGCCATTTCTCAGTAGGATTTTGATCGTCAGCCCCTCCTCTTTTGTGATTTTGATTTGGGTGGCTTGCTTTTCTTCAGTGTTGGTCCCACTTTCTGATTTGATCCTGAGGAATGTTCAAGGCTATTACCTCGAATCGGACAATGCTAACCAAGTAAGGTACCTGACTGAGGGTTGTTTTAACGTTGAAACTCTTGTTCAGCACTGACATTTCAGAGGCACTGATGTTGACTAATTGATAACTGCCCTCACTGGTGCTGGGGGATGATTTTTTAATCTTCAGTTTCCAATACTTGGATGACCTTGACCGCATCGAATGAATGTATGAATGAGGAAGGCCTGGAAAGACCCTATGAGAGAACTCTGCGCAAGTTACAAATAACAGATACAAGAGACGCTCTTGAAATACTCTCCATGTGGTACTATGAGATGTACAACATGCGAGGTCCACTTGACGTGTGCTGATACCTGGATCGTCCCACCAGCCTGAAGAATGTATTTTTCGTGGTCAGGTGTACAAGTGGATCTCGGTCTTCGTCGATCCGTAGTTTGTGATTTCAGGGATCCTGTCTCAGCAGCAAAGGTTACATGGCTTGACTGTCTTTGGTCTGGAAACGCAATGGGATACTGCCATGCTGCCTAACGTGTATTACTATTTGCGCGGCCGTACGTAAAAAATCATATCTGCCTGCTCACGATATGAATATACTGCCATTTTTAAAAGGAACATTTCTCAACTACTAAAAATCTCTTAACTACTACACACGTAGACATTAAAGACAGACTAGCGACAAATGTACACGAATAACAAATTTAACCTACTATACAAAACATCACAATGCCATCTATTGTAAAATTCATTTAAATTTAATAACTTAAAAAAGAAGAATTTTCAAACATGTATTTATATTGACTTTTGTCTTTGTTTTGGTGTAAGTAACTCGTCTTCGCTCTCTTTATTCCTTTTCCCTCCATTGGTGAATGCCCAGCCAAACCTGAAAGTCGTGAGTATTATTCAAAGAAAAGTTACGGTGGTGAACGCGTCTGGTCGAATCGGGCCCTCATGACAGCAGGTCGCAAACCTTCTTCATTATGACAGTTAAACTCGAAAGTCTGATCTCTGCCCCTTGGATGATCCAAAACCAGGAAGGTCAATTTGCAGGAATAGTTTCTCAGGTCTCAGGGTCAATGTTGGTTTGTGTCAGAGATGTCTTCAACTGATCCATAAAGTGTTGGATTGTATCTTTGCTTAGCTTCTTGCCGTTGGCGAGTTACCCAAACAAGATGGTAAGTGGAAGTTTAGTAGGACGCGTACTAATTCCGTGACACGCCTAGCGGAGGCGATGTTGAAAGATAGTAGCCTCATTGCTAGGCAGAGATGTGTGGAACTCCTTTAAAAAATTGGAGAAAAATGCAACGGATTTTAGGGATTTCGCTAAAATACCTAAATTTTACTAACATTGGCTCACACAATATTTGACTAATTTTTGTGCATTTTATTAATTCCCAAAATTTGAATTCATATATTCATTTATAATTTATATATCGAATCCATTGCCAAATCTGCTGCTATGAAAGTCGACTCTCTGTGCAGGGCCCGGGAGTTTTTCCACCTGAATCTATTCTGCACATATACAAATCTACCATCCGCCCGTGTATTGAATATTGCAGCCATATCTGGTCGGGTGCCCCTGCCGCTCTCCTTGGGCTTCTTGACAAAATACAAAGGAGGATCTGTAACGTGGTTGATACTGACTTGGCAGACCGGCTGCAACCACTCTCTCACCGGCGTGATGTGGCTTCCCTGTGCCTCTTCTACAAGTACTTTCATGGCTTCTGCTTCGATGAGCTTAGATCACTGGTGCCGCCTAAGCAGGAATTTACACGAGATACTAGATTAGCAACTAGGTCCCACCCTTTTACAGTTAAACAGATAAGATGTAACCGTAAATTCTACTCCAACAGCTTCTTTTCTCGCGCTTCCCGCCTGTGGAACTCCCTTCCACAAGTCTGCTTTCCCGACAGCTACAATCTCCAGGTGTTTAAATGTAGGGTCAATAGACACCTCCTATCACCCTAACTCCCAATTATTCTCAGAACACTCTCATCTACCGAACCCTCATTCTCGGTATCCTTACCCGCCTATCACCCACCCTCTGACATTTCCTATATTTAATCATCCTTTCTCCACCCTATGTGGCCCCCTGCGCAGTAGTGGCAGTGACATGCCTTGCTCTGAGTGAAACGCTTATAAAAAAAAATATGAAAGCATAAATTCAAATTTTTTAAATATATATGTTAAAAAATCAGCAGCTTTATATGGAACGCACGGTGATCTTTGAATTTCCGGACAATGTTCATTGTCTGCTATGATTTTTTTTAATCTCACTTCAGAAAATGATTAACAATATTTTCCCTCCTTAAAAGGGATATTTTTAAAAAATGTGAAAATATTTATTAACCAATTTACTTATTTAAAGAATGACTTTTTAAAGTTTTATGGGGTCGATGTTTTGTTAAAAAAGTGATGCGTTATTTCTCAAATTAGTTTTTCAGTTAAATTTTGACCAATGGTCGCTTATTTGATGTACAAACTAAAATTCTCAAGGTTTAATTAATTACTTGCATTTTCGTATCCGAGTATACCATCTAGGTACCTCCACTAAATCGATTAAAAACTGCATAGTATGAATAAAAAAAGCCCCAAATAAAAACAATAAACAAATGTTTTCCATCAAAATGTTTATATTTTCATTAAGAGAAAAAATTAAAGTAGTTTTTAATTATTTAAAAAAATTAATTTCTTCTAACTCGTTCGAAATATTGTTTTGATTTAAGTTAGCGGGTAACTAAATAGTTACGAGAGTTTACAATGTAAAATGTAAAATTACCTAATTTAGTTTTTTTTTTCCAATGACAAATTAATTTGGAAATTCTTGCAAAAATCAAATAATTAATGGATTTTAATGAAACTTTCAGGACTTTTTCACAAACAAATGAAATTAATTTTGAAATTAATATTTTTAAAAATCTTGCTAAATTTTTTTTTACATGTTACCCTTCCTTCGGGTAAATACATGAAATTTTAAGATAATAAATTTTGTTGCGAAAATTGATTTTATTGCTCCTTGCTATACAGCATTTCTGACAATATAGATAGGACTACTTCCTTCCACCCATTCGCGAATATATTTGTGTTCGGATATCTTAACGCCCATCAGGCCAAGTGGCTAAAAAACGGTCACTGATTCAGCTGGCATTCACGCCATGAACTTTGCCTTTTCTGAATCCCTTTCGCAAGTGGTGGATTTTCCCACGCGCATTCCCAGTATCCCTTCAGAACACGCTTCTCTACTAGATCTCTGAAAAGTGTTCAGTCTCCTAGTTGAGGACTGCGTACTTGAGGTTTTATAATGGGTAAGGATTGGTATTGCTGCATTCATACCAATCAGGAAGTTTTGTCCAAAACCTCATTTCTCCTCCTGCTTCTCTTCTGCCTCTTTCACCGCCATTACCCACTATTCCGGCTATTTTGGAGCCACGCAACTGATCACAGTAGGCGCCTCTTTGCCTCTGCTCGTAAGTGTAAGAGGGTCTTGAATAGTGCCAAGCTGTTGTTTGTTGAAAGAACGAGGCAGGCGCATAACTGACCGCAATTTCGGCTCCAAGGACGATTGGTGGCTGTGCAAACGTGTGCGGAACAGCAGACAGCAAATGCTCCATCCCTCCCTTAATCAATAAATATGAGGTCCTCACGACACATGTGGACAAGGCCGAGTGCATTGCTCGCAGATTTTCATCAGACTCCACATTTGACTCGTAAGGAGTACCCGCACCCAACTTCCCTCTTAGAACTGAGGCTCAGCTGAAAGATGTTTACATAATTTCGCCCCTGGTGTCTAAGATATAGATAAGATATAGACCCACATAAGACGAGCGGAGGTAATGGAATACTGGTCACTGTCCTGAAGAAATGTGTCCCTGAACTCTCCGCTGTTCTCTCTAAACTCTATAATTACTGTCCTTCTGCTTCCTGTTTTCCTGCTTGCTGGAAATCCTCTTCTGTGCTTACTGTGTTTAAGAACTCAGGGGAACCCCCAGACTCATCCAATTATCGCCCTATCAGCTTCCTAACAATTTTAAGAAAAATGTTCGAAGCTATTATCAATGCTGAGATAGGCCAACGCTTTACTGCCCATAAACTGTGCTCAGACAGACAAAATGGATTCCGCTTTGCCAGGTCGACTGCCAATATGCTAACGACCCTCGTGGAGTACATATACCAGGCCCTCGATAAGTCCGGCGAGGCTCGTGCTGTTGCCCTGGATATCTCCAAGGCTCATTATAGAGTTTGGCACGCTGGCCTTCTGCGCAAGCTTCAGTGCTATGATATCACTGAACGCTTGCTTGATGTGATCCAATCTTTCCTATCTAATCGCATAATGAATGTTGGTCTTGGATAGGCATGCCTCCACATCCTACAACACGCTCTTTCTAATCTTCATAAATCATCTCCCAGATGTGACCAAATTCCAAATAGGCATCTACGCAGATTACACCACAATTTACTCCCGCATCAGTAAGAAATCCGATGAGGCGGACAAACACAACCTCGCTGCTGATCTTGAGAATGACCTCCACTCAGTGGTGGACTGGCGTAAGAAGTGGCTCGTAAATTTTAATGCTTCTAAAACGAAACTACTATCAGTCAATCATCACAGGCAATATCTCCTGCCATCTATAAGCAAATACAATACACTGCGCCCCCTCGGCCTTACACTACTTTCCGACTTCAAGTGGAATCAGTACATTGATTCACTAGCTAAATCTACTGCAAAGAACGTTGGGTCACTCTGTCGGGCCAGGAATTTTTTTTCGCCTGAATCCATTTTGCACATATACAAATCAACCATCCGACCGTGCATAGAATACTGTTGTCATATTTGGTCAGGCGCCCCTGCTGGTCGTCTCAGTGTTCTCGACAGGCTCCAAAGAAGAATCTGTAAGGTGATTGGTCCCGACCTGGCTGTACGTCTGCAGACACTTTCTCATCGGCTGAATGTAAATATTATCTTGGCTTCTGCTCTGACAAACTTAGATCACTGGTGCCCTCGCCACAAGAATTTACTCGGGCACCCAGAATGGTAACAAGGTCTCACTCTTTGACTGTTAGATCAACCAAATGCAAACGGCAATATTACTCCAGCAGCTTCTTTTCTCGCGCTTCCCGCCTGTGGAACTCCCTTCCATATAGTTGCTATTCTGACGGTTACAACCTCCAAGCATTTAAATGCAAAATCAATTCCCATCTCTTATCACCTTAACTCCAGCCCTTTCTACATCACCCCATGTATCTTGTTTTTTTTCCTTTTTCTCTTCTTTCACAACAGCCTTCATTCCTGTGTTCTCATCCTTGTCTTGCCTTTTCTCTTTCACCCCCTGGAGCTGGTTTGTGTTTGTCTCCACTCTCCTCCTGCCTAAAACTTTAACTCTTATGTAGCCCCATGCACATCAGTGGCGGTACCGACTTACCTGGGCTGAAAAGATAAAATAATTAGTTAAACGCAATACTCATTGGAGAATGTAAATAATCTTTTATTATTTTAAACATTTTGTGTCTTTTTCCGAAAATCTGCTCCCAATAGTAAAATAAAAATGCAATGTAACCATGACATTATTTCATGCTACAAGATTTTAATTGCCTGAATAAATAATATAAATTAAGGGCATTACAGTCTGAAGAAAAAATTTCGATTAATAATGAAATTTTAAAAGAATTTTCCAAAAATTTTAAAAATTTTAAAAATCTAAAGATTTTCGATTCAAATTAATATAATTTGTGTTTAAAATACACCAGAGTATTTTGCTTACTGGAAATAGTAAATTTAATAATTTAGCATTTAATTAAAACTAAAATAAAAGTTTCAAGAATTTTTTTTTTAAATTGAATTTAAAAGTTAGTTATCAAAAACGAGTGGAGGTACCTACATAATACCAAATTATAAAATACAGAAGTTACTTCTCGAAATTGACGCATGAAAAAAAAACAAAAAAAAAACATGCGAATCGAGTTATTTGTCAACAAAAGAAATTTTTAGCTGTATTATCAATAACGCAGTTTTGGGTGTTGTCTTGGCTGATTTTTGCTCCAAACTTTTGACTTTTTAAAGATATGGATATTTATTTAGCAGGTAGATTTCTTGTAAATTTCTTCCGAAATTAAATTTGGACAGTTTACGACGGAATACCTTCTTTGTCTGAGAATACTTAGTCCTAATTTTGAGAAAATCATCATTAAAACTAAACTCAACAAAATGTCATTATATATAAGATTATTTGCTGATACCGAAAGAACATTTTCTTATACAGAGAATACACATATATGCATATCTATCTCTATCTGTGTGTGTGTGTGTGTGTGTGTGTGTGCGTGCGTGCGTGCGTGCGTGCGTGCGTCAAGGAAGTTTATTTATTTATTTTATTAATTTTTGTTTTAATTTTTACAGTATACTTACATGTTACTTTATTGGCTGGAGAGAAGGAATGTAAAAATTTTACATAATTATTAACATTCCAAGCACCTTCAGCCATTTCACTGGTCATTCGTAAGGATTTATGATTCTGATGTTGCTATTTTATTCACATATTTTAAATGTAACGTAATTTATTTTGGGTTTTTTGAAAAGAAGTGTTTGTATGGACAACCGGCCATGTTTGGTACAAGCCTACTTCACAAAAATAGCCGATACTCCACGCATTTAGAGATATCAGAAGGTTGAAAGAATATTAATATTTCGTTTGTAAAATAATTGGAATTTTATTAACAGAACAGAATAACATCAATTTTGTATGAAATAAAATTAGTAACTATATAAATGTTTAAAGAGAACGCGTAGTACGGAGTTAAAGGAATAAAGACTTCGCAGTTGTAGCGAAATGTGTTTGTGCAGAAAAAGATATGTCCACGTATTCGCATTCTATAAACAAAGTAAAGTTGTGACTGTTTCTTCACTTTATTTTTTTGTCTGCCGAGAAGGTGAAAAGGAAAAGGGGGATCAATTTAAGGTAAAAAACTGTGTAAGTGAGAAATAAAAAATAAGAGGAAAATGTACTTATTGGCGTTAATTTTCTTGTAGTGAGTTGAACATGTTTTGCTGCTGTCTTCTTTTTTTTGTCGGCGAGTGAGACGAAGAAGGGGTAAAGAAAAATAGGAAAGAGAAGAAGAACGAATGTATGTCGACGAGGCATGTCAGGTTCAGCAGCCTGAAATTTCTCCCTTACATTGTGGCGGTGTCCTATCTGATCTCTGCTCAGATCGGACTGACTCGGCCGGTCGAGAAACGTGGATGAGTAGTCAAATCGAGTCATGTGATCGGTTCTAATCGCAAAACCATTTTTTAGGTGTTAAGAAAATTGTCAGGGGTCATCGTTTTATTTGTTATTTCTTGTACAGTCAAGTTCCAGAATCTTAATTTTTACACCTACTTGTGAAATTTGCCTTAGTCTCGTTTTTTTCTTCAAAAGAATTTCAGTCATTCTGACCCGAGTTTCTGGGCGTGCAATTCTATATGTCAGTTATTTGCTGGAATAATTTAGGATTTGTATCCGATATGTTCTTCAAAGGCTACCACGTGACACGCGCGAAATCGCGTGAGCATCTTTCGATTATAAAAAAAAACACTTTCAGAACTTTCGCCTATTCACGCATGCTCGCAACGAGTGCAAGAAAACCCTAAATGACGCCAAACGGTTGTTTGCTGAGAGAATGCGACAGTGCATAGCTGACCGCAAGTGCTGAACTATAGCAAATCCTCAATACCTCCTTTAAACAATGAATTTGAGGTTCTCACGTCATCTGCGGACAAAGCCGATTGCTTTGCCCGCAGATTTTCATCCAAATCCACTTTTGACTCATCTGGAGTATACCCACCCGACTTCCCTATTAGAACTGAGGCCAAACTGTACGACGTATATATTACCCCGACAGTAGTATCCCGAATAATTTAAAAACTTGACCCCCATAAGGCGAGTGGTGACGATGGAATCCCGGTAATAGTCCTGAAGAGGTGTGCTCCTGAAATTTCCCCTGTCCTTTCTAAGCTGTTTAACTACTGCCTTTCTGCTTCCTGCTTTCCTGCATGCTGGAGATTCTCCTCAGTCGTTCCTGTATTTAAGAATTGTGGTGAACCCTCGGACCCATCCAACTATCGCCCTATCAGTCTTCTACCGATATTCGGGAAAGTGTTCGAGGCCATAATCAATGCTGAAATAGTTCAACATCTCACTGCCCACAAACTCTACTCCGACAGTCAATATGGCTTCTGCTTTGCCAGGTCCACGGCCGACTTGCTAACAACTGTAACGGAGTAGATGCTCCAGGCCCTCGATGAGTCTGACGAGGCTCGCGCGGTTGCTCATGACATCTCCAAGGCTTTTGACAGGGTTTGGCACACTGGCCTTTTATGGAAGCTACAGGGGTACGGTATTACCGGTCGCCTGCTTGACCTAATCCAATCTTTCTTAGATAATCGGAAAAATGAAAATCGTTTTGAATGGACATTCCTCTTCATCCTACAGCACGAATGCTGGTGTCCCACAGGGCTCTATCCTGGGCCCGACGCTCTTCCTTATTTTCATCAACGACCTCCCAGATGTGATCAAGGGCCACGTAGGCATCTACGCAGATGACACCACATTATACTCCCGCACCAGTAAGGAACCTGTCGTGGCGGACAGACATAATCTCGCTACTGACCTTGAACTGGATCTACACTCGGTGGTGAATTGGGGCAAGAAGTGGCTTGTCAACTTCAATGCGTCTAAGACCAAGCTGTTGTCTGTCAATCATCACAGGCAACCTCTCCTGCCTCCCATAAGCATGGACCAAGCGATTCTCCCTGAGAGCAGTACACTGTGTCTTCTCGGCCTCACCCTCTCCTCAGACCTCAAATAGAACCACTATATCGAACCCATAGCTAAATCTACTGCTAAGAAGATTGTGTCACTATGTCGATCCAGGATGTTTTTTCAGCCTGAATCCATCCTGTATATATACAAGTCAACCATCCTTCCGTGCATGGAGTACTGCTGCCATTTATGGTCGGGCGCCCCTGCCGTTCTTCTCAGTGTTCTCGACAGGCTCCAAAGAAGAGTCTGTAATGTGATAGGTACTGATTTGGCGGCTCGACTGTAGCCACTTCCCCACCGACGAAATGTGACCTCCCTTTGTCTGTTCTATAATTACTTTCATGGCTTCTGCTCGGACGAACTTAAGTCACTGGTGCCTCCTCAGCAGGTGTTTACTCGTGCAACCAGAATGGCATCTGGGTCCCACCCATTCACAGTTATGTTAGCCAAATGCAGACGGTAATTCTACTCCTGCAGCTTATTCTCTCGCATTTCCCGCATGTGGAAATCGCTCCCATACTCTGGCTTTCATGATGGCTACAACCTCCAGAAATTTAAATGCAATGTCAATACTCATCTACTAACCACTGGACTCTAGCTCTCTCCCCACCCCGTATATCCTTCCTTTCTCCCCACCCTTGAAACTGTCAACATACCTGCTTTCTCATCTTTCTATTGCTCCTTTCTAATTGGTTTGTACTCCTCTTCTCTTCCTTCTAATTAATCTTCTTTCAGTTATGTAACCCCCCGCACATCAGTGGCATCTCCGCCCTGCTCGGGGTGAAATGATTAAAAAAAAAAGGTAAATCATGTAAGATTGATGGTAGGAAAGAATTGTTTTATATCGAGTGCCTTTAGATGCGTTTAATATTTTCATTTAAATAGTATTTTGTATTTTCGACCAAAACCTTTTTATAGGTTTCTTTTAAATTATGGTGTAATAAATGCTTTTATTTGCACTTTGAGATAGGTGACATATAAAACGTCTACTCAAAGAAATTCAATACTGGTAATTGATTTTGGATAAGAAATGCAGTCTTGTACTGGGCATTGAAATTCATACACTATATTATTCATCGCTAGTTTAATCTGATGGACTTATTTTGCTTAGAAACAAAAAGTTTTGCAGTCTTAACATTTTCTATAATAGATTATAAATTTTATATGTTTTTGAGGAATTACGACGGAAATATGGTGTTTAATATTTTTTGTTTAGCAAAATGGTCCTGCGCATTTGCTTGCACTAAAATATGTTGGTATTTTTGTGTACTGTTTTTAATAGTGTTGTTGTGTATTTTATGTAAGAATAACTTTTATTTGTTTATCAGTGATAAAATAAGTGAAAATTATTGTTGACTAATGTTTGTTTTATGTGTTTTAGTTCGCACAAAATATTTTTTGGGCGGAGGTATTTTAATCAATAGCAAAGTCTATAAAGGAGAGAAGGAATAATGCAGACTTGTGAAAAATATCTCCTTTGCTACACAAATAACAATATACAAAAAATAAAACCATGAATATACAAACACCTAATCATGACAAAAACAGAAAATAATATAACATGGAAAGAAAAAATCACATATACAGTCCACAAACAAAATATAGATTAAACACACAGAGAAACAGTCATAACATAAAAAAAAAGAATTTCTTAAGCAGTCAAACACACCAACATGGTAAAAAGCTCAAAATAATAAAAGAGGTCAAGCTAAGCTGCAAGAACAAACCACACAAAATACACTTACGCAATAAAAATAAAAATAAATAAAAAAGAAAAAGAAAATCAACCAATAACAAGCGAAACTACTCCGAGAAAATACCAAAATGCCCTAGGCTCATTATAAATAGGAATGGGAACCAGGGCTCAACTTTAGAAAAAACCAGCCCCGACGAGTGAAGAGATCTAAACCGTGTCTTTAAAAAACTTCGAAGTCAGCATGACCCGGCTCAGTGACAAATTCTTTGCGCGAAAAGTATTGAACTCACAAATCTTTCGGTCAAGTCACTGGAACTAACCAACGCCTATATCTACTGGGCCATATGTCTTCAAAGTCACATGGCCCAGTGAATGTAGGGGTTGGTTATTTCCAACATATGGCCCAGTGGATATAAGCCATGTGTTGTAAGTAATCAATGCCTACATCCACTGGGCGAGTAAATATAGGCGTTGAATAGTTACAGTGAATTAAGCTAAAGAGCTATGAGTTCAATACTTGGCTACAGCAGCGAGATAACTACATGGTACCCAGGAGTTACAGTGCACATTGAATGAAAATGATATCAACAAAATGATCGAAGTAAAGGATTCGTTTCGAAATTCCTAGCAGCCGAAGAAGGCCGCATCATATAAGGGCCGAAACGTTAAAATGAAGACAGTAGTTCGAACAGTGTAAATAATATAAATACTACCTCATCTCATAAGTAAAGATGAATATATATATATATATATATATATATATATATATATATATATATATATATATAAAGGGTGATTGAAAAGTAACTTCTTACTTTATGAACGAGTGGCTATCCAGGCGTTTTTAATTAATACCCTGTGCCTGTTTTCTTTGAGATTGATTAAGGAAGCAAGTTTAATATACCAAGCCAGCATTTCGGAAGAAACTGATTAGCGAATAGAAGAAATCGTCCATATCACAATAGTGTTAGGTGAAATCAGTTGACGCAGTTATTGGGCGACTGAAATTTTAATTTAACCGTCATCCTAAATGCTTTCTTCTTATATCCATTTCTCATAAAAATCATAGCTAATAGATAAATTACGTTTTAAAATGGGGAATTTATTTTCAATCACCACATATATATCAGTACTGCCACTAAATCGCTGAAAAACAGCATTGTGTGAAGAAAAAGACTTAAAATTTAATAAAAACAAACATTTTACATAATAATTTATTTTATCATTAAGAGGAAAGTATTTCTTAATTTTTTAAAAAAAAGTTTTTTCATCTTTTCTAACACGTCCGAAATTTTGGTGAAAATCTTGTTTTGCTTTTAGTTAGCGGGTAGCCAGAGCGTTACGAGATTTTATAATGAAAAATGTAATTTTACGTAACTCAATTTTCTTTTCGCTGAAAAACACATTAATTTGGAAATCCTTGGAAAGATAAAATAATTGTCGAATTTTAATAAAGATTTCAGGACTTATTAAAGAATGAATTATTTATGAAATTATTATCTTAAAAAGTTTTGCTAAAAATATGTTTTTTTCATATCTATTATTCCCTCCATGTAAATTCATGAAATTTCTAGAAAATAGATTTTTATGCAAAATTGATTTTTTTAGTTAAACGCAGAACAGATTGGAGAATATAAATCATTTTTTTTCTAGAATTTGGACCTTTTTCTGAAAATCTGCTCCCATTAGTAAAATAAAAAATGCAATAAAACTATGACATTATTTAATTAGATAAGCTTTTAATTGCTTTAATAAATCATATAAATTAATGACATTGTATTCTGAAAAAATATTTTTTTAAATAATTAAATTTTGGAAGGATTGTTTTTATTTTTTTAAGTATATTAATTTTTAAAAATTCAAAAATATTGTTCAAATATTTCCAAGACTTGTGGCCGTGAGGTTGTGAAGAAATATGTAATAATAAAAAATTGAAAACTTTAATACAAATCATGGAGCCATCGTCCTTTTAAAATAATTTTAATCTTGTTTGTGTATTTGAAGATTTTTTGTAAGGTAATTTCTTTGTGTACATTAAAAGATCATGTGCTTTACCGCTTCTTCCTATTAAAGGAAAAAATTGAATAATTATGTCACTTGTGATCACCATAGGCACTTAGCTTATTTCGCATCTGCTTGTCGTCACATCTTATATCATCCGGGAAAGGTCACAAAAATCAACAATCCGTAATGAAGAAATAGTTTTAATCTAAATTTCATGCTATATCTAAGTAATTTTGTAAATCAGAATAATTTAACTTTACATTTGCAAATTTCTAAAAATAAAATGTCACAAATGTATATTTTATATTTGAATGATTTTTAAAACCGAGAATTAAATTTTGTTTACAAATATGTAGATCGTTAAAAAATGGCCGAAAAATCTCAAACACTTTAAATTCCAATTAATATAATTTCTGTTAGAAATTAAACCAGAGATTTTCGCTTACTGGAAACAGTAAACCTAATCACCTATCTTTCCATTAAGCTAAAATTAAAGTTTCAAGAAAACGTTTTTTATTTTTAATTAATTCAATTTAAAATTTAGTTATTGAAAATGAGTGGAAGTACTTAATCAGGGCATCAAATCACCCGCTAGTGAATTATCAGTTACCTACATAAGCTATCTCATTTCGTTCAAAGACCAACTCTAGCAATAATAAAAATTTTAACAATTCTATAATTAAGTACATTAATACTTTATAAAAAGTAAGCTCAACACTAGTTTAGAATACTCCGTGAAAAACAAGGTAGGCAAAAATAAGCGGAAAGCACGTAAAAGTAACATTATTTGGTTTAGCCGACCCTTCAGTGGTAACTTCCAAACTATCATTGGTAAACTCTCCCTTAATTTAACTCACAAACATTTCTACCATTCACCCACACTAAAAACATCTTCGACAAGAACAATGTTAATGTCAGTTATAGTTGCGTTAAAAACAGATGAATGTATTTCACAACATAATACTATACTATCAAATATATATTTGACCCACATAATCAACGTCCGTCACCCAAATAATAGCAAAAATGACCATTCTAAAAATAATTTTAACTGCCGAAAAAATAAAACCTGCCCATTGAATGGCCAATGTATGTCCGAAAGTATTGTTTATATGGCTCGAATTCATTCGGATCATAATGATGTTAAATTTTAATTTGGAAGTACTTCTAACAGATGGAATATAAGATTTAACAACAATGTGTATTTAATCAACAGTGAATACAGCAAAAGTCCTGCTTTATCCGTACGTTATTGAAAATTAAACACAAGAAGCTAAATCCAAACCTTAAAATGAAAACGGGGATAATGTTATCTTCCTATCTGCATTTTAGAAAAACTTATCATATTAAACCATATCAGTAATCTTAATTTGCTGAATAAAAGCTGATTTAATGACCATATGCTATCATAGAAAAATACTTACTTAAATTGTTAAACCCAGATAAATATAGATTTCTCTATAGGTATGCCCCTTTCTTTCCATCTTTCTTTCTTTCTTTCTTCCTTTCTTTCTTTCTTTCTTTCTTTCTTTCTTTTGCAATATTACTTGTAACAATTAAGAATTAAACAAGTTTTATTTTTGCTCTCTGCATAGTTCAATTTTTAATTTTAATTCTAAATTTTACTTTTAATTCTTAATTTTCATTTTCATTTTATTTGATTTAAAATTTGAAAAGTTTATTTTTTATTTACATGTAATATTTGAATACTTAAATTTTACGTTTTATGATTTACGCTCCTATGAGTTCTTCTTCCTGCATTTTATTATTTTTAATATTTTTATTTTAAGCCTAAATTTTAAAATTAAATTTTAAATTTTAATGTACATGCAACCTTACAAGATTAAAATTATTAATCTTCATAAAAAGCAGTAAGTTAAATTTATAAACATTAATTTCTATGGACATCGATTAAACTTAAATTCAAATCTATTAAACTGTCAGTTTTATATATGCACTTGATGACTGCATAATGCATGAAACTCCGAGTCGTTCCATTGACGTAGGATAACCAGCATATTTGTTTATATATATATATATATATATATATATATATATATATATATATATATATATATATATATATATACTAGATACCTACACCTATTCGTTAAAAACGGCATAGCATGATGTTAAAAGGATTCAAACTTAACAAAAACAAAGTTTTATCATCAAAATGTTTATATTATTACAAGGAAAGATCAAAGTTTGTTGTCATTATTTTAAACATTTTAAAAATTCTTTTTAACACGTTCAAAATTCCGTTTAATTTTTTCCGTCAGCGATCTACCCCATGCTTACCTGATGTTACTATGATAGCTAACGTCATATGCAAGTTATTTTTTGGTGCTGAAAGATATTAATTTGAAGTTTTTTTTTCCAAAAATTAAGTAATTGTCTGATTGGAATTAAACTTTCAGGACTTATTTAAAAATGAATGAAATTATTAATGCAATAATAATTTTGGAAAATCTTAGCAAAAAAACCTACATCTGTTATCCTCTCCCTTTAATTGATTGCATGAACCTTCTAGAAACTCATTATGCATCCAAATTCTTTGGTTTTAGTTAAATGCAGGACTCCTTGGTGAATGTAAATCATGTATTTTTTATTACTGGACCTTTTTTTCTGAAAATATGCTCCTGATAGTAAAATTAGAAATGCATTAAAACTACGCTATTTCTTAACTTAGCTAAACTTTCATTTGATTTCATAAATAATATAAAAAGAAAGCTCGATGAATAATGAATTTTTATAAGAATTGTTTTAATTTTTTTCTTTGGTAATTATGAAGATTCATAATGTTTAAGACATCTTTTAAACTGCTTCCACTCATTCAATGTTTATTAATTTATTAAGTAAAGACTATACATATGAATCGAAAATTGAAAAGCTTAATACAAACAATTTAGAATTAACAATTTAAAATAATTAAAAAAATAAACTGCCCATTTTTTTTTACTATGGAAAGAGATTTGTCATTAAAAGGTCATGTGTTTAACTGGTTGTTCTCGTTACGAAACGTTCTGTTTTGGTCACCATATTTCCAGATGTGTAAATAGATTGATAACGGGAGCGGTCATCACCTCGTTAAAAATGTCAACGAGTCAGACCTTTCTGATTAAGAAATACTTTTATTCGGAATTTCTTGCCATCGGATATTTGTTTCAAATCAGATTAATTGATCTTTACATTTGAAAATCATTAAAAAATAACGTGTCACAAATGAATATTTTATTTTTGCATAATTTTTAAAACCGAGAATTAAATTTTGTTTACAAATGTGTCGGTTGCTCAAAAATAGCCGAAAAATTTAAAAAATTAAGAAATCTTATATATTTATATTCCAATCAACATAATGTCTGTTAGAAATACATCAGTATTTTGCTTAATCCTTTACTTTTCAATTAAAACTAAAATCAAGACTTCAAGCAAATTTTATAATTTTAAAAAATATTTTAAAATTTATATATCGAAAATGAGTGAAGGTGCGTAAATATATGCTTATATATTTTAAATAAAAAGAGAAACCGCAAATGTTCTTTTATAAAATATATTGTATTTTATTTTTTATATTCTGCTACGCGTGTTTCTAGTCTGGCGATCTTCAACAGACAGAGAGTGGTTGCTTTCACATATTAAACGAAATTAGTTATCGTTATAGTCTCTGTGTTCAGTCATCGTCTTGTTTGTGCATGCTAGTATTTCACACTTTCTTGTAGTTGTGAAGAAATCATCCTCCGCTTTAAATAATTTTGGATGAGTTAAATATCGGGTGGAGGATTGTTTTGTTTGTATTTTTATTTTCATTTTATTTATATATACATAGACATACACACACACATACACACATTTAAACACTTATGCACACACACTTCCTATGTCTTGTAGGTTTTCGTGTGTGTGGCAATGTCACTGTGTGTACATACTTTTGTGTGTGCACGCGCGGTTCAACTAGTGTATTTGGTTATTCTGTGTGCATGTTGTGTGTCCGTATGTGCTTGGGGCTTTATGATCGATTTAGCGCTGGTTTAAATCTGTTTATAAAGGTTTTAATTGTATTTGTAGGTAAGAATCATTGTCTGTCTGATATCATGGCATAATTTTAAATTTACCTTGATTTTATTGGAAGATGTATTGTGATACAAAGGGTTTTTCGCCGTCTGTTAATTTCATGTTGCTTTTGTAAAGGGAAACTCTATTGTTTAGTCTATGGCGATTCCCTATATAAGATTTGTGCACTTAAGTGTATATACATTTATGGAGTTGCAGTTTAAATGTTTTTTTTGTGAATGTCTTTGTGGAGTTTTCAAAAGTGTAGTAGTTTCCTTCTATAATGATATCACAAACTTAACATCTTTTTTGTTACATTTTAACCCCTGTATTGTGAGTTGGCAAAGTTTGGATGAGATTAATATGTATTCTAGGTTATTTGGTTAGAGTTTGCTTTTAATTATTTTGGTTGTTTTAATATGTTTTTTATTTTATCATTTTTGTTAAGTAGGTCTAGATTATTTGTAATTTATGTAAATAGTTCTGGATTGTTCCTGCTGTATGTTGAGACCTATGCTAGAATATGTTCGACGTTGCGTTTCTTTAGCTTTCGTAGTTCTTAAAAAGTATTTTTTCTGCCAGTTCAAAATCTTTGTTTTTAAGTGTTGTTGGGTAGCCATGTTTTTTTTTAGAGTTTCGTGTAGTTCTTCTAGGCAGGCTTTTGAAGGTGTTTGTTGGCCACTATAGTGCAAACACTACGTGCTAGAAAATAAGGAATTGATTTTAGGCAGCTTTCGTTTGGTGATCGCTCTCGAAATGAAGATATATTTGGGTGTCTTTAGGTTTGTGGCGTATACCTGCGTTTATGTAGTTATTTCTATTTCTAATGAGTATGTCTAAAAATAGGTATTTCTGAAAACTATATTCATGGGTGAATTTTATTTTAGGGTGTATGTTCTGAAGTAGAGTGTGAAATTGGATAATAACGCCTAAGTATCGTTTCTAAGATTCAATGAAGTATGTTTTCATATTATTTCGTATAGGTTTTCCCCTAGGTAAGTTTATGTTAGGGTGACATATGTTGGTGCCATTTTCATTCCCATTGCAGTGTCTAGAGTTTGTATGTAGTTTTGCTGTCAAATTCAAAGGTGGTATTGTTTAGTCTTAGGTTCATACTACTGATGATGAATTCTATGGTGAATCTGGGGTGTAGTGTTATATCAAATGTTGGCATATATATATATGTATGTGTGTATATATGTTCGACGTTGCGTTTCTTTGGCTTTCGTAGTTCTTAAAAAGTATGTGTATGTGTGTATGTATGCATGTATATGTATTTATATATATATATATATATATATATATATATATATATACCTATGTATATAAATATGCAAATATTTTGATTATAAGATTATAATAAAAACATAGTTTACTGCAACACAAAAACTGTTGTGTTTCGGTATTATTTTATTAGCACCTTGTCAGACAGTGAAATATTTTTTCTGTTAGGAATCATTATATGCAGTGGCTTAAAAGCAACACAACATTTACCAAAATCCAGATAATTACGTTGGGGGGGGTTCAGGGTTTTGTCTTAGTGAACCAATAGAAAGTCAGATCATAATGGATAGGAGAAATTTGATTGAAAGGTTACAGAGAGATAAAGACTTGAAAGGACTTGGGACCCAGATATTTTCTATGCCAGTGATGAATTAAATTGAATGATACATATGTAGCATTTAGCATTTCTGAAAAGTTAACGCGTCTCATCGTGAAACCGTTACAGAATTTTCTTTAAGTTATTTTTCAATTTAAATTAGTGAATAACTGACAAAGATTGGAAAGTTTTTAGTTTCTTCTTTTTAATACACTGGACATCAAACATATGTAGTTGATTTAGTGGTGGATTTATTCATCAATCCAAAACAAATCACTTATCAGTAGATAGAAGAACCAATCAATATATGCTAGGACATTATAGATGTCTAGTTATATCATATTAAAAATAACTCTACTTTAGTGTATATTTTAGACGATGATGACAAATCGAAGTTAGTTCGTTACGTTTATTGAGCAAGTTTAGTTTTGGGAATTTTACAATTTGTAATTTTTCCTGTAAACATAGAAACATGGCTCATGAAAAGATTTACAAGTTCTGTTTTTGTTTAAAATTTCCATTTTACGGTAAAGGTTTATTGGCATCTTTTAATTTCCAATAATAAGTAGAAATTGATGTGCTATTGCAGTAAATTTTATTTGTAAAAGATCTTTTAAAAATTGAAATATAATTGAAAAATAACCTAATGAAAATCTTGTAACCGTTTCACGATAACATGCGATAACATTTTAGACTTGCTAAATGTTACATATGTGTCATTTAATTTATTTCATCACTGGCATAAAAAATGTCTGAGTCTCAAGTCATTTTAAGTCTTTATCCCTCTTTAATCCTTACAATCAAATTTCTCCTATACACCACGACTTAAATTTCTATTGGTTCATTGAGATAAACCCACTACCCTAATTGTCTGGATATGGTAAAAAATGTGTTGTTTTTAAGCATTTATAGAGGTACCTTCAATCATTTTCAATATCTAAATTTTAGATTGAATTTTTAAAAATAAAAAAGTTGTCTTGAAACATTTATTTTAGTTTTAATTGAAAGCTAATAATTAAATTTACTATTTCCAGTAAGCAAAATACTCTAGTGTATTTAAAACAGAAATTATTTTCAATGGAATCTAAATTTTTTCAAATTTTCTCTAATCTTTCAATTTTTCAGACTTTTTTTAAGCGATCGACACATTTGTAAACTAAAGAAATTCCCTGTTTTAAAAATCTTGCAAAAATAAAATATACAACTGTGACACATTATTTTTCAAAGATTAGCAAACTGTATGTTAAATTAATCTTATTTACACAAGTATTATTTATTTATAGCGTAGAATTAGAATAAAACTATTTCGTAAACACAGAGTTAAACTTTTAGACCTGCCAGCCGTATATCAAACGTGCTGATAGGTTGTTGATAAGAGATAAGATAAAAGTGAATGGCGTTCGCAAGTGACAAAATTGGGAAAATTTTTCGTGTAAGAAGAGGAAACTCTGATCTTTTAATTTTGCACAAAGACATTTCCGTACAAAAAAAAAAACAAAAAACATTCAAATACACAAAAAATAAAATTTTTACAAAAAATGTGAAGGCAACACAATTTGTATTAAACTTTTCAGTTTTCGATAGGCAATATAATCTTCAATTATTAACTTAAAAATATATCGCAAATAAATATTCGAAGTATTTTAAATAATATTTTTTATATTTTATAAATTATTATAATTAAAAAAAGAAAACTTTTAAAATTTCATTAGTAATCGAAATTCTTTTTCTTTAGACTATAATGTCCTTAATTTTTATTATTTATTCAATCAATTAAAAGCTTATCAAATTAAATGATATCAGAGTTTTATTGTAATTTTTAATTTACTTTTCGGAGCAGATTTTCGGATACAGATGCCAAATTTAAAAGAAAATAGATTATTTATATTCCCTAATGTGTCCTGCGTTTAACTAATAAAATCATTTATCGCATAAAAGTAAAATTTATTAAAATTTCAAGGATTTCCGTGGAGGGGGTAGCATATATAAGAATATATTTTACCAAAATTTAAAAAATAATAATAGTTTCATTTGTGAAGGTGTACTGAAAGTTTTATTAAAATACGTCAATTATTTGAATTCAAATCAAATCAAAGCAACATTTTCAGCCACAATTTCGAACATATTAGAAAATTTTTTTTTTTTAAAGTAATTCAAAATTACTTTGATCTTTCCTCTTAATAATAATAAAACATTGTGAAGGAAATAGTTCGTTTTTATAAAGATTGGGGCCTTTATGATACTATGCTGTTTTTTAACGATTTATTGAAGGTACCTACTTTAAATATAATGATTCCTAACAGAAAAAATTAATTCACTACCTGACGAGGTGCTTGTATGATAGTACCAAAACACAACAGCTCTTGTGTTGCATTAAAATATGTTTTTATTAAAATTTATTATAAAAATCATGCTTATATATATATATATATATATATACGTTTATATGAACTTGTTTATTGTTTGCAGCAATGCATAAATAGATTTATTATTAGACTGTGACTTTTTTTTACAATCTTTCAAAACGAACTGAAAAACTATTCTGAGGAAAGAATATTTAAGTTAATTCACGTAGAAGATCTGAATGTACACGAATTTATATAAATTATTGAATACTAGATCTGAAGTGTTGTCAAATAGTCCATATTCAAGAAATATTTATAAGCGCGCTTTATATAAAAATATATGGGCATATTCATAATAAATATAACAAAAATTGGACACTATGCAGCTTATTCAACTTACTGCACCTGCAAACTAAGTTTAAATGATATTTGAAATAGTGATATTTGCACGCCAAAACATTGGTGATATTATTGCAACCGCCCGGTCTGCCAGTTTACGAGTACTCGCACTCCCAGCTTGACGAGGTGAAAGAAAAGTTACCGACGCGTTGTGACAATTATTCTTTAATTTGATTATATATATATATATATTAAAAAAGGATTAATTCAAAGATGTTGAATGGCCATTTCGATATGAAGATCCCCACGGGGGATAACACATCACCTCAGCAACAGCAAATAAAATTTTTAATATTAATTAGGATCGGGTTTTTGGAATTTACCTTCCTGCTTTTTTCCCTTGGATTGAAGTATCTGAATTAATATATATATATATATATATATATATATATATATATATATACTTTTTCCTATGTGCTTAAAACATAGGATAACATGTATGTTTATTAATATATAATTTGTTCTGTTATACTGCATTAAGCACTGTTTGATTAACACCTGATAAATAATTATATATTGATGTGTATCTGCGAGTATACACATATATATAGTTTTTATATCCATATCATCTCTCTCTCTCTCTCTCTCTCTCTATATATATATATATATATATATATATATATATATATAACCTTGTGCAAATATATATATATATATATATATATATATATATATATATAATTCCAGGTGGAAAGGAAGTTTTACTATTTTGAGTGCCCCGGCATTTATTTTATTATGAACAATGCTCAATATAATAAATATTATAGAGCTTAATAAATATATACAGTTATTAATTAATTGTACATTGAAACTCGGAAAGTTCTAAGTTTTGAGATAGATTCTCATCAGCAGGCAATGTTTGATATTGGCTGTGCAGATTATTTAATATTTAAATACCAAAAACTTCGATTTGCGGTGTATGTACTTGAGAAAATATAAATTTTATATGTGTGTTTCTTTCAACTAATCAGAGCATAGATTCATTTTGGAATTCGGACCCAAAGAATACCTACTGACTTTTTCTATTTTTTTTTTCTTTTTTCCTTCCCTTATCTTACTTTGGCTCTTTCACCATATGTTTAGTTTTATGGCCATTTGATTGACACAGTGTAATCGATTTCTGTTTTGTCCTCGGATTAGGCCATTTGCAGTGGTGTGCAGTAATATGAATCTATTTTCGGTGTGTTTGGCCTTGAAAATATTGTGTTATTTTTGATTGCATCAGATTTTTATCGCGCCCAGAAACTACTGTCAATTAGTTGTCCTATGACCATTGTCTGCGATGGACGTTACTCCAAGAAAGCCTACACAAATTATAACACTGCATGTACACACTGGCAAGCCTCACAGAGAAAGCGCGGATATTGTTGTTGTTAGCCTTTCAAATATTAGCCTTGTTATCAAAGCAAAGAAACAAACTGAATCTTTCAGTCCAAAATGTAAACAAATGTGGTCGGAGAAGAAAAACAACGCCAAGAGACAACGTATACGTGATCAAAGAAAGCTTGAAAGATCTTAGGAAGACATTATACCTTCGCACAAGGGTATATATATATATATATAGAGAGAGAGAGAGAGATTGAGAGAGAGTGAGTGAGAGTGTGACAGACAGAGATAGAAAGAGAGAGAAAGTGAATAACCAAAGTTTCATAAAACTTCTTTATTTAGTTAATTGTAACTGTTTAAAAAATTGAAATTTGCGTTTATTGAATATGCTAGAGAAACCAGACACAAAACGTAACAAATGTTGATCTACATTAATCGTTCATAACAAAACTGAAAATATTTTACTTCAACTAGTTACAAAAATTAAAGTTTGATTTGAAGTGATATTCTTTTACACATTGCTGCTTTTAATTTTCTCTTGCATTTAACAGGTGCTGAAATTTCTTCTATGAAAAACAGAACTAATGCTGCAATTGTTGTTCAGTTGTATTTCACAATGGGACTTTTTATTATAAACTTAATGGCATATTTCATACGAAGCTGGACGTTGATTATTCTTTTGGTGTCTCTACCCTCAATACCAACTGCATTGCTATACATTTGGTAAGATTTGAAACAGAATGTTTCTAAAATTATCATTTTGTTTTCTACATTCAGATGATTTTGAACCAACAGTCTATTTGACAGAATACTTGGGAATTTAGACGAAATACTAGTTTAAAGCAAATATAATTGGCTTTTAAAATTGGAGTCTTTTTTTGGAATAAATTACATTTAATAATATTTAAAAAAAAGATTTCGCACTCAGATATATACTTGTAGCTTTCTTTCACTGTTAATGAATAATTTTTATTTTAGCCTGTGAAATTGAAGATAAAATATTAGAAATTTGATCAATTTTATTGTATAAATTCAAAATAAAAAAGTAAGGAGGCGGATTCTGATATTAATATGAATATACAGTTCAATATTTCTTTTATTTTTTTTAATATGATTTCGGTTCGAATGTTACTCGGCGACTGACAACCAATTAAAAATCATTTTCTTGCCTTTTTTGTACAAAAAACAAGTCATTTTAGGGCTATTTTGCCATATGAATTTTATATGACTACGAACGATGTTTCACGCTGTGGCTGGGACGAGGTAAATCATAAATACACTTCCCTAATCAAAACGTACATCAAAAGCTTTTTGGACTCCGAATTGGAAAGATCGAAATCAAGAAAAAAAAAATTAAATATCTAAGAAGTGTTTAATAGAGGACACAAAATGCATTACTAAAATCTGTAGGCGCGTTGTGATAGCAAAATATAAATTTTAAGAGTTAAGTAAATGTTAAGAAAAAAAGAATACTGAACTGTTATGTAATATCAGACACTTATATTAACATCGAAAAAAGACAACTGAAATCTCTAGGGCAAGTAAGGAGTAAAGAAAGCATAGAAAAGTTCTCACTCACAAGTAAAGATAAGAGGAAAAGAAAACCGCCGAGGATAATTGACTAAACGAGTTTGTGTAAATAGACATAAGAACAAAGAATGGAAGGCATAGTAAAAAGGCAAACATTGCACAGCGCTACAAAGGACAATGAAATTTCTAGAGCCCTCAAAATCAATGTCCTGAAGAGACATGATATATAAAAGAAGAAGAATTCTGTTTTGGAAAGTGGCATTTTCCCATACGACTTCTGTAGTGCTGGCAAATATACCACATCAGACTTTTATTAGCCAGGAAAGCGACAATATATTTCAGGGGCTAATTTGCTAATATCCACCACTGGTCAATAGAAAGCTTACGGACTTATTACGTTGAAATACCAGTTCACTTCGTATCATTGATGTTAAGAAACGTTGAGTCTGGTTAATACTCAGATGGTTATCACCTGGTATGCCGACGTTGGATAGAATCGCACTACTTATACTAACAGTAAACCACAAAGTGTAGAGGTTTCTCTTTACTGACACCTCGTAAGACCTACACTGGAATTAAAAGAAAGAATTGGTCAGTCGTAAAGTACCGATTGTTTTTTTTATATCAGCTGACTGCATGTATCACAATCAAATCTGAATAAATGGAATGAATTGGGCTGTAAAACTTGACACTACACAGTTTGCACACAATTCTTCTCTCTGGTCGATTGTTTCAAGCGTTCCGACAATCCTTCTTAGGAGATAATTTTTGCCAGTCAAATCGCAGCTCTAAATCCCTTTAAAAAACGTCGGTTACAGAATTACAGAATTCTGTATCAATGGTAGATAGAAACTGGTTTACAGTTTGTAGTAATGCAGAGATTTATAGATCGGAGAAATCTTTAATAGACATGTCAAATGATCCAAACGAGCGTAAAAATTACTCTACTGAAGTGGTTTTAAAATTGATTCGTGCATAAGGACTGCGTGAAGGTTTTAAGCCCCACTAAGAGTTGGTAGATTTGATATTTGTATGTAAATTGTGTGCAATATATGTGTTACACAATCGAGCTTCCCTAATTTATATATATATATATATATATATATATATATATAATTGTGTATTTGGACATAAATCCCTCTTTTAAACAATTTCGTTAAAAACGGCTGACAAGATATTGCGATTAGGCATTTTATTTCATTTTTTTTTGTTCGTACGGTGTTTTCTAGATACAATGTGTGGAACAACTACCCAAAACCTTTGCATGTTCGAAGGCTTTCTGCTATTCTTTCGCCCATTGTCAAGGATGATTATCACTTTTAACCTGTGTGTTTCTCTCTCTGCAATGACTGCCACTACATAAATTTTATTTGTAGACATTTAATAATGGGTAGCGTTTAATTAATATTAATGCTTTGCTTCTTGATATTATCATTTCCTCCTGATAATGCCAAATTGTTCTAATTTCGATCCTCAGCCCCTCAAGTTTTAGGAAAACTTAATTGTACCAGATACAATAAGCGTTGACAGCCTTTTCTCATTTTCACGTTAGGTCCTTGCTTTTTTTTTACATTTGAGGGTTTACTGTTTGTTCTTAATTCATTTTAAAAGACGTTACTAAAATCCATTAGTGTCTCTTTCTCCAAAAGGATTTCCGAAAGCTGAAATCAAATCCCATTCCACTTAATTCCACTTATGCACAAATACTTTTGGAAAAGGTATGAATACATCACCGCCACCATATTTTCTATTATGATAATTACATTTTTTCTATTAGAGTTGTTTTTATCGATCTCATTTGTCATTTTATTCTTTTCAGGGCTTTACCAGAGTCACCACGTTGGCTACTAACCATGAATAAGGAAAAGGAAGCAGAAATTGTTTTTAAAAAAATCGCCGAAGTAAACAAGTGCGACTTCAATTTCAAATCAAAAGAAATTGACATGTCTTCGGTCAAAGATCGGACTGTCAGGCTCTGGAAAATATTCACAATTCCCAAATATATAAAACGGACACTTATCCTGATATTCAACTGGTAAGAAGAACAGTCTTGTTTTTTTCTCGTAAGTTTGATTATATTAATTATCAGCGACATTACTTGCTTTTTTATGATTTATTTTTAGATCATATTTAATATTTTGTAAAAGATTTCTTTGTTTAAGTATCTATTAATAGCAATAAAAACGAATACATCAAAGTTAAACTTATAAGTTAACGTATATTATACATAAAAAAATTCAAAAGAGAAGAAAAGCTTAACTTTGTTTTTGTCTTTTATCAGAACTCTATAATTTAAAAAAAAAATAAGCGAAGCAAATAAATCTAAAAATTTGAAAAAAAAACCCCAAAAAACAAGGCAGTTTTATTTATGAAATATCTACTCATAGACTGACAATATTCGGGCTTAAAAGCGATATCTTTCGTTTAGAAAAGGCGATCTGGAACGAACTAACACACACACACACACCCACCCACACACACACACACACACATATATATATATATATATATATATATATATATATATATATATGTGATAAGTGCATGTATATAATTATAAATATCAATATATATATATATATATATATATATATATATGCAATTTGTTATATATATTATATTGATTACATATTATATATGCGTGGTACTTATTTAAAAGCGCAGAATATCAGTGATAGAGCAGACATATTCATATAGATAGGTGTGAGCTTGTAACCCTGGGTTTCACGCTCTTGCGATCGTCAGACATACAGAAAAGATAATGACGATTCAACTTACGTACACACATCCTCCAACCACCCACCTTCAATCATCAAGAAATACCCATATCAATCAGCCATATCAATCAGCCGCAGACTATCTACACGAATACACCAACCGAATACGTATGTATGTACGCAACGGCACACATATACATGTATATACCGAACACCGCAAGATTCGCATGTGTATGTTTATGCAAGCCTCAGTGAGCGAACGCACGTGCGTGTGTGTGTGTGTGCGCGCGTTTATGGGTGAACAAATGTATATATATGTATATGTCTGCGTCTGTCGTCACGACAGATTTCCACCACTTCCACAAAATACACAACCCTACATATAACCAATTTTTTAAAAAATTAATCAGTTTGTCTGACGATCGCAAGAGCGTGAAACCCAGGGTTACAAACTCATACCTATCTATATGAATACACACACACACACACACACACACAGACACACACACATATATATATATATATATATATATATATATATATATATATATATATATATACATTTAGAATTAATCACATAAATATGTTATAATATCACTACAGCAGTAGGTATTTTATTTCGACGCTACACGTGTTTTATCAAGTGATGATGTTTATTTAGAAAATAAATATCATCACTTGATAAGACACAGGTAGTATCGAAACAAAATAGCTAATTTTGTAGTGATGTTATAGCATATTTATGTTATAAGTTGTAAATAAATATTATTCACTCTACTTTGTATTGAGAACATTTTTCAGAATAGTGTTTCTTTGGATACGGATTTTTATTCCGTTCATGACTACCTTATACTTATATATATATATTCTTAAGGTCAGCAAACAGGACGGGTTCCCTAATCACAACCCCACCCCGCGCGCACACACGCACAACTAACCAAGTAATCAACCTTCTAACTAAGCACATAATTCTTCGAAATTCTAACCCAAAGATATACCCAAGCAATAAAAACTTACATCCCAACAGCTAATGTCATTAAGCAACCATTTAACTTCGCACTCTATTTCCATCAAAATTCTAACGGTCAACACAGAAGACACATTCCCTTTATTATCAATGACCCCAACCAACCTCACACTACCAAGGAACCAAATATAGACAGAGAAGATTTCCATTCTTCTTCATTCCTCCTGAAGAGATATTGGAGACCCAATGTCGAAACAACCATATGATTGTAGAGGACACATATATATAAAAAACATTATGTACATGTTCTAAAATATAATTTGTAATATATATATATATATACAAATGAAGAAAAACGAAGAATAGAATTGCAATGTTCAAAGATTTATTTAAAACATTCCTCAATACAAAAATAGAGCAATGAATATTTATCATTAATTAGTATATGTAAATTAGCATGTAAAACTACTACAAAATTGTACATTTTGTTTTGATATTGAAAGAACAATTCTACATCAGATAGTTAGCAATGATAGCAATGATAGCAATGAACGTATTTACTTAATCTTTTTTTTATTTTATGGAAACAACACTCAACTTTCATTTTATGAATATTTTTCGTACAAATTAAAAAGGATTAATAATGGAAAAAGAAGAAAGAAATAGAAAAGAGAAGAAATTAAGATTAGATCTAAAAAATAAGAAAAGAAATATAAAAAGGAAAGATACAGAAGAAGTAGAAAACGAAGAGAGAAATAATTGAGAAAATTTTGAGAAGGGAAAAGCCAATGGAAACAGATAAAACGGAGAATTTACAATTAGAACGGAAATGGGGTTCCGACAGATATTAACATATAGTTACAGTGTTGCAACTCAGATCTTTTAGCATTTACAAAATGAAATCCCTAACACAAACACAAATATTATTCATAGAACATAAAATAAAAGTTATTTAAAGAAACAATTTCCTCGTGCATTAGGTAAAATCGCAGAGTCTTTTCATCACTTCTATTTTTAGGTTGCCTGTTTTGTCCATTTAAAAAGGTAATTGTAATATTTTATCAAATTTTTGAATAATGTGTTTATTCAAGATATTTTTCGCCGGAACTGAAATTACTTTTACTGGCAATATCCTAAATGTGAAGTGTATTCGCCTCATCTGTACCAAAGCGTGTAAAAATTTTCGTCTATATCGTTAGAAAATTTTCTTGTTCCCCTTATTTTTTTTATTTTTACTTTTTATTTATTATATTCTTATTTTATTTTTTTGTTTGTTCTTTGAAAAAAGTCCACTAACACTGTGTCTGTCTTACCATCTTACCATCCCATCCCATCCTCGTTTGAATTTGACCTGTAGTCAGACCAATTTTTCCTCGTGCGTTAGGTAAAATCGCAGAGTCATTTCACCACTTCTATTTTTAGGTCACCTGTTTTGCCCATTTAAAATGGTAGTTTTAAAATTTTATCTAATTTTTTGTATAATGTATTTGTCCAAAGTATTTTTGCTGTAAGTAAAATTACGTTTACTGGCAATATATTAAATTTTGAAGTGTATCTGTGGCCTTCCTATATTCATCGAGTGGCATAATTCTCGCCTATACCTACTATAAGTACTATTGTTGAAGAATCCTACATCTTCCGTTATAAATTTGGCTACTCGGACTTATACAAAGTAGAATACCTAATATTTGTTAACGTTTTTCCGTTTTTTTTTAATCTCCACTATTTCACCCTGCGTATATTCATTGACTTTCACATCAATACGACAAACCCTAACGGCTTGAAGGGGTTTACGCCTAAAAACACTTACTCCTAGCCCGGTAAGGTACGACACGCGCTACCGGTGTCACCGGACCGTCATCCTGCGACTGTTAGCATTAACAGCGTACAGAGGACAAATTACCACAGAATTTATCCCTCGCTCGGAATTGAAGGACATGAGCGACAGGTGTCACCGGACCGGACCATTATCCTGCGACTGTCCGCAATAAGCAGAAAATAACTCTTGGATCATTATATTAGATAAAGACACAAAAAAAGCGTCATGGGATACTGCCAAATATCTGAAAGAATTCTTGAAGTCAAAATGAAAGTAAAGCCTTTCAATATATCGGTAATAGTGTTATACGCACCAGCATCACAAAATACAGAGGAAGAAATCGAGTCCTCCTACTCCATGCGAGATTATGCCAAGGCACAGTGCAAATCACAAAAATCAGAATTATTATCGAAGATCTTAAAACCAAGTTTGGTCAAGGAAAAGAGAGTGAAACGGTCGGCAATTTCGGACTAGGACACCGCAATAACCGTGGGGAAAAATAGGTCCAATGGTACTCAGCGAATGACCAGATAATAACCAACACCTGGTGCCAAGAGCCTCCAAGAAGACTATGGACATGGAAAGTTCCAGGCGGACAAACTAAAAACCAAATTGACTACATTACTATCAACAAGAGTTTCAGAAATGCAGTCTTTCACTGCAACGCTTACCCAAGTGTGGACTGCGTAAGTGCCAGACGTATGCAACCAAAAGATAAAAATAAGTAGATTAAAGAAACCTAACTCAGCGCTAAAGCTACAGGACAATAGACTCATGAATGACCCTAACCCACAGAAAACGTATACGGAGAGTGTGAAAACGATATACGAAGGAATAATTGGAAATGGAAGCTCAAAATGGGACTAGAGCGGCTCTAGTTACTTCGTCGAATGACATCATTTCTAAGGAAAAAGCACGCCAGAAGAAAAGTGAGTGAATTACCGAAGAAATTCTGAGCCTGATGCAGAAAAGACAGAAAACGATGCTAACATATCGAACGGAACATAAGAGACTACAGAAAGAAACCGAAGCAAATGTAGACAGGCTAAAGAAAGATGGCTCAACGACAAATGCGCCGAAGTAGAGAGAATGTGCACAACAAATAATGAAAAAATACACAAAAAATAAAGGAACTAACAGGGCAAAGGACATGCTAAGCAACAGGATGTATAATAGCAAAAAATGGTATACTAATGCTAGAAAAAGAAAAAAATACTTTAGAGATGGGACAAGTACATCGGAGAACTCTTTCACAGAAACAGAGAGCAACCAACAATGCACAAAACTACGAATGGGCCAGAAATTATTAAAAACCGAAGTGGAATCGTTAATGGCCAAATTGAAGAGAAACAAAGTAGCGGGACCAGACAGGATTGTAATAGAGATGTTGATGTCCCTAGATGGTTTTGGCGTAGATAGACTAACAGAAATAATAAACGAAATCTACAACAGCGGCAATATACCAGAGGACCTAAACAGATCATTCTTCATTACACTACCTAAGAAGCCAGGTGCAAAGGAATGTGAGCTCCATCGAATAATCAGTTTAATGAGACACATAACAAAACTCATCATCCGGATTCTGATGAATAGAGCGCGTAGCAGAATCGGCCCAGAGATAGGTCAAGAACAATGTGGATTTGTTAAGATACCGGAACGAGGAATGTGATATTCATGCTCAGAATGCTATCTGAACGAGCAATACAAATGAAGAAAGACCTTTATCTTTGCTTTATAGACTACTCAAAAGCGTTTGACAAAGTACGACACAAGGACTTGATAGAGATGCTCCACAACCTTAATATTTTCGGAAAAGATGTTAGAATAATCAAGAATCTATATTGGTAGCAAACTGTTTGTGTACGGATAGAAAATGTACTAGGCAGATATGCAAAAATAGAAAGGGGTGTAAGACAAGGATATATTTTCTCACCGGAACTTTTCAACCTGTACAGTGAAGCAATTATGAGAGAAATAACAGCCTTGCCAGGATTCGTCATTGGCGATCACAATCTCAACAATATCCGATATGATGACACGGTGCTGATAGACACGGAAAGGAAAATGTAGGATCTTCTATAGAAGTTAGCAAAAGAAAGTGAAAAGAAAGGACTGAGCATAAACCTCAAGAAAACGGACTGTATGGTCATCAGCAAAAAGACGAGATTAATATGTCAACTGCAATTTGAAGAATCTAAAATAAAACAAATAAAAAATTCAAATACCTGGGAAGTGTTTTGACAGAGGATGAAAAATGCGACACGGAGGTCCAAAGACGCACTGGCATGGCCAAAGATGCATTTCAAAAGCTAACTAGAGTATTGAAAGACAGAAAAAATCTCATTAGAAACAAAGAAAATAGCTAGATTGCTATATGTTATCTGTCCTTTTGTATGGAAGTGAATGCTGGACAATCTCTTCAAAGATGAAAGAAGAGGCTTGAGGCAGCAGAAATTTGTTTTACAGAAGTATGCTGAGGATACCATGGACAGAGCACGTGTGCAACGATGAAGTGTTGAAGAAGATGCAAACGAGAAGAAAACTGATAATAAATATCAGGAAGAGACAAATGAGTTTCCTGGGACACGTAATGAAGAAGGAGGGCCTAGAGAACTTGATACTCACAGGTTGGATAAATGGAAGAAGAGACAGGGGAAAACAGCGCGAGACGTACTTGTTAGGTCTGAGCAGGCGGTTGACGGAGCGGGGTTTAGAAGAGATACTAAGAGAAAAACTATTGAGAGCAACAAGGGACAGAGCTAAATGGAAATCCATGATAATCTACGTCCTAAATGGACACGGCACACGAAGAAGAAGAAAAAGAAGAAGAAGAAGAAGAAGAAGAATATTATACATTAAAAGAAATGTTGAAGAGCTACACTACTTGACATAATTATTAAGCTGCCCAGTTCTTTTAAAAGAAATGATGAATTTCATACTATTTTTAGTATTTATTGCCAAATAAAAATAGAATGGTTCTTTTGTCATTATTACTTTGCAAAATTTTACAAGGTAAGGAAGCAAAGATGAACTCGTCCGAACCACCTTAAATTTTCTTCATTCTTTCATTGATGAAACTGCAATATAGTTAATTATTAAATATTTATAAATTCGTTTGATGCACATGTTAATGTGCAATATTAACAAAAGAACCATTCTATTTTCATTTACAATTATTTACTTGGCAATAAATACTAAAAAATAGTATGAAATACATCATTTTTTAAAACACTAAGGTCGCCTAATAATTTTTACATATATATGTATATATATATATATATATATATATATATGTGTGTGTGTGTGTGTGTGTGTGTGTGTGTGTGTGTGTGTGTGACTTTCAATCAGAATACTAGTTATAGTTGCATCAATAATATAAAAAAATAATTACATTACTCGATAATAAAATATTGAAATTGCATAATAATAATCATAATTATATAACCATTTTTAATCTGGCCCGTAAAAACAAGATGTGTAATTGTAGAAATCCCGATCAATGGCCTTTTATCTAACAAGTGTTTAAAAAAATCACTTTTCTATATGTGTTCTATTTCGTCAGTAAAAAATCCAAGGGTTACTAAAATTTATATAGGGAATATAATGTACCTATTTAAGGAAAAAAATTGCAATCATCTCTCATCCTTCATTAATACAAACAAACGAAATATGACCTCACTTTCTTAAGATTTTTGTAAGTTAAAAGAGAAGAATAAAACACCTAATGTTCAATGGAAATTTCTCAAACAAGAATCCTGTTAATATTATAAATCTAAGGTATGAAACCAAAGCAGTAGTAAACTACAGCAATTGCAAATCTTACAATTTTGCTAAATTCCTCTAAATATACAATCTTTTTTCTTATGTTATTTCATCTTTATTTTTATTACAATTTGTGATCTATTCATTGCTTTAGGTACTTTTTTTGTATATATATATATATATATATATATATATATATATATTATTTTTATTATAATGCATAATAAGAATTTACATCTTTGTATTGCTTCTTTAAATATATTTTATTTTATGTTCTATGAATAATATTTCTGTTCATGAGATTTCATTTTTAAAAAGAATATGACAAAGGATTCGTGTTGCAACATTGCAACTACGTGTCAATATCTGTCTGAACCCTATTTTCGTTTTAATTTTGTATTCTCCTCATCAGCTGTTTCCCCCGGTTTTTTCCTTCTCAACCTTTTCTCAATTATATTTCTCTTCACTTTCTACTTCTTCTGTCTCGTTCCTTTTTCTATTTCACTTTTTTCCTGATTTTTATCTTATTTTCTCATTTTTTCTCCAACTTTATATCTTTTTTTAATTAAATTCTTTTACCTTATGCGAAAAATTGTCCCCAAAATTAAAGTGTAGAGTTGTTTTCATAAAATCAAACATTTTTAAATAAATGCGTTTATTTCCATCATTTCTAACTACTTCATGGGGCATTGTTGTTTTAATATCGAAACAAAATGTAAAATTTTGTAGTAGGTTTTTACATGTTCTAATTTAATAATTGTCTAATTAACAACAACAATAATAATGAAAATAAAAGTAATTCTATCTATCTATCTATCTATCTATCTATCTATCTATCTATCTATCTATCTTTTCACACCAAGCAAGGCGGTAGTGCCACTAATGCGCAGAGGGCTACATAATAGTAAAAGTTTAGACAGGAGGAGAGTAAAGAGAAAGACGGACCAGTTACAGAGGGTGTCAGAGAAAGGGCAAGAGAAGAGTGGGAACACAGATGTGAAGACAGTTGCAAAGGTAGAGGGAAAGGAAAAGATAAACAGGGTGATGTAGAAAGAATTGGTGTCAAGTGGAAAGAAATAGGTATTGACATTGTATTTAAATTCCTGGAGGTTGTAGCCGTCAGGATATCAAGTATATGAAAGGGACTTTCAAAGGCGGGAATACAAAACAAGCTGCTGGAGTAGAATTGTCGGCTGCATTTGCTTGATCTAACTGTAAATCGGTAGAACCTTGTTGCCACTAAATTATTGTGGCGGAGGTACAAGTGACTAAAGTTCGTCGGAGCAGAGCTGCCAAGTAGGAACCTATCACATTACAGATTCTCCTTTGTAGTCTGTCGAGAACATTGAGACGAAAAGTAGGAGCGCCTGACCATATATGGCAGCAGTATTCTATGCACGGACGGATGGTTAATTTGTATATGTGCAAGATAGATTCAGGCGTAAAAAACTTCCTGATCCGACACAGTGACATAACCTTTTTAGCATTTTGGCTATTGACTCAATGTATTACTTCCACCTGAGGTTGGAAGATAGTGTAAGACCGAGGAGGCGCAGTACGTTGCTTTCAGAGAGACTCGCTTGGTCCATGCTTATGGGGTGCAGGAGATGTTGTCGGTGATGTTTGACAGATAGTAGTTTCGTTTTGGAAGCATTAAAATTTACAAGCCACTTCTTACCCAAATCAACCACAGAGTGTAGATCCTTTTAGATCAGCAGCGAGGTTATGTTTGTTCGTCTCGCCGGATTTCTTACTGATGCGGGAGTAAATTGTGGTGTCATCTGCGAAGATGCCTATGTGATTTGATCACGTCTGGGAGATCATTTATGAAGACTCGGAAGAGCGTCAGGCCTAAGATAGAGTCCCGGGGAACACCAGCGTTCGTGCAGTAGCATGTGAAGGCATGCCCGTTCAAGACGACATTCATTATGAGGTTAGATATGAAAGATTGAATCAGATCAAGCAAGCGTCCGGTGATACCGTAGCCCTGTAGCTTGAAGGCCAGCGTGCCAAATCCTATCAAAAGCCATGGAGATGTCCAGGGCTACAGCACGAGCCTCACCGGACTTATCATGGGCCTGATATATGTTTTCTGTGAAGGTCGTTAGCATATTGGCCGTATACCCGGCAAAACGGAAGCCATACTGCCTGTGTGATGGTAATTTATGGGCAATTAGATGTTGAACGACTTCAGCATTGAAACATTTTTTCGAAAATTAGTAGAACGCTGATAGTGCGATAGTTGGATGGGTCCGAGGGTTCCCCTGAGTCCTTAAATACAGGAATCACAGAAGAGAATTTCCTGCATGCAGAAAAACAGGTAGCAGAAAGGCAATAATTATAGAGTTTAGAGAGGAGAGAGGAGAGTTCCGGTGCACATTTCTTAAGGACAATGACCACGATTCCATCACCTCCATGACCCTATGGGGGTCAGGTTTTGATATTACCTTAGATACCAGAGACGGGGTAATGTAAACATCTTTTAGTTGAGCCTCGGTTCTATGAGAAGACGGGTGCGGGTACTTCAAATGAGTCAAATCTGGAGTTTGAGGAGTACTCCGCCTTGTCCACTAATGCCGTGAGGACCTCGAATTCATTGATTAAGGGAGGGATGGAGGATTTGCTGTTGTTCAGCACACGTTTGCACAGCAGCCAATAGTTCTTGGAGTCGAACTTGCGGTAAGCTATTTGCTGACTCTTTCTCTCAGCAATCAACTGCTTGGCGTCATTCAGGATCCTCTTACACTCATTATGAGCAGAGGCAAATAAGTGTCTATTTTGGTCAGACGCATGTCTCCGATATAGCCGGAAGTAGTGATATCTGTGAGCAATAGCGGCCGAACAGGCAGGAGAGAACCATATATATATATATATATATATATATATATATATATATATATATATATGTATATATATATCCAAAACAGAGGAAAGCAAAAAACCCTCCCAGGGTATAAAACAATATGAAAATGCCCATTACAAAATTCAACTAAAAGGAAAAGAGAATTTCTATCTATCTATCTATCTATCTATCTATCTATCTATCTATCTATCTATCTATCTATCTATATATATATATATATATATATATATATATCACATAATGAGTCAGACGAACCTACCTAGGTTTCACCTAAACGGATTGTCAGGGAAAGCCAGCTTTCCCTGACGATCCGTTTAGGTGAAACCTAAGTAGGTTCATGTGGCTCATTAAGTGCGATTTATTTAGTTTGCTCTACCTTTGTATTGAGCGCTGTCTGTTAGATGATTACTCGCGTCGGGTTTTTTCTTTGGGCTTCGTGCTGATTTCGGTCCGAACTCTTTTGACTGTCTTTCATGTCCTAAGCGCTTTCTTTTTTACAACCATTTTTTCCTTCGTTCGATAGCTTTCGAGGAAGGTTTTCGAGACGAGTATAAATATAATATCGTTTATATATATATATATATATATATATATATATATATATATATATAGTTTATAAGACCTTAATGTGGAATTTTAAATCAATTTTCCTCATTACAAAGAAAAGGTTATAGTTACAGGTTCGAATACACTAATCCTTTGTAACAAATGCTCATCTACAGCTGAGCTAGATGTATTGAGTCACACATGAAAATTATATTGATTTCATTTTTAAATAATGGGTAGTATATAACAATTAATTCTTCATTTCACTGAGCAGTTTTTATTTTCTATATAATTAGCGCCACACTGTCATATAAAGTAGTAAATTACGAATTAATAAGGTTAGAAAATAGAGTATATTTTAGAATCTATGTCAACAAGGTTTGGAAAATAAAAACATGATGAATATGATTACGACTTAAATGCGAATAACAGTTTTTTACAACTGACAAAATTTGCTAAGCAAAACTTGTAATAACATTACTAATCCACAGTATACGCAAATAGAGAGGATATATCCCAAAACCTACAAACTTACGTTTCTCAAATTGTAAAAGAAATGTACTTATCCAAAATATTACATTGGTATCAATTTATCAATTTCTTGCTAAATGTTTAATATTGTGAGAAATTTGTGATATTGTGAATTATGCAAAATTCTCAATTTACATCTGGTAATACTTATTTTCAGAAGAATATTATCGTAATTAATAAACCTACTATAGTTTTGCCAATGTGTAAAACGTTCCGTGATGATAGAACTCCATATTATGAATTATTTACTAAATTATCTCCCTAATCAGAAAATTTTGTAGGTAGAAAATAAATTAATGGAATAAGGAGAGACATTAAATTTTTTATAACGAGAGAGAAATATATTTTTTCCTTTACTTTATAGATACTTATTTAATTTCAATGTCGGAAAGCGAAATGATTTTCTAGAAGACTTAATTTTTTAACTGTACACAAAATATGTACCTGTTTTGAAAATCAATGTTACAAGTCCTGTTAGATTACTTGCTAATGTAATTGTTTCAATTTGTATAAATGTTCCGAAGTTATCTTTTAGAAATCAACACTAGTTTACAGATGTTTTGAATCAAGCTCATTTATTTAGTCTGAAATCAAAATTCCTATTCGCTAACTTTCCATTTTGTTGAGTACTTTAAAAAAAAACGTCTAATTATAATCAACTGATTAATGTTTACAGTTTAAATGACAATTATTGTGTCATTTAAAATCTAAAAGACCCTGGATATAATCACTTTACATAGTGATTATACCAAATTCGCATATCATATTTTTCTGTATCTCTGGTATTATATCTAAGGTTATTGTTTGAGACAAGTTAAATGCCATTGTATTGAATACTGACTATTCAGACAAACAACTCTTTAAAAGTTATTGTAAAACCATTTTCGTAGCCTTATTTCTCATATTTGGCCTTTTGACGAGATGAAGCATACTTATATATCGAATGCCTTTGCGCACAATAAAACTATAAAATCCCCAAATTAGGATTATATAAATGTGAATAATTTACTAATTGCAATATTTATATAAATGTTCATATTTCAGCATTTGCAGAAATATTTTTCACTGCGGAGGACATACCTAGCAATTTGTTTAGTTAGATTATCTTCATAATTCAATTTTTCATCCTGACTGAGAACTTAAAAAAATATTTGATATTAAATGAGAAATCTTTAAATCATGAGATATATGGTAATTTATCTCTGAAATTCTTTTGTAGGAATTTGGTGAGCTTTGTGTACTTCGGATTGTTGCTCAACACCGAAAATTTAAGTGGGGATATCTATTTGAATTTCTTCTTTGGTGCTCTCGTGGAACTCCCGGCGTACTTCATATGTATGATTTTGCTGAATCGTTTTGGCAGAAAGAAATTGTATATTGCCTTTATGTTTATTGGAGGAATTTTCGGGATTTGTACAATTTTTCCAATGATGTACGGTTCAGAAGGTAAATAATGGATTTCATATTGTTTTCCTTCTAAAATTTGCTTTGTTTCTTAAATCAATCAATTAATTTTATTCTTAGAATAATGTCAGTATTATGTCAGCAAGCTGGAAAATGGCGTCGATCACTGCCCAGCCTTTTGAAATTATACCCATTCATATACGTTTAAGCAAACGCAGATTCACAGATAAATGCACACGTATAGATACATTTAAAATACTCGCTTCTACATATATCTATATATTTTTATAAAGCCCTATATTTACAGGAAATAGACACAGGTTTTAAGGTTCTAACATTGACTCAATTCCCAAAACCTGATCAAATGACCACACACACACACACACACACACACACACACACACACACACACACACACACACACACACACACACACACACGTATATTCTGTATATTTAGTAAGTAAATTTTAAAAAAAATGAATATTAAGAACAATTGAAATTTTGTGTCGCAACAGTCGTCTATAAATAAAAACAATTATTTAGGAGTCCGCTTCCTTAAAAGCAAATAAATAAAAACAAATAATATAAAAATACACACATCATAACTTGCCTACATCACACAGTGTTTCTTCAAGATGACTTAAGAATGTCATAAGTTTTGACCATATTTTTTCAAAATAAACTTTAGAAAATTTATGACAGAATTTTCTACTTGTCCAAGAAGAATACTTCGTAATTTGGAAAAGTTGATCACTAAAATTAATCGACACAAAATGTTTTATATTCATTAACTGCTTGCATCCGGAAATGAAACGAGTTCAGCAGATATACAAGGAGTGTATTACAAGAATGTGTTTTCTCACCAGATTTGTTCAATTTATACAGCGAGACAATTTTGAGAGCTCTGAAGGTTCTGCCAGAGTTCATCACTGGTGTCCGCAATCTGAACAGTATAACATACGCAAATGATACGGTGCTGATACTACGAAGAAAGAAACTACAAAACTTCCTATAGGAAGTAGATAAAGATAGCAGAAAGAAAGAAATATAAAATACAAGAAAAATGAATGCATGAGAATTAGTAAAAAGAAGAGCCAACTAAAGTTGGTGATATTAAAATCAAACCGGTGCAGAAATTTAAATATACAGGAAGCGTTCTAACAGAAAACGGAAAGTGATGCAGAGATCCGAGGGCGTATTGGCATGAACTAGGATGCATTCCAGAAGCTGAGTAGAGTATTAAGAGGCAGGAAAATTTCGCTAGGAACAAAGAAAGAGTAATAGATGTCATGTGTGTCATTCAATATGAAAGCGAATGCTAGACAATCTCATCAAAGATGATGGAAAGACTTGAAGCAATCAAACTGTAGTTCTACAGAGGCATGCTGAGGATACCGTAGATAAAACATGCGAGCAATGACAAGGTTTTAGAAAGGATGAACACAAGAAGAAGTTGATACATAACATCAGAAAAAGGCAGCTGAATCTTTTTTAAACATAATCATCATCTTGATGAGCCACATTTAAAAAAGATGATCGTCCGAATCCTGATGAATAGAGCGAGAAACAAAATCAGGCCAGAGATAGGACAAGAACAGTGCGAGTTCGTCAAAGACACTGGAACAAGGAACGCTCTACTTATGATTAAGATGCTATCCGAGAGAGCAGCACAAATGAAAAAAGACATGCACCTATGCTTTATCAATTATGCAAAGGCGTTGGACAATGTACGCCACAAAGAACCGATAGAGATACTCAGCAAACTCGACATATTTGGGAAAGATATAAGAGTAATCAAGAATCACTACTGGCAGCAAACCGACTACATACGGACAGATAACGAATTCAGCAAACATACAAAGATAGAAAGGGGCGTAAGACAAGGATGTGTCTTTTTACTTGATCTATTCAACTGGAACAGCGAGACTATTATGAAGACTACAGAAATATTGCAAGGATTTGTCATCAGAGGCCAGAATCTGAACAGCATAATGTATGCAAGTGATACAGTGCTGATAGCAGTCACGTAAAGGAAATTACAAGACCTTTTACAGAAAGTAACTGAAGAAAGGACTACAAATAAACTGCAAAAAAACAGAATGCATATTCATCAGCAAAAAGAGCAGCCCAAAATAACAAATAAAAGTGGGGGATACTAAAATGAAGCAGGTACAAAAATTTAAATACCTGGGAAGTGTTCTAACAGAAGACGGAAATTGCGATACGGAGATTCGAAGGTGAATTGGCATGGTGAAGGACACATTCCAGGAGCTGAGTAGAGTATTAAGAGATAGGAAAATTTCACTAGAATCAAAGAAGAGAGTACTAGATTGCTATGTGATGTCAGTTTTTTAATATAGCAGTGAATGCTAGACAATCTTATCGAAGATGAAGAAAAACTTTAAGCAGTTGAAATGTAGTTCTAAAGAAGGATGCTTCAGATATCATGGATCAAGCATGTGAGCAATGGTAAAGTTTTGGGAAGGGAGGAAACGAAAAGGAAATTAATACTAAGCATCAGGAAAAGACATCTAAAGTTCCTAGGACATACAATGAGGAAAGAGGGCTTGGTGAACTTGACACTAACAGACCAGATAATGGGAAAAAGAGACAGGAGAAAACATCGGATAAGGTACTTGACTAGCCCTGATCCGGTGGATGGCAGAACGGGGTTTGTAACAGGAGAGAGCGTGGTAAGAGCCACCAGGGATAGGAAGACGTAGAAGGCTATAATCACCCACGTCTTGAAAAGACAAGGCACGTTGAAGAAGAAGAAGAAGAAGAAGAAGAAGAAGAAGAAGAAGAAGAAGAAGAAAAAGAAGAAGGAAAGACGGCTTGGAGGACCTGATACTAACGGGACGGATAAAGGGGAAGAGGGACAAAGGAAAGTAGCGCTTAACATACCTGATGGACTTGAGCGGATGGATGGTAGATTGGGGATTGAGTGGAATAATAGGAGAATTGGTATTAAGTAGGATAATGGATAGGAAGAAGTGGAAGGTCATGGTCACCTACATCCTGAAGTGACACGACACCCAGAAGAAGAAGATGATTCTCTATAAAAATCTCCGATCTCGTCAAAAAACTTAACAATGTCGAACACACAATATACATTACCTTTGGATCTTGGTCTAACAAGCCACTTCTGGTAGATGAATATTTTTACAACGGATAAAACTATTTAAAATAAACTAAGGAAAAGGTTGTTAGTAATAACCCCACCTACGAGAATCCCTAATCGCGACAGATACATCAGTAAGCTGGGTGAAATTTTAGCGAGGCATGTATAAATCAAGGAGCCATGCGTTCTAACACACACACACACAAAGGCAACAACAAATACAAAATAAATACACTCAAAACTAACATTTCCAGTCACCTAATTATTTAGAGAATTAAACTAAAAAAATGAAAGTGAGGCCAATGACCTTACATGCTCCAGCTAAGTTTAAATTTAGTGAAACAAAAAAAACTAAACTAACTTACTTTCAGGTGGGGTTGGGAATGTTTCATACAGGAGGCTGAGGTCAGAGTTTCACAGAGCACGTCTCAATCGCGATCGTCAGCGGTTCAGTGTGAATGCATCTAAACTCGTTTTTTAACTTGCGATTATGGGGATATACTGTCTTGGGGGTTTCACAAATGATTCATCATTTATTGTATTTTACTCTTTTCTTTATTTCGATTGAAAACTTTGAAGAGCGGTAGTGAAAGCAGTCGCTTTTCTTTTTTGTAAAATTATGGCCAGTAATATTCAGATACATGTATTTACAGCAATATATATATATATATATAGTGAAATACATTTATAAAATGCAACGATAGAAGTAATCAGTGATGTTACCCTGGCTTCATTACTGATTCCGGGTATTGCAACATCAGATCCGTCTTCCAAGTATCCCGATCTGTTACAAGGCCTCCTCTCTGCGTAATTCGCTCCATTATACAAGAACTTAATATTTATTTGCATAAAATACAAATTGTGGCACAAGGCCGAAAAGGGCAGTGGGTAGAGGGTGGTCTTTAGTATCTATCCTATACCTAGCTAAACACTATCACGACCCAATCACTCATTACAATTTGCACATTTACAACAAAAACTCATCCATTATACAAGAACTTAATTGTGTCAGGAGGTAGATCTTACTTTATAATGGAATCGAGATTTGCAATAGTCAATCGGATTTTGCTTGTCTATTGTCTATACGTTTAAAACCAAAGTGATGTAAGCACGCGTCTTTTCACTTTCGTCTTTCTTGCTTATGCACAAACGTTATGGTAAGTACTTTACATTTGTTTAAAGAAATTCCAGGCGGCATTTTCAACTCGTACGTACATGCATTCATTTAATAACCCATGAGTCAGTAAGAAAAAACTAACAATAACTTAAGCATGTAAATGCTATACCGCCATCAATAACTTTTTTACGGAAATTCAACACCAATAATGTGTATGTTCATAGAAGATCATATAAACCCGGTTATATATATATATATATATATATATATATATATATATATATTATAATTTTGTTATTACAATGGTTTATAAAAGCATCATATCACTACACAAAATTTTCATATTTCAGAACAAAACTCTTCCTCTACAGATGATATGTTAAAATGATGATGAAAATGATTTATTTTAAAATATAAAATGATTCTAAACTATAGATTATATCCCCTTTGCACACGTGGTAATACTAAATCTAATTTAAAATTAATAAAACACCCTGGAGTTCAACCTGCTGTAAAAAAAAGCTGTCTGCCTTTTTAAATAATGTACGTCTTTACAATTTATCTTACCCAAGCAAATTAATTCTATTCTTAATTATAAAAACCTGCAATATTTCATTTATACTTTATGCTCTAATATAACTTAAGAATAAATAATTATTTTACTAAAATAAAAGATCCATTCAATACTTAATTAGTTTTCATAACTACAATATACTATCATATACCATAATTATTTAATCATAATATATAACATAAATATTTCAGCCCTTTTACTCATAAAGTAGTTAAAAAATCCAATTTACTGCTAAAAATTATTTACCTATTTAAGTATTGTGTGGTTCCACTATGTACCTTACTCAGATAAAACAATTTTCTTTACAATTTAATTAATTACAATGTTTTATTTATAACTTATATTCTAACATAATTAAAAAAATGAAAGTTTTTTACAAAAATAAATGACTTGCACAATCTTAATTGTTGTTCTTAATGCAATATAACTAAGCATAGCATAATTAATCCTAATTCTGACCTAAATTTTCAGCCCCTTTACTCATAGATAGTAAATCTATTAAATAAAAAACTTAAAATCCAACCTCCTGTTAAAAGTTATCTACCCATTTTTAAAAATCTAAGGTCCCACTGTGTATTTTATTCAGACAAAATTAAAAAGTGACATGTCTAGATCCAAGCCATCCTGCTCCATTTCACAACCCAAATTTAAATCTCCATGGTTACATAAATCTCAATTTTGATTAAACAAAATTGACACACTTAAAGCGTTTTCTTCAACTACGACTCCCTAATTTTCTAAATAACCATGAATTCATCTTATATTTTAAAATGAATCATTTTCACTATTTATTTTAACATATCACCTGAAGAGGAACAGTTTTGTTATGAATCACGAACATTTTTGTGTAGTGATATTATGCTTTTATAAACCATTGTAATAACAAAATTACGATATTAATCACTACTCTTTATCGAGCACTCTTTATTAAAATAAATGCTTGGACAGTGGGTTTTTAATCTACGTTTTCTTTCACTTTTTGTAATATATGTGTATAAATAACCCCTCCATTTTCTCTGTTCAAAATAGTATTCTCCTTAGAGAACAAAAGGAGTGTAAGATTTCTAAGGAATTACAGAATTTTTCACGTTTCTAATTCAGATATATATTGGACTGCAACAGCATTGGCTATCTTGAGCAAACTGTGTATTACTGGTACATTTGGGATTATCTACCTACACACATGTGAATTGTATCCTACCTGTGTAAGAAACGGTGCTCTAGGAGCCATGTCTACCTTTGCCAGAATGGGTGGTGTTACAGCACCCTACATTATAAAGATGGTAGGTAATTTTTTTTAAGCCATAGTGAAAAGAGTCTACTTAACGCTCAGTCCGTATTAGGGTAGAATAAGCAAATATTTTTCTTTTTCAGTCATCTGCTTAAGTAAATTGAATTACGCTATGTATGCACATCAGGCTATTTATATTTCTTCCCATTTTCTTTAGTTCAATTATCCTTCTGTTCCCACTTTTAGTAACAGAATTTTCATTTCCCTCGTACAGCGTTTCTCAAGCAATTTTTTACGGCCCACTCATATAATGACTAAAACTCTGGGATGCACTTTAAACTTCAATAAGTTGAAAAATACTTGCAAATAGGAAAATAAAAAAGAATTCTCCCGAAATAAGTATTTATTTTTATGATTCTACATTGTTTGGTGACTGTGGCCTTAAAAAAGTCTTTTAATATTAAATAAATTACTTCTTCATGAAATACGCCCTACATCACTGAAAAAAAAGATTCAGATATTTAATACTAGCAGTATAGCCCAGTGTTGCTCGGGTGTAATGAAAGCTTTAAAACTAATCCATCGTCCTGGAGCTCAGACTCTTTGGATGTTGGCACGAAACACTAAAAAGCAATAGTTGTTTACAGTTAAAGCGAAACCGTAGACTGAAAGAAAAATGAATGGATGTAAGTCAAATTTTGCTTTCCTGGCATCGATATCAAATAAGTTTTATCGTCGTAAACTGAATTTTGAAAACTAAATAAGTCCTCTGAGTAAATGGTATCATGGCTGAGACTAAGTACTACAATTATACCTACTTAGAACCAAACCCTAAGCAAAACTAAAATAAAAGGGCTGAAAAAAACACAGACATATAGGCAGATAAACAGACGCACACACAAACATCTTGCCTTTTATATATATGTATAGATATTCTCGATTTTCTGCACTATTGTAAGAACTGCAACCTTGAAATTTCTGAATATCGTTTCTTATGTCTTTGTCTATGAGTGCATCAAATTTGATTAAAATCGGACCACTCCTTCTATAACCCGATTTTTTCGATTATCGATTTTCGATATTTATCGGGGGTACCGTGACACAAAACCTAGCTGAGAACACTCGCAGACGCTTATAGTACAACTGTGTAAATTTTCAAGGAAATCGGTTCAGCTGTTTCGGAGTCTATAGGTAACGGACACACACACACACACACACACACACACACACACACACACACACACACACACACACACACACACAGACAAAGTTCCATTTATAAATAAGTTTAGATAATCTCACCAGTATGATATAAACATTGATCTAAACTTTTCGGGTGTAAATTTCTGTTAAGATCGAATCAACTGTTTATTCTATTCAGTTATTATTAAAAGTGTCTTATTTCTACAATTTTTTTTTGTATCGTCCAGATCGTAATTCTACGATAGTTAGTAAACAGCGTATAACAGAAATAAAGAAAAAACGAACTTATATTTCTTGTTCTTGAGAAAGTGACTTTCCGGAGCATCGCCTAACCAACCAGGCTATGAAGACCAAGCATTAAGACATAACCATTTGTTACAATATTTCTTTCTTTCAGTGCAAATACCATGATGTCTTGTCTTGTTTATATTTTTCAATAGTAATATTAGACCTTTCTCGAATTTCTTTGATGATGCCTCGAAAGCATTATCAACGTTTAATATTTCTTATTTACATTAGTTGTGTGCGGACTATTGTTAGCATCTGTGTTCCTTTAATTCCAAAGTTGTGCACTCTGATGTTCATGAAATTCTTGGGTAACCTTCAGAGAATTTTCATGCGAAAACTGTATGTCATCTAAAGTATAGATTGTTCTTTTCCTGCAGACAATGTCAATATATATCCAGTCTACTTGTTGTTTAGTACTGCTCAGTTATTGCTCGTACCTTTACCACTGAGCACGTCTGCAATCCTTGCCCCAGAGATTAAATTCACAGTTAATATCACCATATTCACGAAACAATTTTAATGCACCAAGACAATACTGAGTATAGATCTTGGATCTTTAAACTTAATCTTATTGCTGCTGAGACAGATACTATTTGTCGTGGATTCCGGGTGAGGAACCGCACAAAATAATGAACAACAAAACCAGATATTGAAATAGAAAAGTAGATTATATTGAAAGTAATATACAAACTTGAACGCAGTTTAGTAAGATCCAGGAATACTATTAGTAAGAAATAAATATATACAAGTTTTGAAGTGAAGTCGTTGGAAATAGTATATCCGTGTATATTATTGTAGCTGAATGGAGCTCAAAGCTAATATGGCTTCTGATGCGGTAATATCTTGGTAACTTCGGTATCTCTAGGTAACTTACGTATCAGTTTCAGCACTCTCCCGATGACTCTAACGAATCTTTACGATAACTCTCAACAGTATTTATTTCTGTATAAGAAATAGAAAAATTATGGCACAAAGTCGAAAGGAATGGGGATAACTTTTGTCAACACGAGCTATTCTATACCTAGCTAAACACTATCAGAACCAATTCACAAAAAGCAAACCCATGACAATAAAAATGCATTCATATACAATATATAATATAATTGAAAACATTTAATGAAAAATGAAATGATGGGAGTGGGGTGAACTAAAAAACAAACTAGAATACAACATAGTTTCAAATTAGAATAAGAAATGTTAGTAAGACTCGTTCATACCACAAGAACATTGGATGCTGTGTTCCGCCAAGTGGCGAAATCAGGAAGCGCACTCGCTAAGGGATGGGAGGGAGGTAAAATAATTCATGAAAATGAAAGGCTGATCCAGCCGAGATAAAAAGAGGCCAAAAACAAACTGGGGAGGTTGGGATTCTCAACTTGGATCATATCAAAAGAGAAAGTCGGGAACAAGCTAGGAACACATTCATTCACATTAACTAGGTACACAAGAGAGAACTAACTTAACCAGGAGAGGGTTCCGAAGGATTGCAACTATCAGATCTAAACGAGAAAATCAAGGTTAGCCCCGTTCACGCGAATCAGGCTCGCCACATTACCCACCTTTTGCTGTCGAAGTCAAACATTTCCAATCAGTTCTAATCTTAATTTTGAGCAGGTACTCAAAATATCGGATCAGAATTTGATGTGAAAGACGCTGACCTCGCAAGACTTCCATCTTTTGCGTCGTCCAAATCACCATTCGAGCCATGGCTGGCAGCAACAGAAACACCAGCTTCATCCCAGAGTATGAGGGCGACACATGATCACGGGCGAATGCACGATCAATGAGCACAAGCTCCCGAGGCACAATACGAGCAGTCAACTCGCCGACACCGGTCTCATAGAGGCGGAACCCGCGAACAAGGATACAAGGCGTGCGAAGCCGTTTCTTCCAAGCCAAGGTTACAGCGTTCAAAATCTGGCAAATCCGCCAGGTCCCATATGAAGGCTTTGTCAAATGCAGACAACCGATTCTAAACCAATCGAGAGGTGAGCAAAACTCAGAGATGCTCAGATAATCGATACCTGCCGCCCAAGTCCAGAACAAGCAAAACTCATCCTCCGCCAAGCGGAGCACATCACGTAATGAATCCTTCGCGCCACCCTCCACTAACCCACGATAGAAGACATTCCTAGGCTGTTAAAGGTCACTGGGCAGTGGAATAGCCCGCAATTCGAGGAGAAAGCTAGATCTCCATCGAGGCTTACGGTACGACCTCGAGATGTGGGGAATGATAGTAAGGCTAGGAAACATGTCCCTCACTATCCCCGCCAGCAATGAGTCTTCCAAAATCGCACGTCTGAGAAAGACCACCCTTGAAGCGAGCTTGTGACTCATCAAGTGCGGCACTCCCAGACCCCCATGACACGGACGCTGGACACTGGACACGTTGTCGACGTATTGCTTGCGTCCTCTCTTCAGGAGAGAGAATAGGAGACACTCGATCGCCTTGCTACTTCGTTTACAAAGTGGAAGTACAGACAACCGGTAAAGGATAATGGGAAAGACGTATGTAACACACGCCTCAGACAAACCCTTTAAGGACAAATTCCTTCGACGCCAAATCTCGACCGACGCGCCGACCATTGCCAGTACTTCTGACCAATTTTTCTTCAAGTGGAGGTCGGGCCCAAACCACACTTTAAGAATGCGGACAGGTGTGACACCATCTCCCGCGGGCTACTTTCCCTTGTTTGGTTTAATACAGCGGAGAGAGAGAAATTGATATTAGCAATATTATTAGTTTTGCTATATTGTAATATGTGATGTAAGCTTAATTCAAAAACAATTTTAATATTATCAAATACTTGTAAAATATGGGGAATAGAGAATTTAACTATTTTAATACTATCATGAACTTCTAAAATCCGTGAATATAAAATTAACTATTTCTGGGAAGGAAAATGAAAACATAAGTTTTTCTTCTTTCGTGTTTGAAACGGATATTTTTCGGTAAAGATAATTTTTTAAAATATCTACGTCGGTTTCACGAACTAACATTCTATCCAGGAAGGTAGCTAACCAGGTAGAAGACCAACTATTATCCCCCGTCTACATTCTCCCACTCTTGTGATCGACCTGATATCTATCGACGAGCCCGTACTCATCGATGATATCAACCAAGCTACGTTCACGTGCCTTCCTGCTAGCTCCCTGCCTCTATCCAGCTTGGGGTCCAGGATGCCATTCCAGTCCCTCACTAAGACGAGTCGCGTTGAATCTACCAGGAAGGGTTCCAACCGCCGAAAAAACGAGACGCGCTTTTTCCCGGTCGTTGGGGGCATAAACCGCAACCAGTCGAGACGCATTGCTTTTCACTGCAATATCGGCCACGATCAGCCGGCCCTCGGCACCGACATGGACAAGAGCCACCTTCACATCCAGGGTACGCTTAACCAGCAAAGAAACTCCTCTGGCCAGCCGGTTCCCATATGCTGATTAGACGACAAAGTCGTTAGACAGCACACTGGCATCAACGTTGCAAACAAAGTGAGTCTTGGATCGTGACGACATTCCGCCAACGTCCGTGGGCAATGCTAATTTTATGACCCTATATAAAGACGGATGGAGGATGGCAGGAACCCTACGAGTACAAACATTTGCTAGTATTTTTAAAAAATAATTTGTGCCTGTTTGGGTCATTTTGAATATTTGGGTAATACTCTACGGCTCCTTGTTGAAAACCCCATACTTTGTGACTGCTCCCGGTATTGCCTATCAGAGTCATTACTCCAGGTAGCTTTTGGGAAGTTTCTGGGGTCCTCCACAGACAAGCCGTCCACCGAGGACAACTTGAACAATGGCGTTAGGAGGGTCCTTTTCTGAGAAGAAAGGTCCTTCTCTAAATCTGTTCTATCTTACAGATGTCATGGTGTTTAAAGAGGTTTTTCTTTTGTTTTGTTTTTCCAGTTTTATCCGGATTCGGGGAGGGATGGTCAAATTTAGCGGAAGGTATTGAGGAGGGTGATACTTCAGTTTGGCGGGAGAGTATATCATTTTATGAAGGAGTTATTTCCGGATGGGAAGAGATTTGATAAGGAGATGTTACTGGTTGGGAGAAAGGTGTGTGGGTTAAGGAGACTATGTCTGTCGTACTGGGGAGGCAGAATGACACCTCCTCTTAACTTTAACTGTTTTTGTTAGCGTTGAAGGGGCTGATTGGTTTCTTACGGCAACTATGACTCGCTTCGCCCTGCCCAGCTCCGCTACCTCCTTCTTTCCTCCTCCTCTTTTCGTCCTCTCTTCAAGGACAAGGATCCCTAGGGTGGCATCTCCTCGCTTTCTATGTCTTGTCCTGTTGAATACGTCTCCACCCGTTCATGTTGCTTTTCCATCTCTTGCTCCTTCTGATGTTTCTCCTTATGTTGTTGCTTCTCTTATTTCTTTGATAGCAAATTTTTTTGGGGTGTTGGTATATTTTTTGAGGGGCATCCTGTTGCGGAGGAGGTATAACTGATTTCCTCCTCACTACTTCAGTCCATTCACATTGTTTGCACGACTGACTTGTCTCCGGTCTCTTCTTTGCCGGTTCAGTTTGTTTGGTGGACACGGCCTCTACCGGTGCTTCGGCCATTGCAGCCGCCGCCACCACCACCGGATTTCATGTGGGGGCACATTTTGTATAAGTACTCCGCGACACCACATCTCCAGCAATGTAGACGTCTGCTTTGACGACCACAAAAACTTTCCGTCCACGACACATAAGTATGTCGGTAATACGGGGAAATTTACTTCTGTCTAGTGTGACATTAAGACATATCTTCGCTGGGTACACCGAATTTGCTGGCTATACGTGTCACCTTTTTTACGGATCCAAACTGGGTGAAATATTTGCCCAGATGATCACAAGTAATGCCCACAGGTACACAGTGTACGATAATTTTAGTGCGACGGGTGCCCAAATAGTAGTCTGAGATTTTTCGTTTTGAGAATACTTGCTGCCAATAACTTGGCCTCCTATTCTGTTGCCAGAAAAATATCCCACAAACTTCTTGACCGCCTTGATAAAATCTTTGGAATAATATTTAGACTTGTAATTGCTTCTTCCATATTTTTTCTGCTGTTTCGCGTCTGATGTCAGCAACGAAATAGTTCTAGCTGAAATTACATTCAATGATTCTGGGACTGTTATTAGTTCATTGACTTTAATGAATTTTTCATATAGAGCCTCATCCACTCGTAATATGCCGAATCTTTTTTCTCCATTGATGGCGATGGAGACACTGTCGGAGTACAATTTGGCTGAGAAGACTCAGCCATGGTGGTCGATACCACCACACCAAAGATTTCCAAAAACAAACACACAAACAACTGGTCGAACAAAAATACAATAATTTAAATAAACTCACAATATTCGGTAGCAGAAAAACTAATCCAATGACGTAAATATCCTTGTAAGTCAAAGTATAACACACCAAAGGCAAATGGTTCTTAATATTTATTAGCGTAAAAAAACACATAAATTATGGCACAAGGCCGAAAAGGGGGTGGGCAGAGGGTGGTCTTCTTTATCTATCCTATACCTAGTTAAACACTATCACGGTCCAAACACTCATTACCATTTGCACATTCACCACAAGAACCCATCCATCACCTCTCAATCTTTTACACACCACAATACCACATATTTACAAGAGACACCTAAAAAACGGGGAAATAAACCCATGGCATTAAAATTCATACAATAATATAATATATATATAAAATTTTTAATGAAAAATGAGATGATGGGAGGGGGATGAAGGAAAATAGTACTTATGCATACTCGACTCTCAACTGCTGTTCTCTCTATGGCAGGAATATATGTATACTCAGTCGAGTCCATTATCATATACAAAGGTGGGGGAGATCCCACAACACTATTGATACTAGTTCCGCTTGAATTTATTTAAGTGGAATTCCTTTTTCTAATGATGATACTGCTGCTGATGAAATCTTGTTTTAATCTCTCTTTATTTCGTAAAACCTACCATAGCATATGTTTGTCTACTAAAAAGGCTCTCATAGATTAGCAAATGTTCTGACATCAGACTCTGAAGTTTTTTATTTTTCTAATATTTTTACTTCATTCCACATTATTTTTTTAAATTCGTGTTTACATCGTCGTATTTCTGTATATTTTTATTTTAATTCCCATGTCATTATTCAGCTTATGTTTTATGAATCGCTTCTGTTTTGCCATCAATCCTGCAAGGGAGATAAAAATTATTGACGATACTAGATTATCGTTCACTATGTAGCAGTTAATATAATTATAGAATCATTTAAACGACAATATTTCACTGCAATGATAATCATCAAATTTTCTTTCGAAAATATTAAAACGTTATCATTTTCCTTTCATACACAAGAGAGACCTTGCAGATGGGAAATTGGGTGACAGTTTACCTTTGATTATGATGGGAATTGGTTGCATTATAGCCGCTGCAACATACGTGTTCCTTCCTGAGACAAACAACAAACCCATGAAGGACACATTTGATGACGATTGCAAGAATAACCGTGATTCGATAAGGTAAGAACATCTCTATTATTTTATGAAAGTAGAATCATAAAAATTATTATCAGTGAAGCAAGTACGAATTTTGGCTTTTACACTAAAACTCTTTGGAAAGGTATTTCACTGACATGAAATTCCACGATTGTCGAGAAGTACACATGGATTTCTACTAACTACTCAACCATAACCAATTTGCGTACCTACATGGTGGAAATAAGAAAATACTGTTATTTTTAGAGGCAACCTTAGAATTAGGATTTTTGAATGCTAACATATACAAACCGAACAACTGTTTTATAGGTGAAAAACGCAATATTACTAAACGAAGAAAAGTAGGCACTGGTCTAGAAGACATCGAATTGCAACAGGTTAATTTACACTAATAACTATGCAAAAAGCAGGAATCACTTTTTTTTGCACTGTCTAGCGGTGGTTAACGGAATAAACTGGAGATTAGTGGTTATTTCAGATAACCATTATCCCGTAACAACTTAAAATTTCCAGGCCGTAGCAGGAAAATGCTGTTATCCCCATAGACAACTATGTAGCGTTGATTTTACATGATATAGATTGTACTGATTAACATATTTTATTTATTAACGAAATAACTCATTTACACAAACGTAAAATTTAAGAAGCGATATTTTGTTTATTTAATTTTAACAGACCTAAGACTCGAAAGGCTCCCGAGGTTGAGTGATTCTGTCAAAATAGTAATATAGAACGAAGTGATATAAATGGAAGAGAATGTGGGAGGTAATAAAGATTTTGAGAATAAGGAAGAATGAAGACGAATAAACCTTGACTTGAGGAGTTTTTGTTTGAAGTTTTCAAAGAATATTTACGTGAGTGTCTATTCTTCAAAAAGGTATGTCTTGGTGTAAAGAAACTTTCTTGGTTGGACTTTCTTCTTACATTTATAACATGTAGGAAATGAGGGTGATTCGAATCGTTGGAACTGACATAGAGTGTCGTATTTTTAATACTAGTCGAACTAAAATGAAATCAACTGAGAAAGACACTGGGAAAGACACTGTAAGTCAGTTTATGTTGCAGCCTTTTAAATGTACAGAATGAATAAATATTTATAAAGACTTTTGTTACTAATTTACAATCCTTTTTTTTTCTTTAGATTAACAGAAGAACATGAATTAGAAGTAAATTCACCCTTGAATTCTTCAACATGACGAATTTGCGAAAATATTTGTTATAGAAATATTACGTTTTGGGTGTCTCATCATAAAAAATATTAAAAGAAAAAATAAAATAATACAAAAAGAAATTACATTGTAATGAATTTAATAATAAAAGCTTAAAAAAACTTAATAAAAAACATTTCTTCTGTAATATTAGTAAGCAAAATTGTTTTTATTGTCTCAAAGTTTTGTAAAAAGTAATATACACAATATTTTAATAATTAAAAGATGGCTTAACTTGAATAAGACGAAAGCGCCACATATATAAATCGAATGATTTGGATATTCAGCAATGAAGCAGAATTGAATGCGTTTCTGTTTAGTTGCTCTTCTATATGTAATCCAAAGTTTAGTATCTGGAGAATCAAAAACTTTACCCATTTCACGAAAATCTAGAACAAAACTTCAGTAGACATGAATATATTTTTGTCTATACTTTTGAGATGAGGTTGTATTTACATTATTTACTGCTGTCCTCATCTTTATTGTCATATTTACAAGGCCGGGGAGTACAACAGCGAAAAGGTCAAAAGCGTGGCAATAAAATGAAAACAAATGTCTGAACAGTGTAAATAATATATATATATATATATATATTGTTTAAAAATACGTTTTAATATTTTTTAAATACACTAGTATTAAGAAATCTCTAGAGAGCTTGAATTTTACCTGAAAATTGAATTATCTATAGTTGTTATAATATTAAATGAACAGTAATCAGTTTATTAAAGAAAACTGCCGTTAAAATAGATATATATTAGTCAAATTTGATTCTAATCTGAAAGATCATATCAATATTTGTTGGGAGAAAGAAATAACTGATTGAATAAGACTGTATTTCTACTATACGCCAATTCGGTTGGGTTTCAAAACTGGCTAAAAACAATCGGCTGTCTAACCGTACTGATGAGCTGTGATACAGCGAAACAGATCTGTCTGCGGGTGACTATATATATATTATTTCTACAAAAATGTTTTCACACAAATAGTTCATTTTTTGAATGTCTAATATATTATTTGAGTTTTGGATTTTGTAAATATGACTTTACAACAGTTTTTATGTACTAATTCAATTAACGAATTAAAATGTGTTTACTTGTAACATTTTACGTTTCAAGACAAAATTCTCCACAACTGAAGCAACGGATATTAGAGTTTAAAAATTTTCTCACATTAATTTTCGCACTAAACTTGTAAGTTGATCTCTAGATATTTAATGGGTAGTTCATTTATATTTACTGATTTACTTTACTTATCATTCGAAATGTATATCCACATCGAATATGAAGGCTAAAAAAAAAAAATCAGAAATATGAAAGATAGTAAAATAATAATACAGATAATACAAAGCGTGTTGAAACCTTCCGAGACTGAAGAAGGGGTTCGAAAATATTCTGATGTTTGTTCCTTCTGTCTCATATCGGAAAGTTGTCAGGACGGTAACTTTTCAGCACCTTTTCTTGTTTCATCGAATAAATGATATACTACTACTAGTAGTTTACTATTACTACTACTGAAAATAATAATGAAAAAAAATAATAGAAAGTAGGTAAACTATATGACAAAAATAAAACATACACTTTCTTAAAACTGATGCCCTGAGATGGAGACATAACATATTTGTTCATGTGACATAGATTTTCACAGTCCATTTGCTCACAATCCGATGAGAATGTTCTCTGGTCCAGGAGAAGCGTTGGAATTTATAATGCCATGGAATCAATAATGGTAGTATTTTGGTCTATAAATACGAAACCCCAAGGAATGTAATGTACCTTTACAGTGCCTCGAGAATCTGTAAAGTTTGTTTTTTTTTCACTGAGAATTCTCGCCTCATAGCAAACACGCAGATATGACGTGCTAGGAATTAGAAGTCACTCACTTTCTTTCTCCCCTTTGCTGGAAAACCTTTTTACTAACGTTAATAAAACCAGTCAATAAATATTATATACGCTGTGTTATTTAACGGTACGAGAAAACCTTTCTCATCATGAAAAGACATCTTTTAGCGATGTCAGTTGGTAAGGACACTTGCAGGTTGTTATATGAATCGTTCTAACAGTTATCATTTTGACAAAGATTGTTAGACGAGTGGATTGAACTTCCTAAAGTTACGGCAATCGAGGTTAGCAGAGTGAAGCGAACAAAGAAATAGACCAAAATATCATTTATTATTTTATCGGCGAAATTTGCTGTGATGCTGTATGTGTAATGGTTAAATTTAAAGTTTGAAGATATTTCCTTAATAAATATTATCCGTTATTTATTAACAACTAATATATTATTCTAAGTGTCATTCAAACTATTAAACTAATTTTATGTGGCTTTTCATATTTTATTTCTTTTTGAGAGAGGGAATTGCACAGTGCCCCGCATATAAATCATAAACGCTTGTGTTATCTGGGTATTTAACTATAGTCTCTCCTGGATGACACATGTTGCTTGACTTGAATCAAACCAGTTTATATATTAAAAAGTATCTTTTCATCGCAGCTTAATTCTTTAAAATTAAAATCAATTTACCCCACCTGCTATTTTATACCAGAAGAAGACTAGTGGACAGACCCACTAAAATTCTGTTTTATCAATATATATATTGATATCGTGAATATTAAAGTCCAAATTTGAATCTGCAATGGCCAAACTGAATAGAAACAAAGCAGCTGGTTCAGACGGCATTGTAATAGACGTGCTGTTAGCCCTAGAAGAATTCGGCACATAGAAAATTAAGAATCTCGAAATTAAGAATCACTACTGGCAGCAAACTGCCTGCATATGGACAGGTAATAAATTCAGCAGATATACAAGGATAGAAAGGGGCGCAAGACAGGGATGTATATCTTCACCGGATCTATTTAACTTGTACAGTGAGAATATTTGTGGCCAGGATTTGTCATCGAATGCCACAATCTGAACAAGATACGCGGACGAAGCAGTGCTGATGGCAGACACGGAAAGGAAACTGCAGGACCTCCTGCAGAAGATAGCTGGATAGAGTGACAAGAAGGGACTTCAAATGAACTGCGAGAAAACAGAATTCATGGTCATCAGGAAAATGAGCAGTTCAAAGTGACAAATACAGGTGGGGAATTTTAAAATCAAGCAGGTACGATAATTTAAATATCTGGGAAATGTTCTAACTGAAGACGGAAAGTGCGATACAGAGATGCAAAGAAGAATTGGCATGGCGAAAGGCGCGTTCCAGAAGCTGAGTAAAGAAGTAAGACACATTTTCTCTAAAAACGAAGAAGAGTGTATTGCATTGCTATCTGTTGTCTGTTCTTTATTATGGCAGTAAATGTTGGACAATATCGACAAAGGTGAAGGGAAAACTTGAAACAGCTAAAATGTGGTTCTACAGAAGGATGATGCAGATATTGTGGACTGAGCATGTGAGCAATGGCAAGGTGTTGGAAAGAATGGAAACGAAAAAGAAATTAATATTAAGCATCAGAAAGAGACAACTGAAGTTCCTGGGACATGCAATGAGGAAGGAAGGATTAGAGAACCTGATACTAACATGCCAGAAAAAAAAGAGGAAAAAAGAAATAGAGGAAAGCAGCGGATAACATATTTGAAGGGCCTGAGCGCGTGAATGACAAAACGGAGGCTGCGAGACGTTAAGAAGAAAGCGTGCTAAGAGCGACCAGTGATAGGGTGACGTAGAAAGACTTGATCGCCTACGTCCTGAAAAGACAAGGCACATAGAAGAAGAAAAATTATTTAACGTCCTCTATTTCTCATAAATATTAGTTCCTTGGTAGCTTTGTCATCATTACTTTTTTCTGTAAAGCTTCTCTGCGTGCATTAGCTTTTTAATAGACGCTTAGGTCTTGTTTATTTTGACTATGTTCTTACTTACCCACTTTCTTCTTCGTCAACTATCGTGGTGTACTGATAATGTAAATTTGTCAAGATCCCCAAGAAATGAACAGAGCAAGTGGAGAGAAAAATGTTTATAGATTTCCTATGGGAATTTTTTATAAGTGAATACACACAGCCTAAACCAAGAATCGGACACTGTCTCTCCTGTTTAGAAAAAATTATATTCGAGCGGAGATTAGAGATACATCACGATAGTGATGACAGACTTGATCTTGGTCTCAAATCATACTGAGTCGTCTCTTTACCATGAAATCAAGCGTAGATTAATTCAATCGCCAGTCACAAAAATGTGTGGTCATTAAACTTAAATTTAGATTGCTTTAACTACAATCAATTTCCATGATGTGATGTCAAACATCGATTGATCTATCTTAGAAATTTAACGACCTACATAAGGAATTTGAATATTCTATAAGTGATATCAAAAGTTATTCTTGGCTAGTGACAAAGCTATTTTTTCGCATTTACGATATCTTTTTTTAAGTGAGTAAGGTTTTACTATAATTAAATTATTTAAAAGTAATTGATGTTTATTCTGTCAGTAATATTTGCAATACTTTCGTACTAAAATAGGCAGCAAAGTTTTAAGATGATAAAATTATTTAAAATGAATGTATTCCCTCAATACAGACTGAGTATAGAAATCAATTAAAATAGATGTTGAAAACTGCAAAATTCACTACTTAATATCGCAATCTTTTCTTAAGATTACAGTGGCAGATTTTCGGACAAGTTACATTATTTTCTTTCTTCAAAACTAGGATCCATGTTATGTTTACGGTGCCAAGCCATCCCCATTCCCTTTGTGTTCCTTTGAGAAAAAGCGAGTCCCACCCATATAGATTTCTTTCCCAGAACTTTTACTTAGTAGAATGAAAACCTGAGAGAATGCTTCCTGATAACTACAATCTTGTTCCAGAGTCAACCGATAAATCTCCTACACGTTCTAATAATATCTCTTCACTTTTCCCCTTTAAAATCTCACTTAGTAGCCCTCTATCTTAACTGGCCCTTAGACCTTGTAATTAGTGAACTAACAATAAAAAAAAAAGAAGAAAAAATGTGATCGCGTTGCAGATCACTGGAGGCAGGTATAAAGCAAGACTGAAGTATGTGTGCAGGTAAACTTGGCTAAATATATACTGGGTTCCTTTTCCGTTCTGTGCCAAAATACAAATGTAAGTATCTTATAATTCTGCGTATTCCTTCCTTCCTTCCTTCCTTCATTCCTTCCTTCCTTCCTTCCTTCCTTCCTTCCTTCCTTCCTTCCTTCCTTCCTTCGATCGTGCATTACGCCCTGCCTATATTTAATAAATACTAGACTACTCTGTTTTTACCAGTAGGAAAGCAAAAAATACATTCCATTTATTCTTTCGTACTTAAAAGAGAGCGAGCGTTTATGTTTTAGGAAATCTTTCGATACCCCGTTGATTAATTTCGCATTTTTGAGAGCCTGTGAACGATTTTTTGATTCCCGCGTTTTTAAGAGCTTCCCGTTTTTTGAATATTAAGAAAAACTCCGACCACCAAACAATTGAAATAATCCTTTGAAATAGATTCCTAAATGTAAGTTTTATTATCATTTTATAAGTCAAGGAAATTTACAATTGAATTCTTTTAAATCTTTTATAAGCCCAGTCGTTCGCCTACTGTCTCTACTATGTTATATGAATCACAGATATAGTATGGACTGCTCATCGTGAATTGCAATATCTTCATAGCCAACGAATAGTAATCACTCTAGCGATTAATTATCCAGCTCTGACCGTTGAAAGGAACAGAAGAAAATGTAAAATGCCCACTCGCTAAATTTCTCTTTACTCAGTAGAATCTTTCAAATTTAAAGCTGGATTTCTTCAAATGAAGAGCGTATTCTAACGTATACTATGCTGTAACTTAATAATACACATTTTCTACCCATCACCTACTGCCCTAAGAGGTTCTCCTAAATACATATAGTATAACGTGTGAAGTCTACCCATCTTGATCCACACAGGTATGTATAAAAATTCTTTTTTTTGTCGGAACGCTGGCGTCTAAACCGGTTAGTTCACTGCACTGTCTTGTGAGTCAGGCGGGTTTTTAGCAATCTGATGTGGATAAAAAAAAAGACCTACGAAAACGGTGGAAGTACACTGAAAGTGTCAACAGCCAGCTTCCTAGAGGCAGTATCTTGATCGGCGTGGAGAAAGCAATGGGATAACACTCCTCTATCATTCCCGAGAATAATCATGGCCTTGAAAAATCAATATATGAAATGCAATGGCGTGAAAGAGATCACTTCGAAAGGAAGTAACTTTTCGTCTGGTAAAGACCGACATGGGCAACAGGTGTCACCTGGAACGTCAGCCTGCGACTGATAGCACCAAAGCGTAAAGAGGACACAGTTCACCCAGAAAGGAACAACATGAGCAACAGATGTCTCTGGACCGTTACCCTGTGACTATGCTCAACAATAGCTCAACAACAAATGTACAGAAGAGAGACTGAGTAGGACTAATAAAGGAGACTTGCATAAAGAAATAAGGAAACTGACAGGACAAAAACATACTCCTCGACAGACTGTATAAAATCTAGTAATTGAACGACCAAATTAGAGAAAGAAGAAATGCTCTAGCGGTGGAAAAATATGTAAAAGATCTCTTCCACGACAAGAGAGAGCAACCGACAATACACAAAGATGACGACGGACCGATAATATTAAAGTCGGAAGTGGAAGCTGCAATGGCCAAACTTATAGAAACAAAACGGCATTGCAACAGAGATGCTGACAGCCATCGATGATTTCGGCAGTGAGAAAATAACACAAATAATAAATGAAATGTATAACAACTGTGTAAAACCAGACGACCTAAGCAGACACATTTTCATAGCACTGCATAAGAAGCCAGATGCAAAAAAATGCGAACTTTACCGAACACTCAGTTTGATAAGCTACATAACAAAACTCATAATCCGAATCCTGATTAATTGAGTGCGAAGCAGAATCAGGTCATAGATAGGACAAGAACAGTGCGCGTTCATCAAAGACTTTGAAACAAGGAAGGCGATATTTATGATTAGTATGCTATCAGAAAGTGCAATACAAATAATAAAACATGTACCTATGTTTCACAGATTATGCGAAGGCGTCAAAAAAATACTCCGAAAAGAATTGATAGAAATGCTCAGCAACCTTAACATATTTCAGAAAGTCACTAAAGTAATCAAGAATCTCTAATGGCAGAACACCGCCTACATACCGACAGGAAACGTAAGAACAACATAAGATACGCGGATGATACAGTACAGATAGGTGACACGGAAAAGAAGACTACAACATCTTCTACAGAAGATAGTTGAATAAAGTGAAAAGAGAGGACTACAAATAAACTCAAAGAAAACCGAATGCATGGTCTTCAGCAAAAAGAAGAGCCTAAAATGTCAAATACAGGCGGAATATACTAAAATTGCAGGTACAAAAATTTAAATATCTGGGAAGTTGAACACTGAAGAGAAGACGGAAAGTGCGACACAGAGATCCAAAGGCGAATTGGCATGGCAAAGGATTCATTTCAGAAGTTGAGTAGAGTATTGTGAGACAGGAAAATTTTTGCTAGGAACAAAAAAGTGTGTAGATTGCTATATGATGTCTGTTCTTAATATGGCATGGGAATGCTGAGCAATCTCATCAAAGATGAAGGAAAAACTTAAAGGAACAGAAAGGTGGTTCTACAGAAGGTTTGTGCGCATATTATTGATCGAGCACGTGAGCAATGGTTAAATTTTGGAAAGGATGGAAACGAAAAGGAAATTAATACTGAGCATCAGGAAAAGACAGCTAAGGTTACTGGGACATGTAATGAGGAAGGACGGCTAGGAGAATTTGATACTCACAGGTCAGATAGAGAGAAACAAACACAGGGGTAAGCAGCGTGTAACCTTAATGTAGATGGCAGAGCGAAGTTTGGGTTGGGTAACAGAAGAAAGTCGGATAAGAGCCACCAGGGATAGAGAGACATGGCAGGTCAATATTGTCTATGACCTGAGAGTACATGGCACATAGAAGGAAGAGAAATTGTCAAGGTCGGTCACTGAGATTAATAATATTAATCAAGCTCTTCAAACAGATCATCACGATAGACAACACCAAATTCTCTCCTTAACGAGTGCCACAAACTTCTAGCTTTCTACCTGACTAAATAAACAGTAAAATATAAAGTAACTAAAACTATTATTGCCGTAGGGAGTTCAATATCTATATTTACCCTTAGGCGATTACCTAATGTTAAATGTTTTGAGAACAGCTTGTTGAGTCCAGGGAGTTGATTATTCTTATGTTTAGAATAAAGCAAAGATTATGTAAAGGCTAAATATTCAGATTAATATTGGTGTATGTGTGTATATGTGTATGAGTGTGTTTGTGTTATTTTCATTTCAACTTGCAGGGTTTTGGCAACAGCGTGTTGTGTACATGTTGTAGATTATTACCGGATGTCAGATTTTATTATGCAAATCAATGTTTTAACTATAAAATTCTTAACTTAATTAAAGATGTAGGATACGATTAAGCAACTCATTAATTGTTTACCTTATTGTAATTTCTCGTTCCAAGACGATATCTACTGCACCAAAATATTCTTGGAAGAACCTCTTTTAACACAATTTGTGCTATTTAATAACAAATGTGACTGAATTAAAAAGAAAAAAATCCAAATGAAATCGGCTATATTATATAACCGAAACACTTACAAAACATTAAATGAAAAAATTATTTTATATTACACTGGCCAGGCACCTCAACTTCAATCACTTTCTCCCCGACATGACATGAGTGCACTCTGCATTTACCACAAATATTGTCATGACAATTTTTATGAGCGTTTCTCCTTAGCGACTCGTCTGCATAAAGATGCTACTTTTTAAAATTATGTTTTTACAGTTAGATTCATCCTATACAAGCACTGTCAGAAGCAAGAAATGTAGTTTTCCGAGCATTTTCCATGGAAGTAGCGGTAATTCGTGTCTGATAAGCGATGATGGAATGTAACTTGTTTGGTTGTCGAGGTCTTGAATGTAACCAGCCAGTCTTTCCTCCAACGAGTAGCCAGTTCGAAATAGGATGAGAAATCGCCTGCCAATATTTGATCAACCTGAGTTATAGAGATATACCCATATATTCTCGTATCATCGGCATAGATGTTTACCAATGATCTAATAATGTTCTTCGGCAGATAATTGATGCAAATAAGAAAATACTGGTTCGAGAAGTGACATCTGCATTGTCTGCTATGGCGTCTAAGGACTGGCTATTAATAACAAACTCCAAGGACCTACGGGTTAGGAAGGATTTTATAATTGAGAAGACACTTCCAGTGATATCACAGCTGAAGAGCTTGAGTACATAAACTTTATGCTACATTTTATCAAATGTCTTTGAAATATCTAATGCTTTGGTCCTCGAGATGTAAAGAGCTTCACTAATTCTGTTATTAATTGTAGTTAGAACATTGGAACAGATCGGGATCGTCGCTGAGGAGACTGACGGGTCTATACTGTGTGGAGAAAGATAGTTGGCCCGTGTTCTTGAGGACCGGGTATACGCTTGACAATTTCTACAGGCTTAGGAAAGATTTCCTCTTTAATCACCAGTTGAATAACTTTGCTAGGATCGGGAATAATTTGGTTAAATATTTTATGGACAACCAATGGAATATTGTCTGAGCCAGTGTCTTCTTTAATGTCAAGTCTTTGATAAGTACTGAGACTTCTCGTATTTTGTGGTCATACTGTTTTACTCTTGAACTAGCTAGATGCAACAGTCAGTTCAATTTTAAAGTATATTAATATATTATAGTCTTTAACAATTTAAATGCCGTCAATCGCCACCTTCTTCCTAAATCCTTTTCCTTTATTGTCCTCACTTCTTTTCACTAAAGTCTATTCATTTTATTTTACTCCCTATAAACCCCTGCAACATAAGTTCATTGTCGCTTGGTTGGGGTAAAACGATTAAAAATAAAATGTTTTGCAGGATTTTTTCTAGTTCTTCTCCTATTTTAATTTTTTTTTCTGAACAGTGTTTTATTCTTGTTTAGTTTTAAGAGCACATTAAGACTTGCTCTATGTAGGACATGCACTTTTTTCGTAATTCTAATGGTAATTCTTAGATTAGAAAACTATCGTCAGCAAATAGTTAGTCAGTTAACTACCATACGTGATACATGCTTGGGCGATCATGTCTATTTTGAGACATGGCTGACCAGGTAGGAGATCTTTACGCAGTAAGTTGCCATTACTTTCAATTGTATAGTTTACAAGTCGAACACTAAATTATTAACACCTTTTTATGTTTACCAAGAAAGTTAAAATTCAAGGAATATTAACAGAAAAAAAAATTCTACTTTTATGGGCCGTGACGTTTCAGGACACAGACGATCATGGCTCTCCAGGTCTCCCTATCCTTTGTAGCTCTTATCACTCCTTAGCTTGTTATCTCGCTCAAGCCCCGCTCCGCTATCCATCTGCTCAAGTACATAAAGTGTGTCACATTTCTTTTCCTTGCATATCCTTCTGTCCATCCCGTGAGCATCAGGTTCTCCAAGTCCTCCTTCCTCACTACATGTTCCAGACCTTCGGCTGTCTTTTCTGATGCTAAATATTAGGTTTCTTTTTGTTTTCACCAACTACAAAATCTCCTTGTTGCTCACATGTTCTGTCCATGGTATCTGCAACATTCTTATGTAGAATCACATGATATATATATATATATATATATATATATATATATATATATATATATATATAATGGACATCAGGGTAAAGGCTTCGTCGTCAATTGAACTACTAATTATTACAATTATCATAATTTCTGTTCAAATTATAAATAATAGTATCACTCAATAAATATGCACACAGTCATATATATATATATATATATATATATATATATATATATATATATATATATAACAATATTGTTATAATATTATATATATATATATATATATATATATATATATATGGCAATATTTTTATAATATTATATATATATATATATATATATATATATATATATATATATTTTAATTCAGATACTTTAATCCAAGGGAAAAAAGCAGGAAGGTAAATTCCAAAAATTTCGATCCTAATTAATATTAAAAAATTTATTTTAATATTAAAAAATGATACAGGAAGAGAGCTCCATGTAATAAAATATTACAGAGCAAATATAAATTAAAAAAGGATTAATTCAATGATGTTGAATGACCATTTCGATATGAAGATCCCCACGGGGGATAACACATCACCTCAGCAACAGAAAAATCCTTTCAGAAACTGGAGAAAAATCAGTCTACTTTTCCTTTTTAAATAGATTTGCAAAGAAATTAAAAAAGAAAAAAAAAGAAAAAGATAAAACAAAATAAAATCAAATAAACAAGAAAAGAAAAAAATTGATATCGTCTGGGTTTGCAAAAAAAGAAAGAGAATTGTAACTAAAAATTAACAGACGGCCGTGTTGAATTGACGTAAGGTTAAGCAACACGGAAAAAAGGTGGGAGATCAGAGAGATAAAGGAAGGAAGGGAAGGAAAAAGAAAAGAAGAGAAAGAAAAAATGTTTTATATATTACAGACGCTGGACATATTCAAAAACCTAACTTCCCAAAAACGTTGAAGTATTAGAAATAGGCCTTTACTTAAAAAGGCATAATTATTTTTAAAGGGAATAAAAAGATATAGGATTTAAAATAATTAAAAAAAAAAAAATAGGTCATTTGAATTAAACTAAATAAAGACATCGCTAGGTAAAAAAAAATCATTTACAATTATACATACATATAGAAGTACACACATACATATATACATATACACACACACAATTCTACGATTATGAATACATATATACATACATACACAGCCACACATACATTCAATTTCATACACACATATATCCGTATAAACACATACATGCGCATACACACATATATATGTGTACACACCTATATACAAAAAATTCACACACACAATATATATGTGTACACACACACATGCACACACACACACACACACACACACATATATATATATATATATATATATACATTATACATATGCACCCACACACATACATATAAAAAATATAAAAAAATAATGAATATTATAAAAAAGAGCATTTAAATAGCTAAAAAAAAATTTTCCACATAAATACATATATACACACATACATATATACATATATACATATATACACACATATATACAAATATGCACATCCACAAACAAACATACACATATACATAAAAATTATAAAAAGAAAAATTAAAAATTAAAACTTAAAAAATTAAAAATTAAAATTTAAAAAATTAAAAAAAAATTAAAAAATTAAAATTAAAAATTAAAAATTAAATTTTAAAATCCGCCCTATGACGGCACTTATTAATGAATTCCTTCTAAAGATTCAAAAGTAAGTCCTGATGAGGATACTTCAAAATCAGAATCTTCTCCAATAAACATAGACGACACCTATCACGAAAATTTTTAGGGGTACAAGCTGAGCCTATTAATTTCCAGCTGATTATAGGGTCCTGCCCTTCCTTCTTCATTTCCCATAATCTACGTGATAGTGCCGTCTGGAATCTTTGGTTAGGGTTCGATAACGAGTACTTGTGATTGTAAAGTCTCTGTTTGAAAGGGCCCGCGGACATGCCAATATAAGTCCGGTAATTGTCTTTGTTGTTAGATGGAGAAATACGGGCTTCATAAATTACATGGGTGGATTTACATTTGCCCTGCACCGGGCAGGTATCCATAGAATTACAATTACATTTATCAACAATTCCGGATTTAACGTCGGTATTATTTAGGTTCATTAAAATATGCCTATTATGGGAATTAATTATATCATCTATATTTGAGGTGCAAGAGTAACTGATTTTTAGGGAGAACTTATTAAAAATTTTATTTAAAGGATTATTATTATTATCAAAATGTTTATCGATTAATCTGAGAAAATACTTACCAATATTTATATTAGTTAGCTTACAATAAGGAGGGTTAAACCAAATTATCATCCTTTTTCTACATTTTCGGGTGTTTTTAGTTTTTGATGATTCTGGGTTTATAGCAGGCATATCATACGTTAACTTGTTAATAAAACCGCTTTTCTGAAGGGCCTTATCGTAAATTTCTTTACTTGCGTTGAAAATTTTTATATTAGATGATAATTGGTTAACCCTATTATTTACTATCTTGGGTGTTTGTCTTATAATATTCTTGGGGTGGTTGGATAAACTATTTATATAGGTGGGAGAACTATTTTCTTTAAGAAAGGGTTGGTAGGAAACATCATTTAAGTTAAGGGTGATATCTAGATAGTTTACAATTTTGAGATTGGAAGTAACCTCAACCTTAAAACCTAAAAAATTTAGGGCTCTGATAATTTTCTTATGTATTCTATTAGTGTAAGGCCCATTGGAATTGGGAATACATATCAGTCCATCATCCCGGCACCATTTTCTATTATTGTAGCTGTTAAAATTGTTTGGATGATAAATAATAGAAGGAAAGTCACCCATACAAAAATCATTAGTCAAACATAAACAAAACGATTTGAATGTGATGATTCGAAAACTCCACTTGAAAAGTAAAAATAAAGTATCCTTTCATAAAATAAATGTTGCGTTAGAATAAAGATAAAACTCATTTATTACCGCGAATATAAGAATAAACTTTTGTAAATAGAACGTATTATATGTTCATAATCACGTAACAATTGTTTGTGATAATGTTATAAATTTACATAATAGTGTAAAATTGTTCCATAACACTTTTCAATTGACTTATGTTAATTGATTTATCTTTAATTGACTTATCTTAAAAAGGAAAATCTTTGAAAAAAGTACAAATACCTTTTATTCATGTCATTATTAGTTATAATTCGATTTTATCCACACAGCATACAAACTATCCACGAGTATTTATACATCTCTTCTTAGATATCCTTCTTTGTCAGTGATATTATCAATAACTGAGTCTACTCATTAGGCCGGTTATGTTTGTTCGCAAATCTTCTAGCCTCGATGGTGTTTTCACGTTTTATAAGCTCAGCAGGAATATTTTCAACTCTGGTCACTTGCCAGGTTTCAAACTTCTTAGCGCTGCTTCAGCCTCCTCCTTCAATATTGACTAACTTGTCTCGTTTTCTTCTGTGGAGTACTGGTCTGTTTGTAATATAGAGGCACCTGGGTGTAGATGACAATAGCATAAACCATCACAGTATTGAATCAATCTATGGAAAACCTTTTTACTGGCTTGTCAGCAATTTACTATTTTCATGCTCCACGGCTATTGTTCTCGGCTGGCTGAGCTTAGTGGGATATTTCTGAGCATTATTGGTCTGTTTATTATTAAGTGTAAGGATACTCTCCTCAATGGCTTTTTTAGCTGCCCGCATTTCCTTTCTGACGTCACTATGAACTTCCTGATATTGAATATATCTTTTAACACATCCTTAGGTAGTTCAATGTAAAAAACGGATATATTCAATTAATCCAAGCCTTTTTTTAATGTTGCCACAGCTCAGTTTTAGGAAAACAAACTGAAAGTTTTGATACTTCAATCTCTAATGGGAATAGATCCGTCTGTTTTGCAGATGACATTGATCTCATAGTAAGTGGAAATAGCGAGATCGAGGACTTGACTAACAGACTTGTTGAAAGAGAAGAAGCATATTAAATGGTGGTCAAATCTGAGAAATTTAAAGTTACACTGAATTCCACAAATACGAACACATGTGTCAACATTACCATGGGTGGGAATTCACAGGAAGAAATGTCTAGTTTAAATACTTAGGAGTGGTTTTGTCTGGTATCTGTAGAGCCAAATTCCGCACACTTATAACCGCAGTTATGGCAGATTTGCAAGACTATGGAGAAGCAAAATCAGTTTTCAAAAGAAGTTTTCTTCTTCTATGTGCCTTGTCCTTTCAGGACGTAGGCGATCATAACCTTCCACGTCTCCCCATCCTTAGTCGCTTTCTCCTGTTACACCATGCAACCTCGTAGTGCCATTCACCTGCTCAGGCCAGTCAAGTACATTATACGCTATTTTCTTGTCTCTCATTCCTTCTATCTGGCCTGTTGATATCAGGTTCTCCAAGCCCTCCTTTCTCATTGCATGTCCCAGGAAATTTAGCTGTCTCTTCCTGAGGCTTAGTATTAATTTCCTTTTGTTTTCATCTCATCATTGCTCACATGCACAATTCATGATATCCACAGCGTCCTTCTGTAGAATCACATTTCAATTTCTTCAGATTTTTCCTTAATCTTCGATGAGATTATCCAGTATTTATGGCCATATTAAAGAACTGACACCAGACAGCAATCCAGTACACTCTTCCTTGTTTGTAGTGAAATTTTCCTGTCTCTTAATACTCTACACAGCTTCTGGAACGCGTCCTTTGCCATACCAATTCGTCCTCGTATCTCTGTGTCGCACTTTCCGTCTTCTGTTAGAGCACTTCCCAGGTATTTCAATTTTTGTACCAGCTTGATTTTAGTATCATCCACTTGTATTTGGCATTTTGGGCTCCTTTTTCTAATGATGACCATGCATTCGGTTTTCTTGCAGTTTATTTGTAGTCCTTTCTTGTCGCACTCTTCAGCTACCTTCTGTAGGAGGTCTTGTAGTTTTCTTTCCGTGTCTGCTATCACTACTCTATCATCATGCGTATCTTATGTTGTTCAAATTTGCTGTTAGTAGGGATTCCTGATTGATCTTATGTATTTCATAAATATGTCGAGGCTGCTGAGCATCACCATCAATTTTTTGTGGCGTATTTTGTCGAACACCCTCTCATAATCGATAAAACATGGGTACACATCTTTCTTCATTTGCAATGCCCTTTCGGAATCCGTCTTAATCATAAATATGGCGCTCCTTTTCCAGTGTCTTTGTCAAACCCGCACTGTTCTTGTCCTATCTCTTTCCTAATTCTGCTTTTCGCTCTATCCATCAGGATTCGGACGATCAGTTTTATAATGTGGCCAATTAAACTGATTGTTATGTTGATTTCGCACTCGTTTGCACCTCAGAGTGTAAAAATCTCTGATAGTCTCCATCTACGATATGAATGTGAAACGTAGACGCTATTGACAGAAACAGAGAGAAGGATCCGGGCATTTGAGAAACCTCCTTGGCACAATAAACCCCCTTGGCATTGTCCACTAAGAAAGTAAAACCATTTAATATGTGCGGAAGAGGGTTGACAGTTTTGTGCATTAGCAGGAACCTTTGCCACTGTCAAAAGAAAAAAGTGGCGTAGTTTGGACACGTAAAAGACACGGCAGCCTGTTCAAGACCGTCATACAGAGCACTGTTGAAAATGAACTCCAATACAAGAATTGGTTGAAAAATATCAAACAGTAGACGAATATGACTACAAATATATTGCGGATGGTTGCCGTTGATAGACCGTCTTAGAGGATAGTCATTGATATACCATATAAGCCATAAAACCTCATATCATCTATGGTGAATTAATATATTCCGCTACAGACATACTCTATATAACTCACCAAGAATTAAACGCATACTAATCCGCAATAATATGCTATAAACTATAACCAGATGCACTCTCAATATGTCAGTCAGAAAAAGGGAATAAAATATAATTAAAGTTGTAAATTAATTATAAGCCGTGACTTAGTTTGAGGAGCGTATATTTGATTTTTCCCTCTCTTTAATTTCTCACATATTAGAAGATGACTGGTGTGGATCGGAAGCTTGGATGTATTACATATTACGACATTTTTTTTGTATTTACAGCAGTTACATTTGCAAAATTTTTTTTCGCATTTTAGTAAAAAGACGATTAATAAATTTAACAAATATAACATGTCTATTCTTCTTAATGCGGGCGTGTATGCATGTGGGTGTGTGTTTTTTAACCATTTTGTATTTTCACACTGCAATGTTTTCGATAGTCTACTTAAATAGTCGGATGTGCGTCGTGGTGCAGTGGATATTGACTCGGAACGAGAAATCGGGAAACCGAGTTCGAATTCCAGTCGTACTCATTGCATTCACTTACGCGCAAATACCCTTGGGAAAGGTATTAATCTGTCTCTTACCTCCAGTTATGGGTTAAATAATAGGACAGAGTGTGTTCTCTAGCCTAAGTCGGCAACCAGTCTGCCGCAGAAAGCAATGGCAACCTAGTGCGGGATAATCTTCTGCCCAGTATGTCATGTCTCTTTCGAGACATGATCGCCCCAGAGTGTATCACGTATGGCACTTAACTGACTGTCTTAAATTGTCAATGTGAATGCATTTCATGATTTCTGATTTACTCAATCCTGATTCCAATGTTTTTGGCACAATTCCTGTCACACGTCAATTCTAAAATGTATATTCTACAGGTTCCTTACTTGTAGAGTACGTTTTGCACTTTTCTTTTGTGAATTTACTTTCGTTTACATCCTAGTGTCAGCTGGTAACTTGTCTACAAATACTAGGTTTGCAGGTTTGTCTTCTTGCAGTGATGAGACTCTAATAATCAGTCTAGATCACAAGGAACCAGACTATTTTTCTCTTATTTCCTTGGACAGCATTTAACAGTGGATAATATCGAAAATTAAATATATTAATAATATTTAATTTATAAATAATGCACACTAAATGATAAGAAATTAAAATAATTATAACATTTACACTATAAAAAAATTATGCGAGAATGGTAGATTTGTTGTTAGTGTAGATTGTACAAAACTCAACAAACAATAAGTTTAGTATTATATTTCAGAAAATAGTAATTGTAAATATGCTTACATTATTTCAAACTAGTGTTCTCAACGTTTTTACCATTTACATTTTTGTCATCAGTAATTGACTGGTATGGGGCATCTGTTGATTATCGTGATCTAGCTTCCATGTGGTGTTAGTTATTGTTCGTTCCTGTTGAATCAGTGCTTCTCTACCTGTTCCAGGGATTGAACTCAGAACCACTAGATGAAGATAAAACATTTAAAACCAGCTACAGAATATCTACTATAGTGATTTCAGTAATTGGCCAGTAGTAGTGTGTTTTAGCAGTTTTTCTTCTTTTGGTATCCCTGTCTCCCGTTCTGTCATCTATTCGCACAGACACGTCAGGTAATTGACTCGCTGTCTTCCGCTATCTCTTTTACATTCACACTGCTTTGAGAACGATAAGTTTTCTAAGCCCTCCTTTCTCCTTATGCGTCCAAGAAATTTCAGTTGTCCCTTTCTGATTCTGAGTATAAGTGCTCTCTTTTTTGCCATTTTCTTTAAGACTCTCCCGGTGCTTACTTGTTTAGTCCATGGAATTCTTAGTGCTTGCAAAATGCAGATTTCTGTTGCTTTCAATTTCCCCCTGATCTGTGTATAGGTTGTCCACCATTCACTGCCGTATGAGATGATAGATATAATATCACATTCCAACACACGTCTTTGTTTCTAACGAGTATTTCTCTGTTTCTCAGCACTTAGCTTAGCTTTTGTAATGTCTCTTTGGATTGTCCAATGTGTGTTTTTTCTAAAAACATTTTATTTAATCTATTGATAGGTATGTTAAGAAAGACGGGTCACTATGTCGCTCTTGACAGTCTTTCATTCCAGAAGATGAATCAGCAATGGCATTAGTATTGACTTTGTAGTGTCCTCAGTTATGTCAGGTATTAGTCCACTTCAAAACATAAACGACAATCCCCGCATTTAAAGGTATCAGAGCACACCCACTTTCTAGGTGTTAAGAAAATTTGACCACAGTCAATATTTCAATTTGCTATTTCATATCAAATCAGAATCCAGAATTTTAATTTTCACACTGGCTTGTAAAATTTGCCTTGGTCTAGTTTTTCCAAAATAATTTTAGTAATTCTGAACCGATTTTGCGGGCGTGTAATTTTATTTTTGCATTTCAGTTAACTGTTAGATAATATAGGATTTATATCTTATAAACCCCCCACGCATATCGATAAATATTGAAAATATTTTTCAATATGTTCATGCATGTTCGTACGTATTCATATGATTATGGTCGTTTAAAGCATGAAATAAAGGATAAATTCGTTCTCGTTGTTTAAGATCAGATTTGTTAGTTACAGATTGCCATTTGTGTTTGTTGCAATATCCAGTGAAGTGTCGCTTTTTGTGTTGAGGCTTGTATGTGGCATATGGGGTCGGTACCCTTACCCGTCTATCACCCTCCTTCTGACATTTCCTGTATCTAATCATCCTTTCCCATCACTCCCTATGTAACCCCCTGCGCTACAGTGGCAGTGGAATGCCTTGCTCGGGGTGAAACGATTAAAAAAAGGTGTATGCTATCAGAGTGCTGTTGATTTTCTAATGTGCCATTTTAGAATGTAGCATGCTTTGGGAAAATTTTGGTGGATTCCAGTGGTTGATATGGCTTTAAAATCTCATTGATTCCAGTGCTCCACGATGAGTTGATTTTTGTTTTGAAGGGTCCATTTGTTTCGATGTGTGTTTGGATTTATCTTGATGTAAGATGACATAAACAGCTGGAAAAAACTTTGATTTGCATAGTTGTTTAGCTGATTGATGCTGATGTGTTGATACTGAGTGTCGACGCATGTTTTGAACAAACTTTAGAAGAATCTGGATTTAATATCGATTTGTTTTGGAGATGCCAGTTATCTCCAGTATCAATAAATCGAACTTTCAGATGTCTTAGTATTTCTGGTTCAATGAAGTCAGTGAGCCGACGTTATGTTACCTTTTTTCTTGAAAGCCTGGCAGAGATGAAAGTTGTGCTGTCTAGTATGCTATTAAACTATTCAAAGTTTTATCTGTGATCGCCATTATTTGTAGAGGTTGACTGTTATATGTCGAGGTCAACATTTTGTAGAGATCAGAATTCCCCTCCCTGTCCTTCGAGTAGTCGTCATTCAGGTAGTGAGAAGGTTGAACAGATACTGTAAGAGCTAGCGACATTGAAAGTAGTTCTTGTCAAAAAACGTCTCTCGTTTGTGTATATAAGTGTAGAATTTATTTTAACGAGAGAAAATAACAAGCTATTTTTCGCTTTATGGAATTATTATTGTAAGTATCAGAATTCTTCTATATGTTCTTTGCAGAGTCACTATTTAGGTAGGGTTTCAGAATTCTATTGCGTGTTCCTTTGTGGGGTAATCATTTATGCAGTGTTCAAAATTTCACTGTGTGTTCTTTGCGGAGTCACCCTTATGCAGAGTGCGTGTTCTTTGCGGGGTCACCATTCTGTAGTGGTCTTGATTGTGTCAGGTACAAGGCCATTTCAAAATATAGCCGACAATTCCAGCATTTAAAGGTATCAGATTGTTGAACAAAAAAAAGTTTTTGATTGTAAAACAAGTGGAATATTATTTACTGAACAGAATAACAAAATTGTAAGAAATAAAATGTTCAAATAGAAATGTACGTCGTTAATTAATTTGCAAGAGTTAAACGTTCAAAAAGAAAGTGTACGTAGTTAAATGTTCCAAAGAAATAGTAGAAAGGAGTTAAGTATCTAGAATTATAGTTGCAAGAAGCGAATGTGTTTAATTGAGTCTGTGTTATTTCTCTTTTTTATGACCGACGAGAAAGGAAACATTGATGTTTAGTGAGTAAAAACGAAGAAATAAAAATTCTGAGGAGATTGCGAATGTATGTCGACGAGACATGACAGGGTCGGAGTATTTTAAATTTCTTCCTTACATTGTGACAAGGTTCCCTGGTCTGGTTTTTCTAAAATGTTTTCGGTCATTCTGATCCGACTTTGTGGGTGAGCAATTTTACTTTTTGCGTTTCAGTTAATTGTTTGATGATATAGAACTTGTACCCTATAACCCGAAGTCACGACATCACCTTCTTAGAGTCGTCATGTAGCTTCTCTGTGCCTTTTCATGGAAACTATTGGATTCTGCCCCATTTATTTTACTGCGTTGAACGTTTCTAAACAGCGAGGTGGTCATGGTAATGATTTTACAAAAAGTTTTTTAAAATTTTGTTAAAAAAATACAAAAACCGTTAATAAATTTTTAAACATTCAACAGGTTTTCACAAATTCCACATGACAAGCTTTGTTAAGATATTTCATATCATTCGTGACATCATATATATTGGGTGTGGATAAAATAATTGAAACACCTTGAAATTTTAAGCAAAGTTATTTCAATATGGGGTAGGACCACCTTTGGCAATAATTACAGCCTGAATTCTGCGTGGGATCGACTCGTACAAAGTTTAAATTGTTTTCAGGGGAACTTTTATCCATTCTTTAGCTAAAACACTATTTAATTATTTCAATGATGATTGTAGAAGATATAGACTGTTCACTTGTTTTTTCTAAAATAAACAATATTAAGAGCTGGGCCAGATAAGGCGTTCTACGTCACTAGAAGGTTCCTCTTGCCATTCATTTACATCTTTAGCCGTATAAAAGTATTCTGAAAGATTGCTTCTTCTTGGAAAATGTTTCTGAATCAGAAAATGAAGTTGATCACTTAAAATTCTTAAATAGTCGTAACTGTTGATTTCAATAAACTTATTTAAATAACATATGTAAAAAAGGGAAGTGCGTTGTAGCCTTGAATATTGGCTTGGAACGAGACATCCGGGAGCCGAGTTCGATTTTCAGTTGAATTCCTTGCATTCACTTACGCGCAAATACCCTTGGAAAATGTATTAATTCGTCTCTTCTCTCCAGTTATGGATTAAATAACAGAACATATTAGGTTCTATAGTCTTGGCTGGCAACCAGTCTACCGCAGATAGTAATGGCAATCTAATGCGGGATAGTCTTTTGCCCAGTCTGGCACTTAATGGCAAAAGTACAATTTTAGCAAAAACGAAAAAGGAAAACGGAAAAAACTGATGTACTACTAACATTAAATCGATAAACATAAAAATAGGCAAGCTTTTGACAGTTCAATCAAATTTTCCAAATTATGCTATTATGATGCGAGGTGTTTCTATTATTTTAGAATTATTTTATTTTATATAATTTTCCATATATTCTTATGGTTTTTTCTTTTCGGAACTCAGATTATATACGAATTGAACAAAGTTTTTGTATATTCGAGCGCTTTCAGCTATACTATTTGCCATTATCAAGAATTAATTTTGTTTTATTTATAAATAATCATTTATAAAGTTTATATATGTCTTGTGTATGTTAAGTTTCAAACACGATAAGAACATTGTTACCTTGTTCATAATTGATGCTATTAAGTGTAGGTTTCTCTTTTTTATTAGCAATGCCTATTTTTAATCATCTTTTGCCTGTGGATAATGCTATTATGTATGTATTATCAAAAAGTATATCACGGATATATACTGGAAGATCTCGATATGTGTTTAAATGACATCGGATTGAACTATTGTAGGACAGATGCAATGTCAATCTTCTCGTAAATTTTGTGGTGGTGAAGCTAATGTAATTGTTTACGGATTTGGATAGTTGAGGAACACAATTCTTCAAAGAAAGTATAAATTCGTAGACGACACTGATTCTCTGCAATTTAGATTTTGCAGGTGAATTATTAATATTCAGGATGAGGTTGACAGTTTTTAATATTTTTATAATAGATAACTAACTTAATTTTTCTGTTTGCATTGGTCGGTGTTGCATAGTTTAGGGTGACGTTGTAAAGTAAATTAAGTTATTTCTTCTGTCCACGCGTTTATAATTGCCATTGCTGACGTTACGAAAATTATATATATATATATATATATATAGAGAGAGAGAGAGAGAGAGAGAGAGAGAGAGAGAGAGAGAGTAGTTTATAGCTTATATATGTGATAAAATATAGTTTCATGATATGCTATATTCATGTGCACAGGGATAATGTTCATAAATAGATGCGTGGACAATCTTGTCAGCACTAAGTGACGACAGTCGGTTTCATATATATATATATATATATATATATATATATATATATATATATATATATATACTGTAATGGTTGTTATAATGTTTTTAAATTCATAGTTTCACTACACAAAAAAATTCTCATGTTTCGAAGCCAGCCCATTATGTTTTGGCTTCATCCTCAGGTGATTTTTTATAGAAAACAAAAAACACGTATAACGCTCTACATTTGTATCGAGCACTCTTTATAAAAGTAAATACATGAACAAAAAGGTAAATAAACCTACAAGTTCAACAACTTAGTTACAATATATATATATATATATATATATATATATATATATATATATATATATATATATATAAACATCCGCGGACAGTCATATTTCAATGTATCACAGTTCATCCGATTGGATCTAGGCAAGACTGAAAGCGACCAAAATGACATCTATCGGTGGTTCTACCTCTAAGCTATAGGCGCTTGGTGGAGGAAGGCGAATTTTAGCGTGTTATATACACGATTTAAGCACACGCCAGTAGTCGAGAGTGTTTAGATTTATTACTGAACGAAAGATGCATGAATAGCAACTGTTTTTAAAGTCCACCATTTCACCATAGTGGTCAATCGGCGTGTGAGAGCGTAAATAGTCATCTCTCTCTCTCTCTCTCTCTCTATATATATATATATATATATATATATATATATATATATATATATATACGTGTGTGCTGATTTGGTTGTAGTAAAGACAAAGAAGGCATACCAGATAACGGATTTAACTGTTCTACCATACCACAAAATAAAAAAATAAAAACCCAAAACAGTTTAACAAAGATGGTCAAATTGCGGATCAAGAATGTTGCAGTCTTGCCGGTTATTGCTGGATCAAACAGAATAGTTTTTAGAGCCTAGTAAAAAATATAGAAAAATCTGATAACTAGAGAAAGAGTTGGAACTATCTAGAGAACGGCAGTTTTAAAAACTGAGTAGTCTTACAGTATTACGGAGACATGCTGTTGCTTGATTATCATTGTAAGTCACCTGTTAACAATCGAAAAGGAGAAAATGTGAAAGATGCAAACAAAAGGTGTAAACCTAAAGCAAGCGTAGAAATTCATAGATTTAAAACACGTCAAACCCCAGTTGCATATTTTATTTACAAAATCACTGTTGTGCCAAATCAGTTCTCAAGGTTAAAACATTAAATATTTTCTCCTTTTCCTATTTTCCTCACTCGCATTAAAGAAGTGATAAGATCATGCTATTACAATAGTATGCTTTCTTTTAAACGTGTTTACTGAAATACATTCATTTAATACATTTGACACTATTAGAGCAGCTCTATTTCCTTTCATTTAAATTTTCTATTTTATTACATATAGCGTAAACAATTATAGCGAATTTTTCACTTTATAAGGCGCATTTTTACCCAAAGTTTTCATGTTAAAAACCGCTTGCACCAAAGGTACACACACACACACACACACACACACACACACACACACACACACATATATATATATATATATATATATATATATGCTACCAAAATCATCTACAGACAATTCCATCTAACCAGTTTCACTTACAATGCTTGGGTCGATCCATAGTATGGTTGTCAGGCAATTTCTAGCTGTACCGCGCTTTGGAATTTTTTCCCCAGGCCGATAGCATGAAGAAGCCGCCTTCTTTATATTTGGAATGGGATCTTATGTTCGGAAAGCAAAATTCTTACAACGTCAGGCCACAGTAAGAATAACACATTTGTTCTTGCTGCTTGTGGCATTGCATTGTCATAGAGGAGAATAACATTTTTCCTTTAATTGATTCTGTTCGCTGCGACTGACTTGCAGAAACTAAAGTAAGTTAGTATATTCCACAATTGTTCTGAACAGATTGATTAGTAGTTAGTTACAATTGTTTCTCGAAAATGGGATTTATTTATGAATTAATATATTTTGTAAATATAAGGTATGTGCCTATGACTTCATGTTAAGCAATAAATGTAAAGAAAGAAAAATATGCAAAAGAAATCCTAAGTAAAATGGTCAAGGCAAACAAGTTTTAAAAAATAGAACTTGGAAGTAAAACTAACAAATGAGTGTTCGCGTTAAAATATAGAAAATATTCATTATAAGTTCTCTCCTGCTGCTTTACCAGTAAGAAGACCTAAGTTCTTTTATTTAACAAACAAATGAAGCTACCCATCCGTAAACAAGAACTCGTACCGTTATTATACAGTTTGTACACTTTTTGTATGTTTTTGTTCGTGTGAAATTTTATAGCTATAACAGTTTATCACATCAGCAGACAATTTAAACAATCACACCCACTAGAATAAAATCTCATTATATATTTTATGTTTTTATTGCACACAGCTTATGCACAAAGCAGTCAGAACAACACATGAAATTTTGAGCTTTTTATTTCTGCATATATTTATATGGCTTATCGCAGTGACAAGTACACTAAACAATCACACCGACCACCATTCATTCGCATTTTACTTTTTCCATACATACAATTTTACTAGAAAATATACTTGATATTATTACTCCGTCTCTTTTCTCCAGCTAAGAGTCAAATAACAGAACAGATTGGGTTCTATAATATTAGTTGGTAATCAGAGTACCGCAGATAATATAGCAACATACCGCGGAAAGATTTTCTGCCCGGGCAGTCATGTCAGTTCCGAAACATGATCGTCCAAGCGTGTATCACGTATGGCATTTGACTAACTGACTGACTGATCCCATATTGCATTTTTAAAATGCCTCTTTTTTATACACTTATAACTCTTGTTAACAGGGCTCTGCAAAATTCACACCCATCCGCACTGGAGTGCTGAAACGTTTTTAACACTTAGTTCTTGTCACACTAATAAACACCGCCGCCCACACTAGACCTGGGAACAACAGCAATTAAGAAATGATTCTTCTTCTTTTTCTACGCGCCATGTTCTTTCAGGACGTAGGCGATCACGGCCTGCCACGTCTCCCAATCCTTGGTGACGCTTTATCCTGTTACATCACCGACCCCCGCTCTGCCATTCCCTTGCTCAGGCCTGTCAAGCAGGTTACGCACTGCTCTTTCCCTGACTCTCTTATCCTCTATCTGCCCTGTCAGTATCATTCTCCAATCATTTCTTCCTTATTATGTGTCCCAGAAAATTTGCTGTCTTTTCCTGATGCTCAGTTTCTGTTTCCAATTTGTTCTTCGTATTTCTATTTGTCTGTGTATTTTTTCTGCAGGTTGAGGTCATTCATTAATGTGTTGAATTGCAGTCTGGGTGCTGCACTAGGCTTCTTCAGTATCCGGAGTTCAACTATCAGTTTCCAGATGACTGGAAGGTGGTCGCTTCCACATTCCTCACTTGGATAGGTTTTATTTTGAATCTCCTGTTTATGGTTTTATAATAAATGTGTTTTTTGTGTTTTCCCCTGGGTTTCTCCATGTCCATAAGCGTCGTGGATGTTGTTGAAACCAGGTGTTCATTATTACCTGATCATTTGCTGTGAACGAGTAAACCCATTTTTCTCCTCGGTCATTGTGGATTTCTAATCCAAAGTTTTCAGTCGTCTCCCCTTCCCTCTCCTTACCTAATTTGGCATTCAAGTCTCCCATTATGATTCTAATTTCTTAGGTTTTACATTGAGTCTTGGCACTGTCCAATGTAGAGTAGAAAGGCACTATTGCTTCTTCAGTGCTTTGCGTTGTTGGTACATAGATTAATATAGTAGATATATTGAATGGTCTCTTTCTCAGTTTGCCTAAGAGGCCGCTTTCGTATAACTGACTCTGTTGAAAACCTCCAATCTCCTGATCAGTTCTTGCTACCGGATTATTTTTAAGCATTTCACTCGAAGCAAGGCGAGAATGGCACTAGTACGCAGGAGGTAACAGGCAGTGAAAAAGTAGACTGAGAATAGGGAGGACTGAGGAAAGAACAAAAGATAAAAGTGATTCAAAAGGTTTGAAGATGGCGATTGACATTGCATTTAAATTTTTAAAAATTGAAGCAAGTAGACAAAAGGTAGGAAGTGCAAGAAAAGAAACTGATGAAGTAGAAATGGCGCTTGCATTTAGCTATTTCATTAGTAAAAAGGTGGAACCGAAATAGCAATCTTGCAACAGGCTTAAATTCATATAGTCGGGACTCTAGAGAATAAAGCTCGTTAGAGTAGTTGCTATGAGAATATTTGTAGATTAAACTAGGCTTAACAATTTACAAAGAACTCTGCGAAATAATGAAAGCCATCTCACCTAGAAACTACCAACAGCAGCAACGACTACAATAGTTATTACATTTAATGTAATTTAGAAACGGCAACGACATCATCATGATCTTTTAAGAGAAGGATTTTATAAGTTTCACCAGAAAGCAGTACTGGCTCCTCAGATAATAAATCAAATGTTTCGTTCTTAGGTCTAATACTAGAATTATCATTTTGGCGTTGTTCTCAATGCCTCAACAAAAATAGTACAAATGTCACATGCATCTGCAATGAATTGTTTTCCAGTCTCTGCAGAAGTCCTGATATTTAACCAGATTTTACATTTTTAGATTTACTTTTACTATGTGATCAGAAGGAATAGTGAAATCCATTATCCGATACATCTTTTTTCTTGTAAATCATGAAAATAAGTTCAGTTCTTCCAACTTGAATTATGTGACACATTTGAATTTCAAAGCCACAGATGATCTTGTGTTTTGCAATCATGAAGACAGATTCTGATTTTTGCATATATTTTTAGCCTGTATGTTTAAACTGGAACTGTTTTAATTGTTCTTAGATGATTACATATACCACCCATATATTCGTCTACTTGCAGCATTTGTTTATCATTGAACCGTTTTCTAAACTTTCAAAATCCTCATATAAGCTTGCGGGTTGGATGTTACATATCTGTACATGTGTATATTTAATATGTAATGTTGGTGATTCATGTAACTGTTATGTGATTTATTCTATGAGGACATAAGCAAAATATTTGTGTAACTTGAAAAAGTTAACATAGTTTAAATATGAATTCGTAAAAAATATTAGAAAATAAATTTACAATTTATAAATAAAAAATTAACCAGAAAAGCCTTACTGCATATATTTGTGTAGAAGCTGACTTCTTATATAATGCGACACCTTGAATTTGTTTTGCTTGAATTTTAAATCTTTCATAAAAGATTTACCTCTGTTTAGTGGAACCGGTCATTGCAAATATATTATTTTTAACGTCTTAACAAATTACCTGTTCATAATGTGCCTTTCTAGATTTTGCCTAAAAAAGTTATCATAAAAACTCGCACGATACTCGTGTATACAGGGTAATATATTTCAATTATATGATTTAATTTAAAATAATAAAACAAATATAAATTAGTATTCTCCTTAAAAACTGTTTTAGAAAGAGCAAATAAATTTTGTTAATGAGAAAAACTGAATAACATTTTTTCAAGAATCTCGACTATATTTTCAAAATTCATATCTTGAAATTCGTTTCTTTCGATGATATTATTATCAGATTATAACTTAGGTTGCACTTTAACTTTTTGGAAACATATTGTAATGATGTTGTGAAAAGCCATGATTAAGCGGGGAGTAGATAGTGGAGTGGTATCCTGTTGCCTTCTCCAAGGTGTTTTATTGAGACACCACCTCTAGTTTGCTGGCCGTTGTCTCCTTAAAAGTTCTTCCACCTTTTGTAGGTTTAGTTTTACCCTACAGAGATGCTAACATCCCCCAAAAAGGGGCGGTGGAACAGAAAATATTTAGTATTTACTTAGAAGAAGTTAAATTAAGTCTTGCAGAGGAATATAATGGCCCTTCCCAGAGTAGTACCAAAGAACATGAGTGCCTGCAAAATTTAAGTTTCGCAGTTTACCAGTAGGCAAAAGCTTGAAGTTTTCTTTGCATTTTTGTAATTTTGCAAAGACAAATCTTTTGACTTGGATTGGTTAACTCCAAAGAATCGTTACTTTACCGACACAGAACTAGAAAGATGAGAGATGAAACACGACGGGGTGAAAGGGGTTAATTGCAAAAAGGAAGCCACTCCTCGCCCGGTAAGGATTGGCAACAGGTGTCATCCGGCGACTGTTAGCACTAAAGGCGTAAAGGGGATATTTTATTCCAAAATTAGTCCCTCGACTGGGAAGTAACGATATGAGCAACAGGTGTCACTGGACCGTTACCCTGCGACTATGCGCAACAAAGAAAGACTTACCTTAGGGACATGGAATGTTAGAAGACTCAACAACTGCGGACAACTAGAAAATGTCAAGCAGGAGATGGACAGACTGAAGATCAATATCCTGGACATATGCGAAACCAGATGGCCAAACAATGGAAACGTCAGCAGCGAAGACCACAGGATTATTATCGCAGGAGGTAAAAACAACGAAAAAAGAGTCAGGTTAATTCTGGATAAGGAAGTGAGAAAATGCGTTCTTGGATACTGCTAGCTTTCAGAGAGAAAGAGAGAGAGAGAGAGAGAGAGAGAGAGAGAGAGAGAGAGTCCTCTTGGTTAAACTTAGAGGAAGACCTTTCAATATATCTTTCATAGTAGCTTATGCACCCACAATGAAAAGCACTGAGGAAGAGATAGAAACATTCTACTCTATACTGAACAATGCCAAGGCTCTGCAAAAGCCAAGAAATCAGAATAATAATGGGTGACTTGAATGCCAAAGTAAGCAAAGAGAGGGAAGGAGACACGACCGGCAACTTTGGATTAGGAGTCCGCAACGAACGAGGAGAAAAATGGGTCCAATGGTGCTCAGCAAATCCACAGGTAATAACTAACATCTGGTTTCAAGAACACCCACTACGTCTATGAACATGGATAAGCCCAGGAGGTGACACGAAGAACCAAATAGACTACATAATCATAAACAAGAGGTTCAGAAACGCAGTGATGCAATGCAAAACTTACTCAGGCGCCGACTGCGGGAGCGACCACGTCCCAGTCATCTGCAAATTAAGGGTAAAACTACAGAGAATAAAGAAGCCTAGCACGGCGCCGAAACTGAAATACAATACGCTTGTGAATGACCTCAACCTGCAGAAAGAATACATTAACAGCGTGAAAAACAAATACGAAGAAAAAAATTGGACAAGGACAAGGACATTCAAAATGAGACTCACTAAAGAAAGTGATGGTGACATCAACAAACAACGATGCCCGAAAGAAAATCAAACGAAGAAGAAAAAACGAGTATATGACTGAAGAGACTCTTGAAATTATGCAAAGGAGACGGAAAATGATGCCAAGACATGGAAGAGAATACATGAAAATGCACAAGGAAATAAAGAACAAATGCAGACAGGTAAAACGCGGATGGCTCAACGACAAATGCACAGAGGTAGAGAGACTGAGCAGATTAATAAAGCAGACATGCATAAAAAGATAAGAAAACTGACAGGACAAAAACCTGCTCTTCAGCAGATGTATAAAAGCCAAGGATGGAACGATAATACTGAAAAAAAAGGAAATACTCAAGCGATGGGAAGAATATATAGATCTTTTCCACGACAAGAGAGAGCAACCGATAATACACAAAAATGAAAACAGACCGGAAATATCAAAGTTCGAAGTGGAAACTGCAATGGCCAAACTGAATAGAAACAAAGCAGCTGGTTCAAACGGCATTGTAATAGAGCTGCTGTTAGCCCTGGAAAAATTCGGCATAGAGAAAACTACGAAAATAATAAATGAAATTTATAATAGTGGTATAATGCCAGACGACCTATGCTAGTCTATTTTCATAGCACTCCCTAAGAAGTCAGGTGCAAACGAGTGCGAACTACACCGAACTATCAGCTTAATGGGTCATATTACAAAACTGATCGTCCGAATACTGATGAATAGAGCAAGAAGCAGAATCAGGCCAGAGATAAGACAAAAACAGTGCGGGTTCGTTTAAGAAACTGGGACAAAGAATGCCATATTTATGATTAGGATGTTCTCTGAAAGGGCAATACAAATGAAGAAGGACTTATACCCGTGCTTTATTGATTATGCGAAGGCATTCGAAAAAGTATGCCACAAAGAATTGATGGAGATGCTCAGCAGCCTCGACATATTTGGGAAAGACATTAGGGTAATTAAAAATCTCTACTGGCAGCAAACTGCCTGCATACGGACAGGTAACGAATTCAGCAGATATACAAAGATAGGATTGGGCGTAAGACAGAGATGTGTATTTTTACCGGATCTATTTAACTTGTACAGTGAGAATATTTTGAAGACCCTAGATGTTATGCCAAGATTTGTCATCGGAGGCCACAATCTGAACAACATAAGTTACGCAAACGACACCGTGCTGATTGCAGACACGGAAAAGAAAAGGGAAGACCTCCTGCAGAAAATAACTGAAGAGAGTGACAAGAAGTGACTACAAATAAACTGCAAGAATAACGAATGCATGGCCATCAGCAAAAAGAGCAGCCTAAAGTGCCAAATACAGGTGGGGGATGTTAAAATCAAGCTGGTACGAAAAATGAAATATCTGGGAAGTGTTCTAACTGAAGGCGGAAAGTGCGACACAGAGATCCAAAAAGAGAGTACTGAATTGCTATGTGATGTCAGTTCTTCAATATGACAGTGAATGTTGGACAATGTTAACAAAGATGAAGAGAAAACTTGAAGCTACTGAAATGTGGTTCTACAGAAGGATGCTACGGATATTGTGGACCGAGCATGTGAGCAATGACGATGTGGCGTAAAAAATGGAAACGAAAAGGAAATTAATATTGACCATCAGCAAGAAACAACAGAAGTTCCTGGAACATGCAATGAGGAAGGAGGGCTTGGAAACCTGGTACTAACAGGCCAGATTAAGGGAAAAAGAGACAGAGGAAAGCAGCTTATAACATATTTGAAGGGCCTGAGCAGGTGGATGACAGAACGGGGGCTGCGAGACGTTACAGGAGAAAGCGTGCTAAGAGCCATCAGAGATAAGGAAACAGCCTTCAAGACATAACACATATATTTTTTACGAAATGCTTCAAGCCAATTACAAAACTTTAATATATATAATCATTTAACCCTAATATTGCCACTGGTGTGCAACTGGTTATAGCGAGAGAGAGAGAGAGAAAATAAAAAAAGCGGTATGGGGGATGACGAAGGAAGGGTAAAGGAGACGTGGAAATCAAGGAGATAGAAGATGGCAATTAACGTTGCATTTAAACTATTGGAGATCGTAGCTATCAAGGAAAAAGGCATGGGGATGAGAGTTCCACAAGCGAGAAGTGCGAGAAAAGAAACTACTAGAAAAGTTGCGGTTACATTTGCCAATTTTGATGGCAAAAGGGTGGGACATCATTTCCTATCTAGTTGCACGAATGAATTCGTGATGGCGGGTTATTAAAGCAGAAGCCGTGAAAATATTTGTAGAAAGACAGAGGCCAAACCTTGTCAAACGCTTTCAAAATATCTCTGGTAACAGACTGAGCGACACCGTTCTTATCAAGGGCCTGATATCTGTAATCGGTGATGGTCGTTAGCACATCATCTGTAAACCTGGCGAAGCAGAAGCCACACCGCTTGTCTGAAAACAAGTCGTTGGGTGTGAGTTGTTGTATCACAACTGCCTCGAATGCTTTGCCTAAAATATTCAACAACTAGCAGTATAGCCCGGCGTTGTTCGGGTGTAATGAAAGCTTTAAAACTAATCCATGGTCATGGAGCTCAGACCCTTTGGACGTTGGCACGAAAGACTAAAAAGCAATAGTTGTTTCCAGTTAAAGCAAAACCGTAGACTGAAAGAAAAATGAATGGATGTAAGTCAAATTTTGGTTTCCTGGTATCGCTATCAAATTTTCTGCTCTATTGTAAGAACTGCAACCTTGAAACTTCTGAATATCATTTCTTATGTCTTTGTCTATGAGTGCATCAAATTTGATTAAAATCGGACCACTCTTTCTATAATCCGATTTTTTCGATTATCGATTTTCGATATTTTTCAGGGGTATCTCTACACAAAACCTATCTAAGAACACTCGCAGACGCTTATAGTAGAACTATAATTTTCTGTAAATTTTCAAGAAAATTGGTTCAGCCATTTCGGAGTCTATAGGTAACGGATACACACACACAGACACACACACACACACAGACAAAGTTCCATTTATAAATAAGTTTAGATAATAGATCTGGAACAATATTTCTTTGTTATTTGTGCATATAAATTGTTATCGTTGCTGTAATTTTTTATTTAATAAAAGTTTAATAAATATTTAGTAAGTATTTTTGGGGTGGTGAAACAAGAGAAAAATTTAAATACAAAGGAAAGTTTTTTTTTTAAAGTGTTCTTCTTTTACTTACCTGAAATCCATCCACCAAACAAATACATGGTAAAAGCTCCTGTGAAAAAGGTTGTCTTCACGTGACTAGTAAAAGTTTCACGATCGCATACCAGGTTCATCTATTTATAAAGAAAAGTTTTACAAATATATTGTAGTGAACAAAACAAGTTCTAAATTTAAGAATCAAATCTGACTCATTGTTAGAAATAAACTGATTTTTCGAATTTACAAACTTTGCTTAACACACAAAATTTTACACCTCGATGCGAAATGTTTGTCGTCAAATGGAAAGGCAATACGAAATAAAAGACGAGCAAGTTTGACCATCGTCAGAAAGAAATGAGATGAGTGTAGTTAAAACGTATCCTTGACAAACGTCAAGCGATCGTATTGGTATTGCCTCTCTCTTTCTCTCTCACCTCCTCTTTTTTATTGTTCACATCTCACCTCCTGCCTACGTACACATAAACTCCCTTTTGCAAGGACTACTATGAAATCTACCCTTATCTTCTTTATAATGTTTGTAATTGAACATTAACTTCTACAAATTTTAGTTATTCTTTCCTATCAATAAGTTTCTATTTTAACATGCAAAATGTATACGTTATTTTTCTACAAATCCACATATCCCAGTCTTCAGTCAACTTGCTGACAACCTTCTGATGATTACGAATAAGTTGTAAGCTGTAGGGAGTTCGGTTATGTATGACAAAAGGCCGATTCAATAAAAATATTAACCATCTTCCTACAGCTTCATTATTATTATTATTATTATTATTATTATTATTATTATTATTATTATATATTTAACTCACTTATTTGCTAACATAAAACTCTAATTGAATAGTTCCTGAATCATTTTTTATATTCTTTAACATTTAGTAGTGTTTTAGGTATATTAGCCTAAAATGACATAAAATACTCTCACTATCCAATTTAGAATTTAACGTATCAAAAACAATATTCGCGTTTTTGACTTTCCTACTTCATAGTTTTAGTTATTTAAAAGTACGTGATGTACGGTGATAAATACCGTAATTTATTCTCAAGTAAGATGCAAAGTTATTGGCTCATAACGAGTTGTTTCGGGCGTAACTTAATTAATGAGGATAATAGAGTTTAGCAAATTCATATGTTAAATTGAGTCACATAAAAATGCGATTCGTTTCAGTGATTTTTTTAAAAACCTTTAATTTATATTTGCATCTGCCAAATCCCAATTATTTTCTTGTTCAATTCATACACTACTGCTAATTATATATATATATATATATATATATATATATATATATATATATATATTATAATGCTTTTAGATACAAGATACACAAACATGAGTAAAAAATATTAAGCCAAATCAAATTCTGATGTCAGGTTAAATAAATCCAGACGGCTGTGTGTTCTAGCGTTATGTAAAATAAACAATGTTTTCTGCATATGTGGGTGATTACATTGTTAACGGTTCGGAAAAAAGAAATGAGAGTTCAGTTTGAATATCTGACGTGTTCGTTACATTTAGTTACGCATAAATACCCATTGAAATGTATTAATCCATCTCCTCGGTCCAGCTATGGGTAAATTATTGTCTTGTGTCTGGAAAATTAGTGTTATTAATAAATAATATTATTTTCCAGAACAATACTATTCTTACAGCCATAATATGTTTCGTCTTAAAAGTTATAGGATTAATAAAGAAATCAGTCTATTACTATTGGTGAGCCTTGTATAGCAATCTGTCACTTAACAAACCTAACAATAATTTATAAAAAATACTATGTCATCGTGGTGGAAAAATAACGTTAATAAAATGTAACAGATGGCGAACCCCCAAAAGTGTGAGAAAAAGAAATGTGTTGTTTTCAAGTTGAGATAATTATTACGACTCATAATGCTGTTTTTTTAAAATAAATCTTCTTCACTTGGAATATTAATGCATAATAATATTACTGACTGAATGTCTTGTAAATTACTATTAGGCCATGCTGTCTAGTTTTAGAAAAAGCGTAACCATTAGATGCGAGCTAGAATGATGTTGAGAGTTCACGCCTCCTTTGATATTCTGTGTTCTTGAACTTGATCTTTAGTGAGATAGTCTTAATTTGTACCTATAATGGATTTAAATATCCAGCGTTTTGATTAAACTGTTTACATAATTGCCCCTGGAGGTTAAAGCGCCAAGATTAGGTTCATTTTTTAAGGCAGACAATTATTTGTATTTAGTAAATTTGCATAATATTATCCTTTTAGACCTCAGTTATTTTCTTTTGACTTTGAATCAAACTAAACAAAGCTGGTTAAAACAGAAAATCAATACATTATGGAGCCCGGAAAGTTCTTACGTATCACCAAAATTAATTCTGAATGAAACAAAGAAGGCAGTATTAAGTTTAAATTGCAAAAAACAGCATTTAAAATTAGTATTTCATCACTTCTATCTTGCATTCACTCAGTTATAGTTACTTGTAAAATTTTATCCCATGGAAGATTACAATTATAATAAAATCCAAACCGATAGTACAGCTAGTGATGCATCGAAAAATATATGTGCAATGTATAAAGTAATGAAGGCTGATATGCGTCAGCTGGGTTTAATTGTGATTATCCGACAATCGTCACTTTAGAAAACAACATGCTCTGAAAGAAATTTTGAAAAGGATATTTGAATTGCAACAATACTAAAACTCCAGAGATGCGCTATAGAACCTTACAGAATTTCATTTACCTTAGCAAGAACCAAACATAATAAAACCCTAGACATAATAAAACACCCAACATAAAAGAATCCCAAACATATGACACTGGATTTATGCATTACCTTTTTTTTTATTGAGAACTAACAAAAGAGGTATTAAAATACTATTCTTGGACATAAGCAGTTTAATAAATAAATATGATTTAACATTTTTTGTTGTCAGTTGTCCAGACAAAAAGTATAAATCTAGATACTTGCAACCTATTTTAGTAAATTTCTGTGGCAAGAACAAAGGAAAGCGATGTTCGGAAATGTATTTTTTCGAAATGAGTAATTTCACCATTGTGTTCATTTGAATTTTCTTCAAATTTTGCTCATAGACGCTTATTTATGAATATATCAGTAATAAAATGTTTCCATATTTCTTTTTTTATATATTATGGTAAACAATGAATGAGAATTCAGAGAGCCGAGTTCGAATTCCAGTTGAATTCATTGTATTCACTCACGCGCAAATACCCTTGGTAAAGATATGAACCCATCTCTTCTCCCACCAGTTATGGGTTGAATAGCAAGACAGACTGGAATCTAAAGATTCGGTTGGCAACCCGTCTACCGCAGACAGAAATTCTCCCAATCTATTGTGGAAAAATCTTCTACCTAGTCAGTCATGGATCGAAAGAGGTATGATCGCCCAAGCGTGTATCACGTATGGCAATTAGCTGACTGGCTGAAATATTAAATAATGTATTGTAATTATTTCACATGTATTACAAACTTTTAAATATAAAACTGATTTTATAAATAACAAAATATTAAAGAATCAATTTTTGTTTTCAGTTCTCAAGAAAATAGAAAATCTATGCATCAAGTTTTGCATGTTTGTGTTTTATCAAAATGTACAAATATAATTTTAAAGGCAATAATTGCCGACAGAGCGGTGTCCAAATAAAAACAGCAATAATAACGGTGTATAGAGAAAGGTTTTAACATATTTTCTTTTGCGATTATTGTTTTGGTGGGTAGGGAGGAGAGGTTCTTTCAATAATGTTCAACGTGTACAAGTTCCAAAATCTACTTAAGGTTAACATGTTAATCTTGGCGAAGGTTCTTTCACATCCTCTATATCTACTATGTTTAATCCCTACAGATATAAAATTACGAACACCAGTACATTTTATAAGCCGTTGAACATTCGGAAAAACTTGAAAACTTGGAAGGTTTTTGGAGAAAAACAAAGTTTCTTAAATTTATATACAGACAATCGAAAATTTGTCTTCACGCCGCGCTTTAGTCATTGTAAATGAAGATTATAACTTTTCTGATAAACAATATGCAAACAAAAATGTAAATAAATTTAACGTTGCTTATATTTTATATAATTTCTGGTGAAACGTAATTAATCTTTTCGGAACACAGAAAATGGTAGAAAATTAGAGAGTTCCAAAAGTTAACAAAAGACATTCTACAGGAGAATAGGAAATTATAGAGAGTCAAGGAAAGAAATATTGTGGACTTTCCTAGTTCAATATTGTGGGACATGTAATTTTCTTTTCAAAAATTATAATGACAATGAATATTGTCATTATCATTTATATCAGTTAAAGAGGTTTTCGCTGTTTTACAAAAGATAGCGTTCTCAGAAATGCATGCGTGTAGTTTCAGAGGGTAACGTATCTATAAAGAAGTACTTTAGTCATTTCCCCGAATTATAAACAACTCTGTGTTTCATAACGTTACATATGTTGGATTTCGTGCCAAAAATTGTATTTGCGGGGAACTTCACTGCACTAATTTATTAAAAAGAAACCTTCAGCTGAGGCACATAGAATTATTATTGAAGCTTACCGCAACTATGCTCTACCGGAAACAGAATGCAAAGATTGGATTAGACGCTTCAAAAATGCTGATTTTGATGTCAAAGACTTATGCCAAGCGCAATCTGAACTTACAGAATCATTGATCACAACAATTTCGAAATGTTTGAAAGCATTAGGAATAATTCAAAAGTAAAGATATTGTGGGCCGTACGAGTTGAAGCCGAAAGACGTCGAACGGCGTCTTGTCACGTGTGAACAGCTGATTCAACGGCAGAGAAGAAAATATTTTGCATCATAGCATGACCAGCGATGAAAAGTTAATAACTATAACCATAAGCGTAGAAATTCATGGGATGGCTTATCGCATTATCTTCTACGCTTAGGTTTATCGTAGTGTATCAGCCATTTATCTACATCGGTGGCAAAGCCGAATATCCATAGTTTGAAACGTCTGCTCTGCATTTAAACAAATCAGCTGAGCGTAGTTTATTATAAGCTGCTCAAATCGACAGAAACTGCCACAGGAGATAGCTAATGATGCATTTCAGCCGACCATCGAAGAAAAATCGTCCGCTATGCAAGCAGAGACATGACAAAGTAGTTTTGCAACATAACAGCACTAGGTTACATGTTGCAAAATAGATAAAAAGCTACTTGGAAACGCTTAAATGCGAATTCCTACCCCTACAACCGTATTCACCGGACATTACCTCGCCCGATTATCGCTTGTTTAATGACATGTTTTGTTACTAATCATTTTAAATAAAACATTACTTTTTATGAAAAATTATCAAGAACTTGTTCAAGTTCTTATTAATGCAAAAAGTAAACAACGAAAATATACTCACGTCACTGGTAACGATTGTCTGGTACTGTGAGTTATCATAAACCCAAGAATTACATGCCTGCATTGTTCCGTTACCGTTTAATGTTTCATTGTTATAAAAATAACAATTGCTATATCTACGCTCTCCATCATCCATGTGCTGTGGAATATAAGCCTTTATCAGATTGGCGTGGTTCGTATCTTGGACTTCGTAGGTTACGTATATTAAACCAGGAATAGCACATCTGTATCAAGAAAAATTTCTATTTGTGTTACCCTTTTTGCGATCATATTACATCATAACTATCTTTGATGGTCAACAAAATTGAGTGAGAAGTCAATTAAAAATAAAGTGCTTTCTAGTAAAAGATTTCGAGATTTTAATTTAAACGGAAAATATCATCCCGGTATACATTATTGTCGACTGCATCCCGGTATACATTATTGTCGACAAGTTACAGAATGTATTTTGCTGATGTAACAAACAAGCAGCGGTGTTATAATATTTCATTACTATAAGCGTTATTTTTAGTAGATAAGTGTTTAGATGCACATATATTTTATAAACAGAATAATTGATAACTACTGACCTGTTTTTTCAAGATTCTTTTATTAATTCAAATATGTGCTTTGGCAAAGTTCAGACGTGCGTCTACATTTACATAAAAGAAATTATCGTATCACCCAGTTTGCTTTTAAATAGTTTAATCACGATCTTTTTTAATCAATTCAATCCAAGCAAGGTGATAATTCCACTAAGACGCCAGGGTCTAGTAGAAGTGTAAGACTTTAGAAGGAATCGTAAACACAATCTTAAGAAAATAAAAACAAAAGTTAAACTTCTATTCCTGTTCAAAAGACTAGAGATGAGTGTGAGTGGGACAATATGTGAACCTATCATCTTATCACGGCACAGCAAAGCTCAGTTAACCTCATAAAGGAAAGCGCATTTTTTGTTTAAGATGTTTCGAAATTCATATATGCTATTTTTCATATCTGACACTTAAAATAATTTCTAAAGAATTAATATATTTTAAATCCGACATTATATTTCATTACTATGAATGCTATATTTAATGTATAAACGTGTTCGTGTAGAAATATCTTTTAAACAGAATAATAGACGAATAACAGGCTGAGTTTCTTGAGAGAAATATAGAAGAACACTCAGAAATCATTGTTGAATTGCTAAAGCTATTTCCAATTAAAATCTAAAAATCGTTCTGTTAAAACAATTTTTGTGCTTAATACCAATTTATTCTTAAATTGTTTAAAATTAGTTTTATAATCATTAACATTTTATTGATTTGTAGTATATACAAATCAATAAAATGTTAATGATTATAAAACTAAGTGGTGAGCCAAAACATGATGAACAATGACATGACAATAGTAGTATCAAGCTTTAGGTAACAGCTGAGCCACTCGGCTAACTTGCCCAACTCGGCCTCGACTTGTCTTTTTTACTCTGTTAATATCTACAGTTATGAATTAAAGGAAATATTTGAATGACTTTGCTAACTTCTTTGGTTCCCAAAACAGGTTAATTTATTTATGAAGCATCACAGTCTGCGTGAGGCGTGCGTTTGTGTTTGATGGGTACATGTCGGCAGCTTGACAGAAATAAAAAATAACAGTATCCACCAACGATGCATTAGACAAGCAAAACCTATTGGTTGTAGAATGTGTGAGGAATGAGAAGACTTACCTTCCGCAAAGCGAATTTGCTTGGCGTGTCAGGTCTTTTTGAAAGATCGTAACCAAATGAAATGGACTATTCCGACTTCCGTGGACTCACATGCAGATTTACAATAAAAACAAAACATAAAAAATTGAATTTTTAAGATAAGAAGTCTTGCCCGAACAAGAATTGGATCTCGTATTAGATCCTCCCGCCGCAGGTATAAAAAGCGAATCTGTGAGGTAGATGGAAAAAAAAACTTTGCTTAGTGTGACGTCGGACTAACGAACGAACGAACGAACGATCGAGCGAGCGAGAAGACGGGAAAAGAGTCTGTTCTTTTTTGTTTTGTTTTTAAAGCAAGTACTTCAATTGATTTCAGGCATCCCAAACGACTGGCGACATAAATTAACTACAGAATGAATGGTTATTTCTCTTTTATAAACAAGTCAACAGAAGGAATACTGTGGCTTAAATTGCATATAGTTTTGATCAAGTTGAAGCAATGAATGCGTCGCAAATCACAGTACATCGATTCATTTTGCATATAAACTGCATAATTTTTGGCCAGAACGTTACCACGCTAATCAAAGAAAAATCATCTTCAGTTTTTGTGTATGCGTCATAATTGTATCTCGTATCAATAGAAGAGTCTCGTTTTACCCGTAATAAATTAGAGAGCTGGTTATGTAACTAAACACTGTTATCTGGAGGATGGATTGAAACATGTTACAGGTTTTGTGGATGCTATGGAATGGTTTGGATAATCCTGACATAGGAAACACTAAACCTTACCGACATTTCTGAAAATTTGACTCATCCTTTCATCTAAAAATTTTGATGATGACAGCATTAATTAGCAAAAGAAGCAGAATTCTGTCATTTTACAGGTTGTTGTACGATTACGATTACGATTTCAGGAACATAAAAACGTTTTCATTGATTTAGTCACAAACACACTTACCAGATATTAAACCCATTGTGCAATTATGGCATCTGTTGAAAACTATATGTTAGCTCTACAAAATACTTTCTAAATAACTTGCAAAAGTCTGACACGTTATTCTGGTGAAAATCTTAAAAAATTCTTGTCAAATCTCTGCTTGCTGTTTTGTGACTACATGGTGGACTAACATCTTATTAGACAGAAAATAGAATAGAGAACAAGAGGTATTAAAGGTTACAAACTGCGAACATTTCTAATATTTTGACTCAATATTTGATATAATTTGAAATAAAAGTGAATAGACTTGAAATCAAATATATGGAAAGATAACATAAAAATGTTAAATTCTAATTTAAAGCAAAAAAGAAATCGATCAACTTGGATTAAATTGTAAAAATGACTAGAAACAAATTGTCTTTTTAAACTTGGATGTAATTTCAGCAACACAATGGATTTTAAACATACCAAATGAGAACAGAAAAATTTAAAGCCTTAAGATCAAGTCTGTCAGTTGCCTATTCGCAACCTAAGATTTGTTGATTAAGTCAGCATTCCTGCGTGCGTTGTTTTTTATTTAAAGTTTTTGAAAATATTATTTTATTTTTACTGATGATTCTTGTAATTATGACATTTTTTCTTTACTTTAAATAATTGAGTTTTTCAAAATAAAAATGTGACAACAAGAAAATGAAGCATACTGACTAATTTTTGATAAATGAGTAGGCCCGTGCAAAGAACTCGTCTGAATCACCCTAAATTTTCTTCATTCATTCAGTGCTGAAAGTGCAACATAGGTAATTAATAAAAATTCATAAATTCATCTGATGCTCATGTTATTGTGAAATATTAACAAAAGAACATTTTTATTTTCATTTACAATTATTCATTTGGCAATAAATACAAAAAAGAGTATGAAATACATCATTATTTTAAAACACTGGCTTGGCCTAATAATTATGGCAAGTAGTGTACATGCCAATATACTTTCCCTTATTTTATAGATATAATATAATACCAAATATTTACCTATTTACCATATAAGTACGTGCTGCATGAGTATAAATTAATTCAACAAATATATTTTAACTTGCGATAAAACGCAAGCAAGTTCGTCTCGTTGATCAATTTAATGTCAGTGAGCTTGATCATCGATAAATACAAACACTCCAATGGACTTATGCCATACTAATTTAATGATATTGATGATGTTAGCCGTTTTCTCATGACGAATAATTCGGCATTCATTGTCGAAGCAGCTATCGTTACATTCAGTTGGAATTTAGAAAATCCTTTTCATTTTCTTTCTCTTCCAATAACAAAGAAGTGCTATTTAGTTTTTCAGCAAAGCAGTTGCATTATGAAAAGCCCCTCGAGAGAATGCTTCACCCTTTTTCCAATCGTTATCTATACTACATATTCTCATAATATTAACCTCTTGCTCTCTTCTTGTATACAACCTCATTTTGCAAACATTAACCTTGAGTCACTCTTGGATCTTATATTAGGGGAACAATAATAAAAATACGGCTGAGAATTTTGATATTTTTGAACAGGGTTGGAGTCATGTTTGGCATCCATATGAATGTCTTGATTTGATAAATTGAGTTGAGTTTAGGTTTTAGAGTAAAAATGTAATATACTCACTAGCAATTCGATGCACTTTTTGCCTACAAAAATATCAAGTTTTGAACATAAATTTAGATTTCGAAGCTTAATCTCATTGTTTAGGCTTTATGACTATCAAAAAAAACATTAAGAAATAATCATGGCGCACTAGAAAGGAGTCGAATTTCTAAATAGTTTTAATACTAGATCGATGATTTATTTATTAGTAACCTTTCCTAAACATTTCCAAATCAAAAATTATGATCTTGAACTGAAATGAAAGCGATGATGGCACCTACTCTGAATCTATCATTACAATTCAGAATGTAGAATTAGTAAATACACATCAGATCTCACAGTGTATGGATCAGTTAGTTAAGTGTAAGAGAAAAAGAAATTGAATATAGAATAGGCAGTGTAATAGTTAGCTTCTCCGTACATCACAAATTACTACGAAACCAAAAGATCAACCTATTAACTCAAGTAATGTTTTTAAATAGCTACGTCAGATAGATAAATTCATATAGATTTTATACTTTGTGCCAAGCCCGGTCAGAAATATTTAAAGTGTCAGCCGCTTTCTCAGATCAATAGTGTAAAAGGCTTTGAGTGATTAAAGGGTCATGGGAAAGGTCATCCTTCTTTGAACATTGTGAACTGGCGATACAGATTCACAACAACGAACTGTACCAATAGCCAACATTAAATGCGTCAGAATTGACAAAATAAATCTGGCTGCTCTTCTTCAAAAGGACCTACGATCAGTGGCAGGAAATGGATTCTAAATTTAACGCCTCCAAAACAAAAGTATTCCCATTTAACTGCCACAGAGAAACTTTTCTGTCTACCATTAGCATCATTGACACTAGACTCAAGCATTACAACAAACTGCGGCTTCATACCCTCACGTTTTTAATTGATTCAAAGTAAAGCGACTACATCTAATCTAAAAGCCGATATAAAATAATTGATAGTATAAAAATGATTTCATCAACGAAAATAAAATAATAAACCCTAACGTATACGTAAATAATTTAACGCTGTCACAAAGTTAGCATTTGTTACCAGAGTCTATAGTAATAGTAATGGTTATGGTAAAACAAAACAATGGTAATCTAGAAGGAGTACTTTTATTAGACTTATGTGGCCTAAAGTTGGGTTTCGGTAAAAGATAGACATTTAGAGTAAGGACAACTTGCAAGTTTGGCGAAATATAAACTTTCCCAGACCAGCTTTGTGAGTTAGTATTTTAATCGTAGTAAATACTATATGTTTTTCAGCACTAAAAAGTTCTATAAATTAATATTAATATGTAGTCAGGCAACTGCATTTATTTTTATGTTATTATCTATGAACATTATCTATTGACATTAATTATAGTAACAATAAATAACTGAATTCAGAACACACACGCACGCACGCGTTCACACACACACACACATATATATATATATATATATATATATATATATATATATAACGTGTGTGAACGCGTGCGTGCGTGTGTGTTTTGGATTCAGTTATTTATTGTTACTGTAATTAATGTTAATATATATATATATATATATATATATATATATATATAATACTGCATTCTAGTGATGTGACATAATTCTTATTCATAACTTGTAGCATCTGCACCAACCGAACCTTTCTTCTCATGACAGACGAACGCGTGTCAGCAGTGTATTTCGCTAGACTGATCGAAACAACCAGATGTAATATATTTGCCCCGCGCCACTGTTAACATCTTGTCAGCACTGCTACCCGCTCTGTGACTACTTTGAAAACTTATGTCACTTTTTCCTGTGAACACCCATACTATACTTACTACCCAGCTAATTATAGAATCGGTCACACCCTTTTTATACTTTCGTAATTTAAATGCAAATTTTGTTGCATGGGAAAATTTTTAAAAATTAATTCCTGTTTACTGTTTGTGTCAGATTTTTCTCCACCTCGAAAAATATAAATTTAAAACGTAAATTTACGTCAGAATCATATCTAGGGTTATTTTATTTTGGGTCATTTACCTATTATCGTTGAAATTCTTAAATCTGAAAACTTGAGCGATGACCACGTAATCATTGAGAAACGACTAATCAGAAGTCTGTAATCACAATCGTTTTATATACATGAAGTCATTAATTAATTATTTTTCAAACCATATTCGTTTCCGAAATATTTTGATAATAAAACGGCCTAATGTTGTATAAGAGGCTCGGCTGATATTTGCCTCTGCGCTATTCTAGAATGTAATGCAGCGAATATCGGTTTCGGGTAACTCGCTAACAGTAAACCAATGTTGCCGCATTTAATGATCTACGGCCGCTATTGTGTAATCATAGTAGCAGCTTTTCTCGGCGACTTTCTGCCTGCTCCGTTGCATTAATTCCTTCCTTGCTTTTATTATGCACGCATATACAACTGGTTTTCAAAAACTGCAAGTGGAATGCAACTGTCTCTTCGCATGACACAATTTTTGAGTAAAGGTCAACTATATCGTGATATACTCGAAGTTGCTATACAGGTGTTTCTTTTAATCTATCTATCTATCTATCTATCTATCTATCTATCTATCTATCTATCTATCTATCTATCTATCTATAACTGTAAATTTATATTTGAACACGTCTTGAAAAACCCACCAATTAAAAACGCGGAGAGAAAAAAATGGAAACAAAAAAGAAACGAACTAAGCACTTGAACATTAGTGAAATTACTAGTCGAAAGAAAAAAAAAACCGAGACGAGGAACATAACATGTAAAGCGCTCAATACAATAGCAGAGCAAATAAATAAGTAGATAACCTAGAGTCAACGGACCTACCAAGGTTTCACCAAATGGATCGTCAGTCATTTGGTGAAAGTAGGTCTGTTGGCTCTAGGTTAGCTACTTACTTATATATATATATATATATATATATATATATATATATAAATTCATTACTTCTTCACACATATATATATATATATATATATATATATATATAGTCATCCGCAGACAGATCTGTTTCGCTGTATCACAGCTCATCAGTACGATTAGACTCCGATTGCTTTAACCCAGGATTGAAACCCGACCGAATTGGCGTCAGTCGGCGGTTCTACCTCAGAGCTTTGGGCGCTCGGTAGAAGAAAGCAGGTATATATATATATATATATATATATATATATATATGAAGAAAAAATGGATTTTTAAATTTAATGATTCAACAGATTTTATAACTTAACGCTAGTTATCGCAGATAATCATATTTGAGTAGACGCTCAATTCATATACTAAAAACTTATATTCATATATTTTCAAAAATAAAAATAAGAGTAAAATGAAATAAAAAATGCAATGAAACTCTGATATACTTTCATTTGATAAGCTTTTAATTCCTGTAATGAATAATAATAATTAAGGACATTATAGTCTGAAGAAAAAATTTTTTTCGATTACTAATAAAATTTTAAAATAATTGTTTTCATTTTTTTTATTATCATAATAATTCATAAAGTTTTAAAAATATTTGAAAAATCTTTTAAAGAACTGTTGTCCTTTTTTTAGTTAAGAATTGATGATTATATTGCCTATCAAAAAAATAAAAATAATAAAAAAATTTTATATTTTTAAAATAATTAATTTTTTTTGTGTGTGTAAATAAATATGTTCATTTAAGTACGAGGTTTCATATGGGTCATAACAAATTTCCATAGGGGTCGTATTTATTTTAGAAGTTATCATGTTTTGGATTATTCCCCTTACATGGAAAACGAAAGAAACCGCACTTTGTTCCGGATTCAAGTCTTTTCAAGACGCTTATAAAATTCAACAGCCTATTTTGCAAGTCATTCCTTAAACATTTAAAGCAACATTCCTAATTTTCTAATTTTGTTAAAAAAAATATAATCATTGTGAAATTCACAATTTGTGGAGGTACCTAAAATATGAAAAATATATATTAAAAATAAAAATTAATAAATGCCATGACATATATAAGATAACAGATGGAAATTACTTTGTTGCGTTTGTTTAACGTTTAATTTAGGGAATTTAATAATTCGAAATATTATCTGTAAACAAATATAGCAAGGCTCATGTAAAGATTTACAACTTCTAGCTTTTTTAATATTTTTCATTTTACGGTAAATGTTTTATTGACTTCTTTAAATTTCTACTAATATGTGGAAAATGATGAGCTATTGCGTAGGTGCCTCTACTAAATCATTGAAAAAACAGCATAGTATGAACGGAAAATACCTTACACTTAATAAAAATGAACTTTTTCGATCAAAAACTTTATATTATTATTAAAAGGAAAGTTTAAAATTTTGGTAAAATATCTTGTTTTGATTTCAGTTTAGCGGGTAAGCAAATCGTTACAAGAGTTTACAATGGAAACGTAGTATCACATAACTTAGTTTTTTATTTCTGGTGACAAACACATTAATTTGAAAATTCTTGCAAAATTCAAATAATTGTCAGATTTTAATACAACTTTTATGACTTATTCACAAATAAATGAAATTATTATTTTGAAAAAATTTGATAAAAATATACTTTTCGCATCTGTACGCCCATCTACATAAATTTATAAAATGAAAAAAATGAATTTTTTTGCGAAAACTGGTTTTACTAGTTAAACTCCGGCCTCATTGGGAAATGTAAGTCATCTATTATGTTTTGAAAAATTTGCTCCCAATCCTAAAAGAAAAAACGCAATATAACTATGATATTTGATAAGGTTTTACTTGCTCGAATAAATAATATAAATTAAGGATATTATAAGCTATAGAAACAAAATTCGATTAATAATGAAATTTTAAAATAATTAAATTTATTTTTTTTAATCATAATTTATAAAGATTCAAATATAATTTTACAATACTTCAAAGATTTGTTGGGGTTAGTTTATAAAATTATTAATCGGAGATTATATTTAGTATTTTTTTGTATGTATGTGTTTTTATTATGTATTGGAAGAGTTTTTTGTATGGAAATTTCTATGTTTAAATTAAAAGGTCACGTGTTTCAGGGTTTCTTTAGTTTACCGGGAAAAAATTTTACACTTATTTAACTTGTTATCGTCATATACTTTTATGTTATATTATTTCGCATCTGTCAAATCTGTCAACACATATGGTGAAAAGGTCAGAAAATGAACTCTGTGTTTAGTTTTATTCTAAATTTTATGCTATAAATAAGTAGTACTTGTGTAAATCATATTAATTTAACGTTAAAAGTGAAAGATAAAAGGAACAGGTTACAAGGGCTGCCAGGGAAAGGATGCGCGTTAAGGAGATGTAATTTCTTGGAGATTGTAGCTGTCAGGGAAGCAAGTATACGGAAAGGAATCCACAGGCATGAAGTGCGAAAAAAGAAGCTGAATTAATTGCATTGCAGATTCTTCGTTGGATTTTGTCAAGAAGCCCGAGATGAATAGCAGGGGCACCCGACTAGATGTGACAGCAGTATTCAATGCACTGTTGGATAGTTGATTTCTATATGTGCAAGTTGGATTCATACGAGAAAAACTTCCTGGCTATACACAAGAAACCAAACCTCCTAGCAGCAGATTTAGCTATAGATTCAATATAGTCATTACACTTGAGATCGGCAGAGAGAGTTATGCCGAGGAGGCGCAGTGTTTTGATTTCAGGGAGACTAGCCTGATCTATGCTGATCAGAAGTGTAGAAGTGATTTTCTATGGTAGTTAAAAGATAGCAGCTATGTTTTGGAAGCATTAAAATTTACAAGCCATTTTTACCCAGTCCACCATAAATTGGAAATCTTTTTTAAGATCACCAGCAAGATTTACTTTGGCAGCCTCGGCAGATTTCTTTTCGAGGCAGGAAAAATGGTGGCGTCATCATCGTAGATGCCTACTTGGAATCTGATTACATCAGGAAGATCGTTGATGAAGATAAAAACGCGTATGACCTAGAAAAGAGACTTGAGAGACACCAGCGTATGATAGTATCAGGAAGTATGCCCGTTCAATATTATCTTTATTACGCGATCTGAAAGGAACGACTGGATTAAATCAAAGAAGCGTTTAGTTATACCATCGCACTGTACCTTGTGTAGAAGGCTTTACTAAAAATCGGTAAGAGGCTGATAGGACGATAATTTAAGGAGTATGAGGGTTCTCCAGAGTTCTTAAATACAGAAACCACAGAGGAGAACTTCCAGTAGGCAAGAAAAGCAAGAAACAAAGAGGTAGTAGTTGTAGATTTTGGAGAGGACAGAGGAATGTTCAGGGGCACATTTCTTCAATACAATGATTGAAACTCCTTCACCTCCGCTCGCCTCATGGCAGTCAATTTTTACTATCAAGGGGGCAATGTGATCATCAGTATGTTTGTATATATATATATATATATATATATATATATATATATATATATATATGTGTGTGTGTGTGTGTGTGTGTGTGTGTGTGTGTGTGTATTTATATGTATCACTCATTCGTTGCAGTGGTTGAATATATTCTTAAGTCCGGCACTGAATCTAAACAGCTTCCAAGCTTCACCACTAATTCAGTTCTCAACCAAATTGCAGACAGTTTACAGAGTTAGGTAGGACGCCTCCTTAGCAACATTTTGAAAAAAAAAATTGAATTAAGGTTCAGTAGATAGAAAGTTACATCAAAATATATGAAATCTGAAAAGGGAAACTAACTACTTAAGTTCATAAGAATATCTTGTCCTGTTCTTTTCCAGGTTTAATGTATATATTTGTATATATTTAGTGTATTGAAGCTTTAGATAATTCTCTAAACATCTATTGTTAAATATAACAGACAACGAATATCTATTATGCTTAATCTTGAGCTGCGCTAAATATCGTATTTTGGTTTTAATTCAGGTAAAAATATGACATCACATTGCGTGAGAGACGGAATTTTAAAAAAGCATTTGTGTAAATGCAATGTAATGTGTTGTGACCAAATTGAAATGTGATTCTATTAAGTGTGAATTGCTTTGATTTAATGTAGATGGCCTCCAATATCTGAAGGTTCTTTTACTGTATGTATTTGTGTGTATTATAGAACCGAATTACAAATTAACGGTCTGCGTCTGCTATTCTGTGACTGTTGTCGTCGCATAGCAATGTTTTATGCCAATACAAAATATCATCTTTGATGCTGGATGTTTTTATGTTCACGTTCATAGAACCTCTCTGAATATGACTCCTGTAAGCCGAAAGCTTAAAACCAGAATAATAAAAAATACCCAAATGCTGGACAATTTTTACCTTTATTTTCACCTGAAATTAAAGCCAAAATACGATGTTTAGAACATCTTATGATTACACATAATAGATATTCATTGTCTGTTATATTTAACAGTATTTGTACACACACACACACATATATATATGTGTGTGTGCGTGTCTGTGTGTGAATTAATAAATATACATATATATCACTATATACACACGTATAAACATATTATCAAGGTGTTCATAAAACAGTAAAGTATAAACTGAGTTACTCAGTATATATATATATATATATATATATATATATATATATATATAAATGAGATTTCTTTTGCAATTCTTTGATTTTTTTTTATAAATGTGAATGCCGTGCAATTTCTGCGATGTCATTTAGCATGTATTTCACATTCTTTTGTAGATTCGCAATTTTGTAGATCCTATTCGACATGTAGATCGTACGCTGAAGTGGCACCAACAAATCATCGTAGCTTACCTTCATTGAACTCATATATTATCATTCGCATCAAACATACTAAAACAAAACAAAGTAAATGCTTCTAATCAAACAACGAGACGGCACAACTACAAAGAGAATTGATTTTCATAGTAAATATCGTCGCAGCCAAACGTTAGTAAGCCTACACTCTGACATATTCTTGACGATAATTTGAAGCATGTCCAATGGTAACATTATTTGTTTTCTTATGAGAAAACATTAGATAATCGTTTAACTCTGAACCATTTTAGATTGTTGCTTGATATTCATAAAAGTTTTGTATTTAAACAAGCTTTTCAGGGAAATAATTTTCTCAACTACAGTTAGTTATCGCTCTTTTTCGTATTCCCAATTTCTTGTTTGAACTAGTGAGAAATTGCAACATCTTGATTATGTACTTATTTACTGTTCGTGTTATATGTGCAATCTATTTTAGTTGTTGCTGTTGCTGAGGGTCCTAAAACTATGTCTTTTCTTTTATTTGTCGCGCGATTTTTTGTAATTCTGTAGAACCAGTTCATAAATTTTGAAGAACAGCGGTTCTCGTTTAGACCTATGTTCACTTAAAGCTAAATTATCCATTGAGAAAGGGGTTGTAAAGAGATTGCAATTTAGCTCAGTCCTTGTCGAGTTGTTGTGGAAGGTGATTTCAATTCATTTTTTCAGACAGTCCGAAATATGACGACTTTAATCCAATGATTAGCATTGATTAACACGGTCCTTTCATGGAATGCCGTCGCTAAACAGTGTCATTCTCTATTCATTCACTCTGAATAGAGGTAAGTAGAATTTTTACGAATATTTTGCTTGGATAATACTTAAATGATAATTTCTATACAATTTCACATTATTAAATCTTGGCTCTTCCGTACATTGCTGATAGTAACTGAATTTTCTGTTTTCAAATCATTTATGCATGAATATTCACTGTAGTTAAACAAGAACTCCGCAAAATTTTGCCAGTGGGAAAGTGCTTTAACCATACCCACTCGTTGTTTATAAACCTCAGTTCTGTTAAACGCACTTGTTACCAGCCAATAAGATAATTCTTATCGCAGGTAGATGGTCATAATGTTTTCGCTCATAAGTGGCATGGTGCTTTTTAAAATAACTGAACGAAGACATTCTCGAAGCAATTTGTTATCAGGACTTTCATTTGTAAATATATCAGAATTAAGTTCATTATTTTCAAGTCGTTTGTTTCCGGTCATATTCTGCTTTCCTCGTGAAATATAGTCGAACTGATCTGAAAGTTGAACTGATAATAATAAAAGCATTCTACGTACCAGCAGCATAATATACGGAGATATAGCACCACCGACTCTAGCAAAGATAGATATGGCTCCCAGTAACCCGTTTCTCATATAGGTCGAGTACAATTTGCGTGCATGCAGGTAGATGTACCAAATCACTCATAAGGAATAATTTATTTAATATTAACCAACGTTGTTGCTGTCCATTGTAAAACTTTTTAGAAAGTCAAAATCACACTTAACACTTTACAAAGATTCTAGTAAATATTCATAAAGTTAGTTTTCTTTCAAAATTAGTCGCAAAATTGCAGAAAGCAAAGAATTTAGAAACATAATAACGGGGCCAAAATATTGTATATAGGCCTGTATTTATTAAAGATATGTATACTTGTAATTTGAATCATTTGGAAAATGATTCCTTTTCCCAGTCAAATATATTACAGCTTCTATACTGTTGAATGAATTTCAACAAATATAAGAAGTGTGCTTCACAGAAAAATTCTCAAATATAATTTAGAGAGAAAAACAATATTTCTCTTACCGTAAGTAGAAATATTGTTGCGATTCCGCAATTTCTCTACGAAGTATATGGGCAATATGCAAGTTCCTTCTGCCAACAAGTTTCAATAAAGCTATACACATGAGGTATGCGGGAATTTCTAAAAGTGAACAAAAAAAAAAAGAAATTTTTGTGGTGCAGTGTATATCGACTCAGAACGGCAAATCAGGGAACTGAGTTCGAATTCCAGTTGAAATCTTTGCATTCACTTACGCACAAATACCCTTAGGAAAGGTATTAATTCGTCTTTTTCCTCCAGTTATAGGTTAAATAAGAAGACAGATTGGTTTCTATAGCCTTGGCTGGCAACCAGTCTACCGCACAAAGGAATGGCAACCTACAACGGTGTAATCTTCTTCCCAGTCAGTCATGTCTCTTTCGAGACATGATCGTCCAAAGTATGTATCACTTATGGCACTTAACTGACTGATTTCCTAGTTAGATGTTCTATCTTCAGCATCAATCCTTAATGCTGAAAACTCAACATACACTTGATAATCAAATGATAAATAAGAATTATTCAGATAAAAATATTCAGCTTTTAATTTTTCTAATTCTTAACAGCTTCTGCTTTGTAGTGGAACAAGTTATTTGCCTGTTGGGAATATATATATCGAGATACATAGATCGTAGTGCCCAGTGGCGAATTAGGTCTGAAATTATTAGTTGCTAGGTAATGAATGCTATCATTTAATTTTCATGAAAAATATATAAAATCATTATACACTAAGTGATTATTTGTTTGATTCTTGTATTTTAGTTGATATTGCTAAAAAAAAAAACGATTATTTTTATTAAGTTTAAATACGAAATTCAAGAAAATAGTTAAAGGTTTATTTTTTTAATTAATTATAATTTTGACGAGCCTTTCAGAGATTCCTATCTCTCTTCATGATTTGCTGGGTTCGGAAGAATATACCGGCTGAGCCTAGACTACTAGTTGGTATTTGAAATTGCCGATCGTCTCAAATCACAACTTACAATTTTATTTTTAAATTCACACGCTTCTACTGAAATGACGATTTCTTCGATTTTATGGTAGCCTTTGATTGTATATTCTAGCATAAATTTGGTGTACGACCCGAAGAAAAATGTTATTCAGATTAATGATTAAACTCCCAATTAAGAACTAAAACTTAATTATTTAGACGTGAACGAATGCAGAGATTTCAACTCGAGTTTTCTCTTTCCAGACAGACTGCTTTGATATGTTTTAGCTAAAGAAAAGAACTATGTAAATGTACTTTATAACTAAAAATTACCTAATTATTTAATAACTATTAATTCACTATATCTTAGTCTGGCAATAGTCAGGTTTGTAATACATAATATGTGACGTTAGCAAAATCAGAGCGCTAATTATACCCTTACTTCGGATGATCAGAGATAAGTTACAGAAATTTTATTTAGAACAAAACACTAGGGAATTAGATGACTATTTTTAAATATTGAATTAAGGAATCATCGATACAAATTCTTTTTCGATATTTATAAACGTGCGAACTTAAAGGAATGTTCAAGAATTTAAAAGGACATTTCAAGAAAATAAATACATTTGAACCTTGCTGGTCCTGAATATATTCATATTTAGGAAAAGTTACGAAGTAATTCTCAGAAATTTAAATGAAAATAGGCGTCGATTTCAGAAGTGTTAGAATTATGAATATTTTTTTCGATCTTCGGGATTTCTATTTTTCTGACTTGTAACTGAAGTCCGGCTTTTTAACTGCAGCTATTTTATTCAAACGATTGCTGCTTTCTTCTTTTTCACGGTTTATATAAAAATACTATAATAACAAAAAATATGTTTTAAAACTATTCCAACAAACTTACTCTTAAAGAGAGAGTTTAAAATGTTTTAATTGTGCTCGAGATTTTCAGAAATTATAGAATACATGGGTTATATCATTTTCAAAATCACTGAAGCAATTGAAATTGTCCGTTAAACTTACTAACAAAAATATTTAAATTTGAAATTGACATTTGAGATTTGACTTACATAACATAGCAGTGACGAAGATTTTAGGAGCTTGTTGCTTAATACTCAAAAATGCCATCAAATACACGCTTTTCACACACACACACACACACACACACACACACACACACACACACACACACACATATATATATATATATATATATATATATATATATATAAAATAAGATTAACAACAATCGTACAAAATAGTTTATGGATTATCTGTGCTTTACTTTCTCCATAGAAGGTAAAATCTTCCCAGTAATATGAATATAACTATGTCCATGATTTCTACTAACATCTTCAAAACGATTCTCACAAAGGTTGCGAGATTGACGGTAAACCTGCAATGATATGAAGGAAATGTGTTTTTAATTTCCCAGTCTCTACAAAAAATCGATGCTGCTTCTTGCTTTTCAGCTTTTTGAAAATATTTTTCTGTAGTTCTTCCCATTAAGAACTCTGGCGATCCTTCTTATTCGTCAAATTATCGCCCTTTGAGGTTTTAACCTCTTTTCGACCAGGTACTGGATTCTTTAATCAACCATGAATTGGTTAAGCATGTCGTTTCAATCAATTCTATTTCAGATAATCAATATAGTATTTATTTCTTTAGATCAACACTTGACGTGTTAACGGTTATAACTGAATGTATCTATAATCACTGTAGATAAGAAGATCGAACGTGACTTTAGATATCTCAGATACATTTGATAGAGATTGACATGCTAGACTTCAACGCATGCACATGGTCTATGGCATCTCTGGCTTGATTTTTGACGAAATTCATTCGTTCTTAACAAATCTGTCAATGAAGGTCTGTAAATCGTGTTGACATTCACGCTTCTAGATCATTTTACACTAATGCGGGGTCCCGGGTGTCTATATATGAATCTACGTTGTTTCTTATCTTAATCACCGACTTTTCCAATATAATTAGTTCTCAACTCATTCTCTTTGGTGATGACACAAGTATTTTATCTAGTCTTAATAGTATGTCCGATAACTCAGTCAAAATAAAATCGGCAGATGCGCTAAAAAATGACTTCCAACCAGATGTTAACAAGTGAAAAAGTTTTGTAAATTTTAATGCCTCTAAAATGAAATGGTTAAACTTTAATCATTATAAAGAACTATTCTTGTCCTTCATCAGAATGAATGATGCTAACCACTGTGGTTCAGCTCATTGCGCCTTGTTGGTCTCGTGTTTCCTGCTAACATAAATTATTGAATCAATTTGTAAGACTTCTTCTAAGAAAGTTGGTTTAATTTGTCATTCCAAACATTTTTCTTTTCAGAATCCTTTATGCGCATTTGTAAATCTAATATTTCTCGATACATTGAATATTCATATTATATCTGTTCTGGTTTTCGATATTCTCAATGAAATCTAAGAAAACTTTGTAATGGTATCAGTCTTGACCTAAATTCTCGACTTCAGTCAATTTCGTACCACCATAACGTGTTCTGTCTGTATTTTCTATGAATATATTCATCGCAGTTGTTCTTATCAGCTCTCCTCTTTCGTACCTAGATTCATGAATTTAAACGTATAGCTAGATTGGCTACACGGTCACATCGTTTTAATTCTCAAATAGGTAGAATTAATCGTTAGTTCTATTTTGAAACTCTACTTACCTGTGGATCACAATTCCGGTTACTTGTTTCCTACCACTATTCCCTACCGCTTACAATCTTAAAAAATTTTAATGTAACACCAATAGCAATATATTTTCTGAATATCTGTTCTTTTATTGTCATTTCTCCTAACTAATATTTTCCCATTCTCTTTCACTCAGTAACCTCTTACATCATAATAGCATTACCGACTTGCTTAGAGTAAAATGGGTTAAAGAAAAGTAAATTAATGAAAAGTTGATAACTAGATTAACACGCAAAAAATCAGTTGTCGTCTTTATAGAAAATGAGTTGAACATCACATAATAACCGAATGCCGCAATTTGTTTAAAAAGCAATAGAAAAGTGACAAACCCGAAACCAATTACATTATACCAGTCTTCTAATAGTAATATTTCTCAAAAAACGTAATTTAGTCGTGAGACAGGTTTATTCCAACGTGTGAAGCAGACAAACTCGTGTAATGGTTTCATTAAAAACAGATTTTTTAAATTGGTTTCTATTGCCTTATAAGTGCATAATGTATAGCAAGCGGCATTTAACAAGTCCATTTCGAAGAATAATCACTACTTTGCAAATTGGTTCATCAAAGTTTCCTGCAAACTTTCTTTCAATCTAAAACGTACTCTGGTCTGCTTAATTTGTATTTTTCCCATATATATATATATATATATATATATATATATATATATATATATATATATATATATATAAGAACAGCAAAAACAAAATAAGTAAGAAATGGGTTGCTAATTTTAACTCTTCTAAAAGGAAACTTCAAAATTCAAAATGAAATGCAAATATTGTTGAAGAATGCATGAAAGAAACAAATACAAATGTTCGGCGTTAGGAAAACTATGCTTGAATAGATAAAGAAAGAATCATTTTCAGAGTGTATGTAAGTCCAAGAAGCAATTACAGAAAATGTGAATTGTAAAAACGTCCTCCTTTAAAAAAGAAAATGTTTGCTATTTTTGGTAACTGTTATCGTTGCTTAGCAAAGTTTTATGCCAACACAAGATAAAATCGTCTTTGATGGTGGATGTTTTTATGTTAACGTTCTTGTAGCCTCTCTGAAGATGACTCATCTGAACCGCATAATAAAAAATTATCCAAATGTTGAAGAATTTCTTCTTTATTTTCACTTGAAATTAAAGCCAAAATACGATGTTTAGAACGGCTCATATATATATATATATATATATATATATATATATATTGGCATTATAAATAAATAAATAAATAAATAAATATAATCACATTAAGTCCTCTGGATCAGTTTTAATATTTAAATCTTAATAACTAATAATAGGATCTTCTTTGTGATTTTATCATCAAGCAGTTTCCTTTTGAAGTTATATATATATATATATATATATATATATATATATATATATATATATATATAACATTAATTATTAAAATAGAAAGGGTTTCCCCCTTTTACGCTCATGGAAAGAGACAACAGCGAGGTAGCGTCGGTTTAGTTTATTAGAGAAATATTAAGACAGCGTCGGCTAGGTTAATTGTCTTTACTACCAGTTATTAAACTTCACCACCTGTTATGAAAGTTCTTGCCACGTGTTTGCTCTTTAACAATATTTGCGACCACATCACCCCTTACATCTGGCCTTCTAACTCCCCAGATTACAACCTCTTGATTATTATGAGTTGGTTGCAGTTGAAACTGACTCCAACAAAACTTCTTGTAACACCAAAGATGAATTGAAGAAAAGGTTTATGGCAGCATTTCCCAACTTTATCAAGGAAACTATCCAAAAGAGTTGCAAGAGATTTCAAATTCGTATGGACACTGTTGTTTCGGCCAATATGATTTTATTTAATTATTTTACTCTTTTCAAGTATTTCAAGATATTTTTGTGTAATTTTGGTCAATGTATCTGTTAAAATGAGATGTCAGTATAAATTTTCAATTTAGACTACAATTTATCCATCTCACGCTATAAAAACACTATTTATGAATTCTTTTTAAAGTAATTGACTTCTTTGAACAACGGTAAATTGAAAGAAAAAAACAATTTTTTTTTATAGCTCAATAACTTATTTTGTAGAAATTTTTATTTCAAGGGAAATAATTCTTCTTTTTTACTGTCATTAAACAGGGGGAATAATTCTTCATTCTTTAAAAAAAAAACTCAGTAACTTATTTTGTAGAAAATCTTATTTCAAGGGAAATAATTCTTCTTTTTTACTGTCAATAAACACTCGATTTCGTGATTAAAGACGTTACTCATCTATGCTAACAGAATAGTAAAGTAATATTCTAGAACATAACACATAGTCACTATAATTAGAACACACGGAAGACATAAATATGATACATATAATGTAGAGAAATTAAATAATTATATATAAAATGAAATAAAATGAAATTGCGCTATGTATATTTATTGTGAGTGATGTCATTGGCTCTCAGTAGATGAATTGACGAAGCGGCAGATCTTGTCGCTCACTTGATATATTCGGATGCAGCAGCAAATTTTGGGAAGAAAGAAAATCAAAAGTGTGTTTTTTGTTTTTTTATCGGCAATTCACCAACTTTAACAAGCAAATGTGTTTATTTCTTAAAATAGAAATTTATTAGATATACACACATGTACATGTTTTAAACGAAAGTTTAACGACTTAAGCAAAGCAACCGACCGATTTTCGTTGCTGTTTCTCCCATTTAAAAGCGTTTAACAATGTCTAATTTTACTTGATGACTTTTGTTTTCTTTGAAGCATCGCCATAACTACCATAATGAAGGAAATACATTTCCACAAACACAGTACAAACGAAAAAGAGCGAATTCACAAAATTCAATGAAACTAGCCCATGCCGCCTTCCTTTAGTACCGTATGATGACCCATGCTTCTGTCTCACCGTATGCAGGTGAACGTCATTTCGAAACAAGAGTTATCCGACATTGCGTCGTAACCACGAATCTTCGTAGGTCGGGAATGGCATAACCCTTAACTTACTTGACTTATTTTACCAAAGTCGTATTCCGGATGAAAAAATTCTTTTTTTTTTTTGTTTTTGTTTTAAGAAACATAACTTAAAACATTTTGTTCAAAGTAATTATATATATATATATATACATATATATACATATATATATATATATATATATATATATATATATATATATATATATAATTAAATTTGTTTTTTAATTAAAAATACATTGCGACCCGGACATTTCTATGTTTTGAGATTACTAACTCGTCATCAGGCAATGTTACATCATTGTTGTGAAAATGATTTTTATTTAAATATAAGAAACAATACGTTTGTTTTTTATAGATATGGGAAGAAATAAAAATTTATATGTGTGTTCAATTTAACTAATCTGAATAAAGATTCACTTAGGAGGAATATAGATCTGAATAAAGATTCAATTTGGGGGAATAGATGTTTTCTTCTTTCAATCTTAACGACCAAAGTGTGAACTTAATTTTTAAAACCCCTGTCTATCATAATAATAGTCATAATAATAATTTTCCGCAAGGCCTGCAGTTGCCACACCGCAAGGTGGAAGACAAGGATTACTTAATCTGTTAACTTAAATTGTATATAAGGCTAAAATAATCAAAAGACATCATTATACTGGAAGGTAACGGTTTATTACACAATGGATGTGGGAAGTAAAATATTACATGTTCTTCTTGTGTTTGACGTTTCCCTTCAGAGTGTGGGCGATTATAGATCTCTTCGACTTACTGTCCTTTGTAGCCATTAGTAAAGTTTGCTTTTTTCCTATATCACCGAATGTCTGTCATGCTAAATATTTACACCGATTAGCTATGTCTGGTATTCGCTGCTCTCCCTTGCTCCTCTTGCTTCCAATATGTTCTGTGAGAGGCAAATTTTTACATCACTCATTCACTTTTTTATATATGCACTAAAAATTTCAGTTGATAACAGTTTCTAGAAAGGTAATATCTCACTTTTAAAAACATTTAAGATTCAATTAAACAAATAGACTTATTTGGTTGTTACATAAATAATGCCTGCTTAAAGAGTTTTTTTGAAAAGCCATTTTAACATAGTATTCATGGTATAAAGTAGGTGAATTTTGGTATAAATAATAATTAATGTATACTATTTAATGATTATTAACTTACTTTAACATCTGGAAGTATAGAGGCCCTTAGTAATGAACATGACGTAACATGATCTTCGTTAACGTTTCTTACACGAGTTTAAACCTGGATAGAGTGCCTAGAAAACTTCTGCTAATATCAACAGAACATGAGAAGATGGGTCCATACGTGATCAGAAAGTACAAAGGAGGTTCCAGAAATGATGGAAGCCTTGAAGATGAAGAAGGTAAAGGACGGTCCTTCAGATTTGACAATGAATAATTGCAAGCAGTTGTTGAGCAAAACCCATCTCAATGTGTCAGAGAAATGTCTCAGACGCTTGGAGTCAGCAATGCAACAATCTCACGCTATTTATAGAGTATTGACAAGTTGAAAAGCTCAATAAATGTGTTTTTATGATCACAATGAACATCAAAATCTTAAGCAGTTTGAACTGTGTTCGATGCTCTTTTTGCCTTACACCAATAATCACATTCTTGACCAAATAGACACTTGTGATAAAAAGTGGTTGCTTTATGATAACCTTAAAAGATCATGTTAATGACTTGATCGTGATGAATCCTGCAAACATTTTCTACAGCCAAATTTGCATAATGCAAAATATTATGGTGACTGTCTGGTGGTCTGCAATTGATGTAATCCAATACAGCTTTCTGAAAGCCAATCAGAGCATTAATGCAGAGCTTTACTGCAATCAACTTACTGAAATACATGCACACCTTCAAAAAATGAGACCTGCATTGGTGAATCAACTTGGCCTAATTCTGCGCTACGATAACGCGCGGTCACATGTTGCAAGAATGATAGTGCAAAAACTAACATATTTGGGATACGAGAGTTTACAACATTCTCCACATTTTTAGGCACTTAAGCACATTTTATAAATGGTAAAGCTTTTAGGCTTAAACCAGAGGTTGAATCAGTTTTCGAAGATCACCTTGCATTACACTCAATAACTTTTTATCAACGAGTAATAAATAATTTCGTTCATCGATGGCAGTGGTGTATAGATGCTCAATACTCGTATTTTGACTAATTTCAGTATTTCTACACTTATTTTTTCAAGAATTTATCTGTTTCTGGAATCAGCCATTATTTTCGTAACAATTTAAAAAGAAGTTAAATTTGTAGCATATTTTTGAAAAGTTAGAAATACAGATAATTTTTAAAAAAGTACTTTTTAAAATAGAAAGTAATAGCTGATATTTCCTGATATTGTCTTGACAGATTATTGACATATTAATCCACTAAATTGCAAGCTAGTTCTGTTACTATGAAAGTCCACGGTGTCGTGCAAGATAATCTTTTTCGTCGGAATATATGTTAAAATATTTAGCAGTTTACCATATGTCCAGGCTTAGCATATTGCTACCACATCTGATCTGATTCTTTGCAATGAATTTAGAGAATCTTATTAAAATCCAAAGAAGGTTATCTGCCTTGGACCAGGTATCTCGAATTCAGCCAATTTCTTACCACCGTAATGTACCTTCCGTATATCTCTTCTATAAATAGTTGTCATAGTAATTGTTCTCATCATTTTACAGTCAAAATAGCTTGATATAACCATGATTTTTATGGTGACAGTTTCTTTGCTCGCACGTCTAGCTTTTAGAGCTATCTTCCGAATTATCGCTTTCCAGTCAAGTTTGATTTTCTAGAATTTAAATGCAATATAAATTGCTATCCTATAACTTACTCTGTTCCTTTATTGTTCTCTTTAATAATGTTTTTCTTATATTCTCTCACACTACATAACATCTTGCACCATAGTGTATTTATTATCTTGCTTAAAGGGAAATGATAAAAAAAAATGAGAGACCATGATAATACTGAAGATGAGTTACCAGGCCAGAATCAATAGCATTACAGATTTTTGGTATTTTATGAAGAATATCTAAATACGTAGCAGAAGCACTGGATCAAAGGTGATAGCAGTATTCAATGCATGGGCGAATGGTAGACTTATAAATGTTTAGGACTACACAGTAAATCGATTTTACCAGCAGCAAACCTAGCAATTTATTCATTATAATCTTTTCAATTCATGTCAGCAGAATATGTTAGTCGGAGAAATAGCAATGGGTCACTCATCTAGAGCTTAACATGAGCAATCTTAGTTTTAAAAGTAAATATTTACGTACTTTTACTTTCTACGACACATTAAATCAACCATTTGATTGTGCATAGAATACTGTTGTCATATCTGGTCAGCCACCCCTGCTATTCATCTCAGTGTTTTCAACAGGTTCCAAAGGAGAATCTGTAATGCGATCGGTCCAGACCTGTCAGCTCAACTCCACCCACTTTTTCGTAGGCGGGGTGTGGCTTCCTCCTGTTTCTTCTACACATGTTTTCATGGCTTCTGCTCCAACGAACTTAGGTCACTGGTGCCCCTTCACTAGAATTTACACGAGCAACCAGACTGGCAACAAGTTCCACCATTTTCCAGTTAAATCTACCAAATACAGCCGACGATTCTACTTCACCAGCTTCTTTTCTCGCACTTCCTGCATGTGGAACTTCCTTCCGCATACTTGATTTATTGACAGCTACAACCACCAGGAATGTAAATGCAAGTCAATTCCCATCTCTTATCCACTTGATTTCAGTCCTGTACAATCTTGTATTTTTTCTTCTCACTCTGCCTTCGCAAATCTAATCATACATGCATTCCCATTCTTCTCTTGCCATTTCTCTAACACCCTCTGCAACTTGTTCGTCTTTCTGTTCGCTCCCCTCCTGCTTAAAGTTTTACTCTCTTATGTAGACCCCTGCGTATCAGTGACGAAACCGCCTTTCTTGTAGTGAAACGAGTAAAAAAAAATCTTCTTTAATAGAAGTACGTATATACTTCTTTTTATATTGGTGTATACCAGCAATTAAATAATTTTTTGATGTTTTTTAATTTAATTCTAATTTATTGATGAGTGATATCAATTTAAATATGCAATAACCTCATTGACATTAAAGCAATACTTCTCATTTCTATTACCTTTTCCCAGTCATGAAAGGTAGCAGCTCCATATTTGCCTTTCTTGCTTGGGTCATTAAATAGCTGTCAAGAATGTGTAGCCTAGTTAAAATATAATAGGTTACTTCTAATCCAGTAGGTCATGCAGCAAAGGTGAATGCTTTACAGTAGAGTGCAGTCAGCAAACAATTATATAAGCATTGCGGAGAGGATAAATGTAGATGGCGACTGTATTAAAAACATTTAAGCTTTTATTTCTGTGCTTTCAGAAGTTAGTGTTTGACAATTCGACATTCCTCCCTACAATCCACAAACTGCATTTTCACATCGATTTACTGAGCCAGTGGAGTGGTGTCTTTCATGTTAAGAAACGTCACACACCATAAAAAACTAGGTATCAGTAGCGACTACCTAACTGGCATTGCATAGCATACACGAAATCCTTTAGTTATTTCTCCTATACAGTTATCAAGAATTTGGTTTCAATATTAACTATATATATATATATATATATATATATATATATATATATACGAAATTTTACGAAATCCGTTACAAAATGAAATAAGGCAATTTTTTAATTTATTTGTTTAAACATTATTTTTAATAGATACTCGTACTTGAGTAGATACTCTGATTTTTATAATTAAAAAGTATACCTATTTATATCTACCAGCCTGAATAATCGAGAAAACTTTTTAGGAAAATATGAATCCTCCGGTAGAACATTGAACTTGCGCCCCTTAGGGGAAACTGTCAATTCTTCTGACGTGTTCGAGCTGTCTAAGATACGTCAAATAAACTGACGGTTTCCCCTAGAAGACGCAGGTCTGAATCCTACCGGAGGATGTATACTTTCCTAACAATATTCCTCGATTATTCAGGCCGGTATATATAAATAAAACAAATTAATGTTTAATTATAAAAAAGAGCGTATCTAATCAAATACAAGTATCCATTAAAAATAATGTTTAAACAAATAGGGCATTATTAATTAGAAAAATGCGTGTCACATCAATTGATGACTTTTCCTCTGTTAGTAGGGGTCGCAGGTTCGAATCCTGCAGAATAACACACATTTTTCTAACAAAATTTATGGTAAATATTCAGGCCGTTATATATATATATATATATATATATATATATATATATATACTTTAATTAAAACCAGAAAATCTACTCAGATATGTCTATCCATTAAAATACCATTCGTCGAACATGTAAACCACAACGAAGATCTAGAGAAAATGGAAACGCAAAAGACACATTTCAAGTCAGGAAAAGATAGTTGAGTTTTCTAGTGAATATGATTAAGAAAGATGGTTTGGAAATTTTGATACTCAAAAGACAGATTGAAGACAAGATGAAGCAAACCAAAACAGCACATATCCTACATAGTGAGCTTCAGTAAATAGATGGCGAGACAAGTTTTTGGGGGATAACGAAAAGACAAAATTTATTAAGAGCTACAAAGCACAGGGAATTGCGGAGAGCTATGATCGCCAACATTCTGTAGGGAAACGGCACATAAAAGATACCAATTTCTCTGATGAACTTTTCTCTAAAGTAACAAGATATTATGAATTTAAGCGCTGTACTAGGTTAGCAACAATTTCTTAGTAATTTGATTTAGTTAGTTCAAACCGTAAGTTCCATGCTAACAGTTTTTTCTCGCTCTTCTCACTTAAGGAAATCTCTTCCGTCTCCATGCTTATTAGTTAACTTTGACATTCAAAAATTTAAATGCAATTTCAAATATTATCTCTTGTTTTCTTGATTTCTGCAGTAGACTGGTTGCCAGCCAAGGCTATAAAACCAATCTGTTCTGTTATTTAACCCATAACTGGAGGGAAGAGACGGATTAATACCTTTCCTAAGTGTATTTGTGCGTAAGTGAATGCAAGGAATTCAACTGGAATTCGAACTCGGCATCACGATTTCTCGTTCCGAATCGATAGGTACTGCACCACAACGCACATCCGTACTTCGCGTGAAATGATTTAAAGAATGTGTACGTATGTTTATCACTGGGTATGTATGCTAATATTTATAATTCAGTTGTCCGTAGTAACTACGTATTGTTTTATTTCTCTTATCTTATCACCTTTATTTATAACTTATATAATTTAGTTGGTTGCTTTGATGTTGAATAACAATTAACAAACGAATCTCAAAAATAGTTTCCATCGCACTGAGCAATGAATACTGCACATTTGTATCCTTGCGTTATACTAAACTAATCTGATTAATGTTGATTGCAGTCAATATATTCTGAAAAAAAATGAAATTCCCTTACTGCAACAATGTAACCCGTCGACGATCACGGCCACCGAATGACGATGATCACAGTAGCTGGTCCCCAAGACCACTATGACAACAACGAACTCACTGCCCACGCTGTGTTTTTTGATCTCAGAAAGTCATGTTGTGAAAACCTGGTAGCCGTATTTCTACTATATCCAGACCGGACACTTGTGTACACTTGTGTTAAAATAATATAATTACGGCACAAAAATAAATAAATAAATAAAAAATAAATAAATAAGTAAATAAATGAATAAGTTCGAAGACGACTGGATGAATTACAAAAGAAAGTCTTTAAAATAAAAGAAATAATTAATTACAAAAGCAGAAAATACAATTGTTGAAATTTAAGTTTACAACGTAGAGAGGATTCGTTTAAAAAATCAGAGCTTTCAATCTTGAAATAAAAATAAGTCTTTCTGAAGTTTCGTTAAAAGTAATCAGAGACTTCACTTTTTAAAAATAATCAGACTGTCAATTCTCGACATGAAAACACGTCTTTTCGGCCTTTACCAAACTTTGCAGAGACAGCCGAATAACTGTGTGACGTGGCGGCGATTAGGGTCGTTTGGTCTTTGTCGCCTGAAAATCTCGCTCCAAATCTCAAAAGTTCTTTTCATAACAATGCAAAATTTTCGTTAAGAATAATCAGCTTTCAATTCTCCAAATAACCTTTAAAACAATAAAGTTCTTTCGGGTTCTTATCGGAGGCGTATTATTCGACATTAACTCTTTTGTTAATCGGCAACAGGATTTTCTGTTTCTTCACATCTTCAGCCATAAGTTCTGTAGTAGGCGACCAGCCTCTGGGTCGTGTCTCCGCAATTGTGAACACTTTCCCTTCAGTAGTTATATTGTTTGACTGCAATTTCAAAAACTACCCAAACACCTCGGATTTTTATAGCTGTACCCAATTCTCTCGGGGGATCTACGCGATCAATGCTTTGACTAATGAGATTATTTTCCACCCACACGATTTACGGGGAGCCATGACTCGACGAATGAAATATCAACAGCTTACATGACCTAATGTTTTTCTGTCTATTTTTCTTTCAGTTACATCGTCTGTTTTTCGATTTTAGAATCTGTTCTCAGGAATAATTTTTAAGATTTTACCCGATTTCATCAAGGAAATCATGACTACGGCTATTTTTCAAGCTTTCGCTGGCCCCAAACAATTCGTTTCGAACATTGAAAAAGAAGAAAAACCATATTTTTCTCTTTTTTCCCATTTATCAGCCAATTTCTCTATTCCCTGGATTTTGCAAGTACATAATAGTATTTTTTTTACCTAATCTCACATCGCGGATTGCGATAAAGCACAACTAACAATACCACTAATATCAATTTCTCTCACTCCATTGTATTAAACCAAATAAAAAACATATACTGGCGTGGAAATGAGGTTACATCCTCCTCCACATACCCTACAACTTTACAAGATCCTCTTTTTCTTTTGTTTTTTTTTCATTTCTTTTTTCTTTTCATTTCAGCCATGCAAATTCAACAAAGAAATAGTCTTTTACTAAAAAGTCTCTTCAAGCAACTGGAAAAGTTAATCTTTCACCTTTGGTTCATTTTCCACCTTTGGTTCATTTTCCATCTTTGGTTTAATCTACATTTTATTCAACCTTACCATGCAAGTTCAATAAAAAATCCTTTATTAAAATATCTCTGCAAACAACTGGAAAAAGTTCCTTTTTTTCATTCTCGGTCATGTCTATATTTTATTCAAAGCTAAACATGCAATTTCAACAATAAGTTCAACAAAAAGTCTCTACTGTCAACCTGAAAAAAATAAGATATATATATATACATGTGTGTGTGTGTGTGTGTGTGTGTGTGTGTGTGTGTGTGTGTGTGTGTGTGTGTGTGAATAGAGGTATATATAAATATATTTTTCCATCATGATTTGTCTTTCTTGGACACTCTTCTTTTCTGCTCCGCTGGGGTTATTTCCTCAGGAAAGTAGACACTGTATGGTAACTTCGTTTTTGTTTTCTTCTTTTTTTAGTGCAACTCGCCAAAATTTTCCAAAATCGATTCCCGTTTAACATTTCCATATTGACGCTACTATTACAGTAATGAATATTAAAGTACCTCAGGTGAATGACGGAACGAGGATTGCATGGTGTAACAGGCGAAGGCGTGCTCAGAGCCACCAGGGATAGGGAAACGTGCAAAGCCATGATCGTCCACGTCCTGAAAGGAAAGGGCACATAGAAGAAAGTACCTAACACTGCTGACTAATTTATTAGGATTTTTTTCTTACCATCCACCCAGATCATGCCTTGACGTAATATTGGGAAATTTCTTTGCTATCGGATCCGGTATTCCTGTATAATTATCCAAATTCCTGTTATCCCAGTTAACTTCTCAGTTAATTATTCTATCTTATTACCTTTTCAACTTTCAGTTCATTTTCAGCTTTTAATTTTCTTCTCAATAATTAATTATTAGTAAAATCCAAACACTGCTACTTTTACTCTCGCTCATTACCATTTATCGCTTATTTGCATTCACTTGATTCAATTTCTGTTCTACGAAGTTTTGACCTCTATTCTTGGACTTCTTCATAGTTTCTCCCGCTATTCTGTTATTGAGTCTCCTGGGTTGCTGTTTCATCCACTTTTCTTTTCTTTTCATAATCTTTATATATTCACAGGTCTTCTGGACCCACAGGGTCTCTTCCTCTGTTATTTTTTTGACCTTTGGGCTCACTCATTTCCCAATTAGCAAACTCAGCAAATTTTAAATCATTGGCTACATATAACACTGGACCAATTTCTCTTGTCCCGACTTTCTTCCTTCCAGTGAATTTCGTAGTGCTCAGGGTCTCCAACCCTAATTTCTAACACCTTCCTACTGGCATTCACCCCACCATTCATCATCCTGTTTCGGGCTTTTTTTATTGACAGAATCAACTGTTTTACCCAATTCAGCAACCACATTAAGTTTGACCCCCACAGGTCCTTACCTTAGCCTTACAGTTTCCAAGGACTAATATTTTCTTCATTTAAATAGAGATCTACCCTCTTTAAGCCTTCACTTTCCTTTTTTTAATTTAACTGTCTTAGCAGCTTCGTTCACCAACAACATAGGAACTATTTCCGCCTCATTTACTACCTGGCTTGGGTCTATAAAAACTTTTATGTGGGATTCTTTTCTAGGTCCCTCTGCCTAGCTGCCCCTTGACCCACGTCTTGTGTATCGCAATTTTCTTCTTTATTCCACACCCTCTCCGATTGTTCTTTTAATGATCGGCCTATAATCCAGACGGTTTCGATTGTGGACTCTGGACCTCCTCATTCTCTGTCGAATGGCAGTCCAATACTCTTTCATTCCTCCATTTTTCTCGGAGTTGGGAGAGGGGTATCACATCCTCTTCTTCCCATTCACTTTCCACGCAAACCGTTTCTCTCTCAGCCGGCCCGTAGACTAATTAACTATTATCTACGGCCGCTAACCAAATTTTTAACACTTCCGCTCTCCTCTCAGGGCTCGGCACCCTTGGTTCCCACAACATACTCTGCAAATCCTCGGATAATCTGTGCTCGTTATCGTCTACCTCTAACCCTGTCATTCCTTGTTCCTCCCCATGGTTAAACATTTAAACAATACAACCAGGAATCAATGAGAAACGAGAAGGGAATCGATTCACGGGAAATGGGCAAGCCACCAAAATTACAGGGAGAACCAAAAACGTGTCCTTATACATGTTCTTTTGACGAAATCTGTCTTAGATTCATAGACTCGTTCTTGCGATGAAATCTGCTCCAGGATCCTCGCTCTTTGCGGCAAACACAGGGTGTATCCTCGGTCACGGCAACTAAATGTGTAACACGTCCAGCTGTCTGTAGACAATTACGGTCACCGAATGACGATGATTACAGTAGCTGGACCCCAAGACGTCTTTGACAACAACGAACTCACTGCCCACGCTGTGCTCTTTTGATCTCAGAAAGTCATATTGTGAAAACCCGGTAGCCGTATTTTTAACAAATCTAGACCGGACACTTGTGTACACTTGTGTTAAAATAAAATAATTACGGCACCAAAAAACAAAAAACGAAAAACAAAACAACAAATAAATAAATGAATAAGTTCGAAAACACCTCAATGAGTTACGAAAGAAAGTCTTTATAATTAAAAAAAAATTACAAAAGCAGAAAATACTATTGTCGAAATTCAAGTTTACAACGAAGAGAAGATTCGTTTAAAAATATCAGAACTTTCAATCTTCAAATAAAAATAAGTCCTTCCGAAGTTTCGTTCAAAATTATCAGAGCCTTCAATTTTTAAAAATAATCAGACTGTCAATTGTCCACATAAAAACACGTCTTTTCGGCCTTTATTAAACTTTTCAAAGACAGCCAAATAACAGTGTAACGTGGCGGCGGGCGGTGTTGGGGTCGTTTGGTCATTGTCGCCTGAATATCTCTCTCCAAATCTAAAAAATTCTTTTCAGAACAATGCATACTTTTTTGTTAAGAATGATCAGAGCTTTCAATTCTCTAAATAGCCTTTACAATAAAGTTCTTTCGAGGTCCTTAACGGAGGCGCGTTATTCGACATTAACTCTTTAAGTTAATTGACGGCAGGCTTTTCTACGTTTCTTTACATCTTCAGCCATACGTTCTGTGGTAGGCGATCAGCCTCTGGGTCTTGTCTCCGCAATTGTGAACACTTTCCCCTCGGTCGTTGAACTCTCCTATGTCCTCTTTAAACTGTATCACTGTTACCTTTCTGCTTCTTGTTTTCCTGCGTGCTGGAAGTCCTCTTTTGTCGTTCCTGTATTTAAGAACTCTGGTAAACACTCGGACCCATCCAACTATCGCCCTATTAGACTTCTACCAATTTTCGTGAAAGTATTCGAGGCCAGCATTATTGCTGAAATAGTTCAACAACTTACTGCGCATAAACTCTTCTCTGACAGGCAGTATGGCTTTTGCTTTGTAAGGTCCACGGCCGACATGCTAACGACTATTACGGAGTACATGTTTCAGGCCCTTGAGGAGTCCGACGAGGCTCGTGCTGTTGCTCTGAACATCTCCAAGGCTTTTGACAGGGTTTGGCACTCTGGCCTTCTATGCAAGCTACGGGATTACGGTATTACCGGACGCTTGCTTGATCTGATTCAATCCTTCTTAAATAACCGCATAATGAAGGTTGCCTTGAATGAACATGCCTCCACATCCTACGGTACAAACGATGGTATCCATCAGTGCTTTATCTTAGGCCCGACGCACTTCCTTATTTTCATAAATGATCTCCCAGACGAGATCAAGTGCCAAGTAGGCGTCTACACAGATGACACCACAATTTACTTCTGCATCAGTAAGAAACCTGGCGTAGCGGCCAAACATAATCTCGCTGCTGATCTACATTCTGTGGTGAATTGGGGTAAGAAGTGGCTTGTAAATTTCAATGCGTCTAAGACAAGGCAACCTCTCCTGCCTCCCATAATCATGGACCAAGCTAGACTCCCTGAGAGCAATACACTGCACCTCCTCGGCCTTATCCTCTCTTCCAATCTCAAGTTGAACCACTACATTGAGTCAATAGCTAAATGTACAGCTAGGAATGTTGGGTCACTGTGTCGGGCCAGGATGTTTTTCGTGCCTGAATCCATCCTGCATATATAGAAATCAACCATTCGTCCGTGCATGGAGTACTGCTACCATATATGGTCAGGCGCCTCTACTGTTCATCTCAGTGTTTTTGACAGGCCCCAAAGAAGAATCAGTAATGTGATAGGTACTGACTTGGCGGCTCGACTCCAGCCACTTCCCCACCGACGGGATGTGGCTTCTCTTTGTTCTATAAATACTTTCATGGCTTCTGCTCCAACGAACTTAAGTCACTGGTGTCTCTGCAACAGGTTTTACTCGTGCAACCAGACTGGTAACTGGGTCTTCTCCATTCACAGTTAGATCAACCAAATGCAGACGACAATTCTACCCCTGCAGCTTCTTTTCTCGCACTTCCCGCCTATGGAACTTGCTTCCATATTCTTGCTTTCCTGAAGGCTACAACCTCCAGGAATTTAAATGCAAGGCCAATATTAATCTTTTAACCACTTGAATCTAGTTCTTTCTTTACAACCCTGTATATCCTTTCCTTTCTCTCCACCTTTGCAACTGTCATCACACCTGTATTCCCATCCTTCTCTTGCTCCTTTCTAACCGGTTCGTCTTTCTCTTCACTCTCTTCTATCTAATCTTTTTTACTCTTATGTAGCCTCCTGCACATCAGTGGCGTTACCGCCTTGCTCGGGGTGATACGATGAAAAAAAATTTCGACTGCAATTTCAAAAACTAGGGATCTAAGAAAGAATCAGAGCATGGACACTGATGAGGGGAAGATACAAAAGTTTTTAGCGGTTTACAAAATTACTCCCATTTCGAAAACAGATTCATGCTTATTACCAGCCGAACTCATGTTTGCGAGAAAAATTCGGTCAGTGTTTGCCTAGTGCAACGAAAAGTGTTGTAGAAAACGAAATCTTTGCGACATTCAGTAATTGTCTTCTTAAGTAATTATAAAGGTGGGAAAATCTTCTGAGAAGACGGGATTATCACCAAACGACTTGGTAAAGTGATATACATGCTCAAAGAAAGAAGATCTGAAATGAAGAAGCATTTACATCAGTTAAGGCCAAGACATACGATAGATGTCATGTCTACTGAAGAATGACCAATGGACAGAAAATATGACGCATTCGAAATACCAGTTCCCATAACTCCACCAGCACCGATTGAAGAATCTCCAACAAATGCCGGAAGAGTCAGCTTCCCGAAAATCGCTAAGACGTCAAATCTCAACAGTACAAAAATTGGTGAGACGTAAAAATTTACGGAAAAGGAAAAAAATCAAAGAATTATGATCTGACGCCAAAAAAGTAACGGTATTAAGCAAAATTTCGAGGGAAAATTAGCTCAGGAGGAGGTGTTGCAATGAAATGTCCCACACTCCTTATTGTGTATATAGACTGACTATATTCATAGCCATATATAATGAGCATGGCAGATAACTGTAACTTGCTTTTTCAATTACTTGACTACCACTGTTTTGCTGTAATGTATTCTCTTTACAATAAACCGTTCTTCTTTCATCTACGCACGTATTGCTGTTCTTTCACTCGATTACCACCCAGTCTGTTTGTAACTACTTTAAAAAACGCAACACAATTATTAAAGCAAGATATTTAAGAAAGATCAGAAAAAAGTAACATCACTGCGAATAAATACAAAATCCACACAAAATCCACACAAAATCGTAAAAAACATTTTAACCTGCGATTAATTATTTTTCATCAAGTAATTCGTAGCGCTTGACATTTTTAAAAAATGAACGCAGGGTTCAACTTAATTTGCTAATAAATGCTGAAATTATGAAGTCAACTTCTCAGAATAGCATAAATTTCAGAAAGTATTAGGTGTCTCATACAGCTGACCATCATCATTGACATAAATTGAAACTTACCTATTATTAATCTTTTTGGCTAATAATTTTAATTATGATAAAGGGTTAAAAGGGATTGTATATACGATTGTATATGAACTTTTGTGTATGAGCTATTAACGAAAAAACTCGCCCAAATAGATACATACAAAATTGTGTGAAAAGATGCCTTTTTAATTATGCACTGTTATTGTCTTCTTTTATTCCTTCACTTCTAGTAAGCACTTGTTTTGCTTTCATCGCCCTGATCTGTGTTACATTACGTAAAAATGTTTAATGTCCTACGTTGATATACACTTCGCTCCTAATAGAAGGTAGCATGAATCGAAAGCTTAAATTAATTTAAGATTAAATAGGTTTAATCGGGAAGTAAGAAATGTTTTAATGTAAAGTTTTTGAGCATTATTGTTTAAGTTGGGATTGCTTTTGGGTACCTTACGCGATAACTGAATCTAACCAGACCACAGGGATGTCATATTAATGTTTTCTTATATGTTTGGTGTTTAAACTGATTGAAGATTTTCGGAAATGATAGGCAGAAAGCTAAAAAGTTCCTTCAAGTAGTGCCTGATTATTGTGGCTGATATCTCACAAGAATATTGTTTGCTATTTTTAAACATAATTCCAATATTTATAATTAAAACATAACAATTTGACTAATAAATAATTGTGCCTCGAAAATTCAAAATAGCATTTTAATTAAACATTTTCTATTAAGCAACATTTATACATGCACACAAATACGCAACAATATTTACCGACCATTTCTTTCCTCAAACAAAGATTTGAAATTCCAGAATATATGAATCAAACCTGAACAATATTTATCCATTTGAACGATAATTTCACTTACTAAACTACTACAGTTTCCGAAACATTTTAAAATGATCTCAAACTATTTTATAAAGTCTTCATAATAAACTGTTTTAAGATGCTGACTTTCATTTTTTAGAAATTGAATGTATTCATAAAAGTACAAATTTTAAGCAGGGCATTTATAGCCAAAAACTGAGTTGAAATAGAAAAGTATAATCATTTGTAAGCGATGTCTTCTGGCTAAAAAATAAATTAAAAGTGAAAACTATAAATTATATAAACTATATACTTCTGGCTACACACTAAATTAATCGAGAAACATAAATTCTATAATTGAGACATTTCTCGCTTCAAACCAAATTAAACTAGAAAATTACAATATGTGTCTAAGTTAGGTATTTCTGACACCAAATTGACTTAAACGAAAAAATATAATTTGAAGGCTCAATATTTTAAACGATGACCTTAATACAAAAGATGTACAATTTTCATGTCTAATGTAGTATGTGGCTTTACTTGATAACAAATAATTTAAAATGGGATAGTATACATTTTACAAGCGAGTTATTTCTGGCGACAAGCTAAATGTAACTGAAAAAGTATAAATTTTGTAATCGAGATGTTTTAACACCAAACAAAATTAAACTAGAAAAGTTTCTTTTTCGTGTTTTATTTTTTACTACAAACTAAAATACTAAACTAAATTAAACTATAAAAATATAAACCATTTACACGTTGTATTTCTAGCGACAAACAAAATTATGCAGGGCATGTATATATTTAGTAACTGCAGTGTTTTAAAAGTAATTTAAACTAGAAAAGTATATTTTTTATGCGAGTTAGTTCTGTCTAAAAATTTATTTTAATGTAGAAATGTACAAATTTTTGTGAGTTATTTTTAGCCATAAACAAAACTGAACTAAAAATGTATAATTATTTTAAGTGAGGTATTTCTGGCCGCAAAATGAATTGAACTAGATAAGTATATATATTATTTATTTTTGCCTATTAATAACGTTAAACTAGAAAAACAATAGTTTGTAAGCAAGGTATTTCTTTCTACAAACAAAATTACACAGGAAATGTATAAAGTTTATAAACGTGGTATAAGTGGCAACAAGCTAAATTATTATTGAAAAGTAAAAGTTTTGGTAAATGAGATATTTCTTCCACTAATAAATCAAACTAGAAACGTTTATTTTTTTTAGGTGAGGTATTTATTGACTCAAATTAATTTGGCTGAAAAAGTCTAAATTTTAATGTCAAGGTAGTTCTTGTTTGAACTTAAATTAAACTATAAAATTAAATTATTTAAGCGAGATATTTCTTGTCAAAAACTTTATCTTATAAAATATAATTTTTCATTGGTCACATTTTTTGCTACATTAAAATTGAAATAACATAAATAGTATTTAAGTACATTAGACAATATATTAATATTGGCATTTTAATAGTAACATTTATTTATTTCTCGCAGAAATAAAACGAATTAAATAAAATATAAATATAAATATATCTTTAGAAATTCATTTAGTTTTAGAAATTTAAATAAAAAGCAAATGTATATACGAAAAATGAATACTAAAAATTTTACATATTCGTCAACATTTAAATATTTATAAATAGATTCGTATAATTAAAAAAGAACTGCAATATCACCAGTCATTTAAGGATCCAATTATCAAATACTTATTATATTTTATGTAGTTTTGATATCGTTTTTTTTTTTGTCGTGTATATAAAACTTTTGAAACGCTAGAATTTTGTTAATAGCGTATGTTTATATATGCATCATGAGTAGTAGTAGTAGTAGTAGTCGTAATAATTGTAGCTGTAGTACATTCGTGTGGTCATAATACTTTTAATAGTCCCGTAGATACACAATGTCCAAATATGGGAAAACTACATTCTATTCGAAGACGTGATAAGATTAACTAACGAACTTTATTAAAAAACAGGATGCTCTAAACGGGTACTAAATATTATAAACTGATTTTTTTACTTCATTTTAAGTGCTGTGTCCCCTTAATAGTTCGTCATCGTTCTCCACAATTTTCTGCCTCATCTTTAGTCATTTCTAAACCATTTCTACTATCATTTTTTTCAAGCTCTTCAAATATCTTATGCATTGTTTTCCTCTTCCTCTCTTGCCCTGAATCTGTCATGAGTGCATCAGATTTTCTAAGCTCACTTCCTTATTATATGATCAAGAAATGTCAATTGTCTCGGATTGATATTAAGTACAAGTGTAATTTTTGTTGCTATTTCCTGTAAAATTTTGTCGTTCATCACATATTTGGTCAATGTTATCTGCAGCAAATTTCTTTACAACCACGTTTCTGTTGTTTCTAGTTTCTTCTTCATCTTTGAGGAAATTGTCCAGCATTCACTACCTTACAGTATGATAGATATCACGTAACAGTTCAGTACTATTTTCTTTGTTTCTAATGAGGATTTTCTTTCTCTTAATACTATCCTTAGCTTTTAAAATGTGTCTTTGGCTATCCCAATGCGCCTTCAGATTTCAGATGTTTAAATGTTTGTGCTCGTTTGGTTTTGATATCTCTGATTTGTAATTTGCATTCGGAGCTTATCCTTTTGCTAATAACCATGGATTCTGTCTTCTTGCTGTTTATGTTTAATCCTTTCTTCTAGTTTTTCGTTCACTGCATTATGTAGAAGGTTTTGCAATTTTCTTTCTGTTCTTAGAATTATGGTTGCCAATATGACCAAATATTTCTCTCAGAGTTGCCCCGCTGTATAGGTTGAATAAGACACATGGTTGTCTTACACACATTTCTAGTTTGCATATCTTCTGAACTCATTTTTATCTGTGTGCAAAGATTTGCTGACAATGCATACTTTTGATTATTCTAATGTACTTCCGAAATATGTCCAGGTTTCTGAGCAGTTGGAGAAGATATTTATGAAATGCCTTTCCGTAATATATAAAGCAGAAGTTTACCGAATATTTATTGTTCTTTCTGATAACATTCTGAGCCCGAATATAGTGTGCCTTGTTCTAGGATCTTCGATGAACACGCACTTATGTTGAATGGTAAATTATATCTATTTTTTATTTAATAATTTATGAGGGAAACATTTTCAGTGATTTGAAGATTCTTTTTTTCTAAAGAATGTTTGAAGCGGCTTTTTCGATAAATTCCACTTTTCAAAAATCGAGAAATGTGACGATTAAAATTTCTATATTTTGGGTTCTCTTTTTACGTAAAGATAAGTACCTCTACTCATTTTCGATAATTAACTTATAAAATGAATTTCTAAAAATAAAAATAATCTTTTTGAATTTTTCATTTTAGTTTTAATTGAAAGCTAAATGAGTAAATTTTCTATTTCCAGTAAGCAAAGAAAAAAATCTGGTGTATTTCAAACTGAAATTATATTGATTGCAATATAAAATTTTGTGATGTTTTCATTTTTGAGCGATCGACAGATTTGTAAACAAAGGCTAATTCTCGGTTTTAAAAATCTTGCAAAAATAAAATACACATCTGGGACACATTATTTTTTAAAAGTTAGAAAATTCAATGTTATATTAATATGATTGACACAAGCATTACTTATTTGTCGCATGAAATTTAGAATAAAACTATTTTAAACACAGGGTTGATCTTTCTAACCTTTTCACCGTAAATGAAACGTGTTGACAGATTCGAGATAAGATAAGCGTATGGCGATCACAAGTGACATAACTGTACAATTTTTTTTCCGGTAAAGAGAAGAAACCCTGAAAAACATGGACTTACAATGTACACATATGAATTACTACAGAGACAAAAATAAAAAAAAAACTTTAAATGCATAAAAAAATAAAATTATTTTAAAAATACCATGGCTAGATGGTTTGTATTAAACTTTGCAATGTTTGATAAGTAAATACAGTCTTCATTTTATAACCTACCAGCCTAAGGTCTACAAGTCTTAGAAATATTTTGAAAATATTTTTGAAACTTTATAAATTATTATAATTAAAAAATAAAAAATGAAAACATTTTTTTAAATTTCATTATTAATCGAAAAAGATTGTTTCTTCAAACTATATTGTCTGACATTTATATTATTTATCGAGCAAAAGTAATTAAATAATGTCATAGTTTTATTGCATTTTTATTTTACTATTCGGAGCAGATTTTAGGTAAAAGCGAGCTAAATGGTTTTAAAAATAATGCATTAATTACATTCCCCAATGAGTCCTGCGTTTAACTAATAAAACCATTTTTGCCTACATAATTTTATTTCTTGAAATTTCATGAATTTAGGGAGGTACAGATGTAAAAAAGGATTTTTCCAATATTTTAAAATAGTAATGATTTTAAAAATAATTTCATTTATTTTCCTGACAGCTTCATTAAAATTTGACGGTTATTTGTGAAATAAGTGGGACTCACACAGAAAATTAGTTATTTAACATACCTTTAATATCGTGTCTTTACATGCCTGTTTACAACCACGCGTGCTCGTGCTTCCGTCCCGAGCGAGGCTCGGCGGAAGTAAACAAACCTTGTTATCTTGCCAAGGGACTGTAGTAGTTCTAGCAGTCACTAGCTTAAGGGATATTACATCCCCCCTCTGTACACTTGAAACTAAATTCTTGCTGTGGCAAAGGGTGTGATTATTTATTTATTTATTTTTAAAATCCTTTTGTTTTGTACATTAATGGTGCACGTATTTTTACCTTTCATTTTTTTTTTTTTTGTACAGCTAGAGGGGTAATTTATTTCTTTATTTATATGTTTATTCACTTCTAATTATAGTTCTGCTTGTTATTTGGATTATGTGACTGGGCATGTTATTCAGTCTCTTTTTCTAAAATATAGTCTTTGTAGCGTGATGGTGTTCTCACAGATCTTCCTGATGAGGTCCGATTCTCGGTACCTGGGTCTTCAGGCTGTCTTATTTCTTGCCTTGTTGTAGGTTGGGCTGTACGTATGTGGCGTCGATTTCTCCTAATGGTGTTACCATTTTCTGTGGTTACATTGTAGGATCTAGGTTCCTGGCTTCTGCTCTTAACTGTCGCTCTTTCCCATATGGCCGTTTGGGGGTTTCTTATTCTTATATTCTGACCTTCATAGAGCGGTGGTAAGTCTTTCGCACCACGATCGTAGTTTTGTTTTTGCTCTTGTTGGCGTTTGTGTAGTCCCTCCAGGATTTTGTCCATTTGGGGCTGTGTATTTCTTATCTTGATTGGGAGATTCCCTCTAATGTTCTTTTTATAAAGCAGTTGTGCTGGACTTGGTAGGTTGTGGTCAATAGGTGTTGTTCTTATACACAGCAATGCCATGTCTGCATCTGTTCTGCTGTCTTTGGCCTTCATTATGGTCTTCTTCACTGTTTGCACCATTCTTTCTACAAACCCATTTGATTGGGCATACCTCGGTGAAGAAGTGATGTGATCGAATCACCAGTTTTTTGCGAATTGCCTGAAAGCGTAGCTGTCATATTGGGGGCCGTTATCACTTATGATACATTCCGGTATCCCGTGTTCCCCGAATATTTATTTTAAGGCACATATGACCTCTTGACTTGTGCATGTGTTGTGCATTTTCCTGATGAAGGGGAACTTTGAGTGGTAATCAGCGATTAGTAAATACGTTTCCCCTGCGACATAGAAAATGTCTGTCGCGACCACTTTCCAAGATCTAGATGGGACTTCATGTGGTGTCATGGTTTCCTTCTTCTGTTCATTTTGGAATTTTGGGCATGTGGGGCAACCTTTGACAATCTCCTCAATGTCCTCGTTTATTCTTGGCCAGTATACGCATGTCTTAGCTCTCAGGATACTCTTTTCAATACCCTGGTGTGATGCGTGTATCTTGTTTAAAATCTCATTCCTCATGGTTCCAGGAATTATTATCCTCCCTCCTTTCAATACCAAGGAGTCCTCTATTGATAGCTCGTCCCTGAATGGCCAAAATGGCTTGAGCAGTGTGGGTGCGTCTTTGGCCTTGTCTGGCCAGCCAGTGAATATTTTCTCCCTGAGTAATGATATCACCTTGTCTTTGTTGGATTCTTCTTTCAATTCTTCGAGTTTGTTTGTGCTGAACTGTACAAACTCAATCCTGATATCCAAGTTTACTGGTTCACAGTTATTCTTGTTCGGTAGCCTCGATAGCCCGTCTGCCAATATTATTTCTTTTCCAGGACGGTATACTATTTTGAGGTCATATCCTTGTATTTCCATTAGCATCCGTTGTAGTCTTGGTGGGGCTGCGGATAAGTTTTTTTGGCTGATCATTTCCAACGGTTTGTGATCCGTCTCTATTGTGAATGGTCTCCCATACACATATGTATGAAATCTCTGGCATCCGAACACTACTGCCAGCATTTCCCGCTCTATGTTTGCATATCTTTGTTCAGCTGAGGTGAGTGACTTGGATGCAAATGCCACCGGTTTATTATCTTGTAATAGTTCCGCTCCCAGTCCTCGACTAGAAGCATCAACTTGAATGGTTGTTGGCTTGGTGGGGTCAAAATATGCAAGGGTTGTCTCTTTGCTGATGAGCTCCTTGACTTGTTGGAAATCCTTTTCATAGCTCTCTGTCCAAACATACTCATTGTCTTTCTTTAGGAGGTCACGTAAATTTGCAGTATGCTCGGATAAATGAGGAATGAAGGGGGCCATGTATGTCACCATTCCCAACACGTGTTGTAATTCTGCTACGTTGGCAGGAGACTTTAGGGCTTTAATATCTTCTATTTTTGGGGGGTCCGGGTGTACCCCGTTCTCGTCGTAAACTCCTCCAAAAAATTTTATGGATTTGGTTTTGATATTGCACTTCGTGCTGTTGAAAACCAGACCATTTTTCTTTGCAACTTCCATTAGGTTGCGCAAGTTGTTGTTGTGTTCTTTTTCATTCTTTCCAAAAACCACCACGTCATCTGTTATACCGATGGTACCGGGGCATTTTTCAAGAATTTGGTCCATTTTTTGTTGGAACACATCTTGACTCATCACTAGCCCAAATGGCATCCTCCTGAAACAGTATCTTCCAAATGGGCTGTTGAAGCATGTTAGGGTCTGACTCTCTTCATCACGCTCGATAGACCAATATCCATTTTTTGCGTCAAGTTTGCTAAACCATTTTGCACCTGCCATCTGGTGGGTTATTTCTTCCAGGGTTGGTACTCTATGGTGACATCTTTTTATTGCCTTGTTTAGGTCTTTTGGGTCGAGGCAAATCCTCATCTGCCCATTGCTTTTCCGGCTATACGCTAGGCTGCTGACCCAGTCAGTGGGTTCTTCAACTTTCCTAATGACCTTGTCTTTTTCCATCCTGTCTAGCTCTCTCTTTAGTTCGTCTCTTAGGTGGATAGGATATTTTCGTGGAGCGTGTATCACCGGTGTTACAGTGGGGTATAGGACAATGTGGTACTTGCCTGGGAAGTGGCCAATGCGGTCAAATTGTTTTGGATATTCCCATAGTAGGTCTTTTATGGACTGTATTTGTTTTGCTTCTTTTATTTCGCAATGTAGGGTTACCATTTTGAGGTTGCGACAGCTTGGTAATCCTAATATTGCTGGTCCGCTTGTGTCTACTATGAAAAATGTTTCTGCTGACCACATATCCTGGTTATACTTGCACTGGAGTTGGATGGTGCCAATTTGTGGTATTATGGTCCTATTGTATGCGGTTAACACTGTGCTTGATTTTTTGACTAAGTTTTTTGGCGGGTTTGGACACATTTGTTCATATAATCGTAATGGCAATATGTTTCCTTCTGCCCCAGTATCTACTTTTACCATGAGTTTTGCTGTTTTATTTTGTCTGGGTATCATGATTTTTATTTTTGTTTTGATTTCGGTACGGTTGTCCGAGCTGTTGACAGTGTGTAGTTCCAGTTCTTCGGAGTCGCTATTGTAGGCATCGTAGTCTACTGTACGAATATTTTTGTAGTATCTTCTTTGAGTGTCTTTTGCCTTGTATTTTCCTTTTGCTGGGGTATTATTGTGTCTGGTCTTTTCTTTCCTCTCATTCCACCTGCATACAATAACCCAATGGTTCTATTTATTGCATTTTTTGCATTTTGTACCGTAAGCTGGGCATTTTTCATATGGTTTGTGATTTTCTCCACACTTTAGACAGCTTCTGCTTTTTTGTTTGTCTTGTATAGTGTCTACTGTGGCATTGTGTTGTGGTTGTGCGCTTTGACGTTTTGTGGCCTGCAGTTGTTTCATGTAGTTAATTGACGCTTCGTGGTTTTTTGCCACTTGAATAGCTTTCTCCAGCGTCATTTTTTTATCTTCTCCCAGTAGTTTTTGTTGTACTTCTGGGTAAATTGTTCCAGCAATGATTTGTTCAATAAGCATTTTGTCCAGTTCGCTGTTGTATTCGTCTCTGTGTTTTGTTTTTTGAAAGTTACAATAGTTAGCTTGTAGACGCAGTCTAGACACAAATTCGTCCGTTGTTTCCGGTTCGTTTGTGTTTATATCAATTTTTTGGTTGAGATTTCTTAATGCCAGGCGGGCTACTCGGAAATTCTGATTCGATTTCCCGTATTCTTCGAATTTTTCCCATACAACACTCGGACGCTTCTTATCCTCGGCTGATAAACCCCAACTATTAAATTTTAATATACCTGTTTCTCCGGTGCGGAGCAGGATTTCGTCTATCTGGTCTTGTGGATCTGTTATTTTATTTCGTCTAAATATCATTTCACATTGTTGACGGAATAGGGACATAGCTTCGGCTCTGTTTGGATTACTCCAGTTCATCATTACGTTGTCTAGGGCCGCCATATTTGTCTCGTTTTTGATCGACTCCTAGTTTTGTAATAATTTGTTTTATATAGCAAATGAACTTTTTTTTGTATTAGTGTTTATATATATCATGTGCGCGAAGTCATAGATCCCACCTCTGCCACCATGAAATAAGTGGGACTCACACAGAAAATTAGTTATTTAACATACCTTTAATATCGTGTCTTTACATGCCTGTTTACAACCACGCGTGCTCGTGCTTCCGTCCCGCGCGAGGCTCGGCGGAAGTAAACAAACCTTGTTATCTTGCCAAGGGACTGTAGTAGTTCTAGCAGTCACTAGCTTAAGGGATATTACAATTTGATTTTTGCAAGAACTTCGAATTAATGTATTTTTTATAAAAAAAACTGAGTTATTTAAAAATACGTTTTCCATTGTAAACTCTCGTACCAATTTGGCACCCCGCTAACGAAAATAAAAACAATAATTTTACTATAATTTTGAATGTGTTATAAAAGATTAAAAAAAATTGAAGAATAATTAAAAATACTTTGATCTCTCCTGTTGATCATAACATCAACATTTTTATGGAAAAGGTTCGTTTTTATTAAGTTTGTAAATTTTTTCTTCATACTATGCTGTTTTTTTTTCAGCGATTTAGTAGAGGTACCTACATAAAAACGACAACTCCATTTCTATACGATGAATGCATAAATACAATGTACTAAATATTAATGATTAATATTAATACTGCATTAATCACTTCAAATCAATAACAGTTGAAATTAATAGCCTCTACCCTCAATGTTATCTTGTAATATATTGCTTATTTTTTTTTACAAATTCTGTTGAAAATAATGTTGGGGAGATGCATTGATTTATTTAAAATATAGATAGATATTCGTAGCGTACAACGGGCGAAATGTGGTGGAGATGACAATAAAGTTGAGGGAAACAGTCCGAATGAGGTAAAAAGTGTGAAGAATTACACCACCGTCATCACAAATATAAGCAGATTATATACTTAATTGTTATTTCAATCAGTCGTACGGTGTAGCTTGTGCGAGAATTAGGATAACTACAAAGAAGAGATTATTATACACCCGTTATATGTAGACGCCAGCGCTCTCGAGAAGTCTACGCCTAAAGAGTTATGTCTTAGCTGCTTCTGGAGGCGATATTATCATATCCCTGTACTGGGTTACACGTCAATGTGTCTCGATTGCAACGAATTTTCTTTTTTTAATCATATCACCCCGAGCAAGGCGGTAACGCCACTGATGTGCAGGGGGCTACGTAAGAGTGAAAAGATTTGGAAAAGAGAAAACCGAAAACCACATCCTAAACAGGGAACAAGGGATGAGCCTCTACACCTGTACAATAGACGTCGGTGGAGTGTGAACCAGGCGATAGTTTAGTCTATCTACTCCAATTGAAAAAAAAAAATAAATAAATAAAAGAAAAGTGAAAAGATTGGAAAAGATAAAGCCGGAAATCACATCCTAAACAGGGAACAAGGGGTGAGCCTCTACACCTGTACAATAGACGTCGGTGGAGTGTGAACCGGGCGATAGTTTAGTCTATCTATTCCAATTGCAAAAAAGAAAAAAAAAGAAAAAGGAGTGAAAAAATTGGAAAAGAGAAAGCCAGAAACCACATCCTAAACAGGGAACAAGGGATGCATGTGAACACACTCCACCGTGATATTGCCGTGTTGTTTTCTTTTCTTCGAGCCAAATTCTCCTCGCATTTACCACCGGTGGAAATCGTGCCTCCAGGGTGAGCGACCGTTAGTGATTTCCTCCCACCATTTCATGAACATTTTTCTCATGTTCAATTTGCAGACGTCTTTAAAGCGATGATCATAGCCCTCTTTCCGTTGACCAGTTCAGTTCTTTCCCGTGTGTTACTGTCGAATTAAGGCGACGCTGAAGTGTGCAAGGAAATGCACTGGCTTCGGTAGGGGTTTATGAGAGATCGGCGTTTGACCATCATCTCCTCTCCATGTCACCGATGATGCTAAGTGAAAGATAGAGTTCAGTACAGCTTCGCACCGGTGGTGACAGAGGAGTTGCCAGAACGAATTTGAAAATAACCTTGGTTTTAGGGATTCCGGCTCTACATTTGATCTTAGGGTTTACTCTGGAATCTTTTCCCATGATTGTTTATCAAAATTAGAGTTTTCGTTCTTTTAGATGGACTGCCATCCTGACCTGACAAGTTCCATCTTATATATATATATATATATATATATATATATATATTGTTATCGTCGCATAGAAATGTTCATGTCAACATAAGATAATATCATCTTTGATGGTGGATGTCTTTTTGTTAACGTCCCTGTAACCTCTTTGAGGATGGCTCATGTGAGCCGAAAGTTTAGAACCAACATAATAAAAAAATATCTAAATGTTGGACAATTTTTATCTTTATTTTCACGTGACATTAAAGACAAATACGATGTTTAGAACGGCTCATAATTAGTCATTATAGACATTCACTGTCTGTTATACTAAACGACATATGTTTAGAAAATTTTCTTCTGCCGCGAGACACTATATATATATATATATATATATATACATACATATATATATATATATATATATATAAGTTCCATGCTTGATAGATCTTGGGCGATCAAGTCACTATGGAGACATGACTCATGACTGACGACGATTTTCTAACAGTAAAGTTTTATTTTTTTCTGTGGTAGACTGGTTGCCAATCAAGGCTATAGAAACAACTCTATTCTGCTATTCACACCATAGCTAAAGGAAAAGAAGATGCATTAAAACTTTCTCAAGTGTATTTGTGCGTAAGTGAATGCAACAAATTCAACTGGAGTTCAAACTCGGCCCTCCGATTTCTTACTCTATATAGGCATAAACACACTGAATGTCGGACTAAGCAATTCATCATCAAATGAACCCCTTTATTGTACATATACTAAAAGATAACAATAGAAGCCAAAAAAGAAAAAGAAAATGATAAATTCTTAACATTTTTATTAAATATATAAGAAGATATTTTTGTTAAATATTTGAAAGTTAAATTATAGGAGAAATTTAAATTATAGGAGAAATTGACTATTTTTTTTTTTTAATCATATCACCCCAAGCAAGGCGGTAACGCCACTGATGCGCAGGGGGCTACGTAAGGGTAAAAAGAATGGAAAAGAGAAAGCTGGAAACCACATCCTAAACAGGAAACAAGGGATGAGCCTCTTCACCTGTTCAATAGATGTGGGTGGAGTGTGAATCGGGCGATAGTTTAGTCTATCTACTCCAATTGAAAAAAAAAAATAAAAAAATAATAAAAAAGGAAAAGAGTGAAAAGATTGGAAAAGAGAAAACCGGAAACCGTATCCTAAACAGGAAACAAGGGATGAGCCTCTTCACCTGTTCAATAGACGTGGGTGGAGTGTGAACCGGGCGATAGTTTAGTCTATCTACTCCAATTGAAAGAAAAAAAAAGGAAAAGAGTGAAAAGATTGGAAAAGAGAAAACCGGAAACCGCATCCTAAACAGGAAACAAGGGATGAGCCTCTTCACCTGTGGGTGGAGTGTGAACCGGGCAATAGTTTAGTCTATCTAGTTTAGTCTATCTACTCCAATCAGTTTAGTCTATCTACTCCAATTCTGAAGCAATAATAAAAAAAATAGTAAACAAAACAACTTAAAATTACGATTGAAACGCTTTTCTTACAAATTCTGAAATACGTCATCATCCATAAGAATGTTAAGTAGGTACCTCCACTAAATCGCCAAAAAACTGCATAGTTACTTTTAAACTGAATTTTTAAACATTAAAAGGTTTTTAGTTTTAATTGAAATCTAAATGATTACATTTACTATTTCCAGTAAGCAAAATACTCTGTTTTATTTCAAACGGAAATTATATTGATTGGAATATAAAAGTTTAAAAGATTTTTCAATTTTTGAAATTTTACTGTCATTTTTGAGCGATCGACAGATTTGTAAACAAGAGTTAATTCTCGGTTTTAAAATATCTTGCAAAAATAAAATGTACATCTGTGATACATTATTTTTGAAAAAAAAATAGCAAATTTTATGTTAAATTAATCTGATTTACACAAGTATTACTTTATTTATAGAGTGAAATTTAGAATAAAAATATTCTTTAATCACTAATTTGACCTTTTTGACCTAAATCGCTGTAAATCACGAACTTCTTAACAGGTTCTTGATTGGAGGTAAAAATGTATGGCGTTTATAAGAGACTTGTACGAATTTATTTTCGGGTAAGGGAGGAAACTCTGGCCTTTTAATTTGCACGTAGCAATTACGATACAAAAAAACAAACATCAAATGAACAAAAAAAGTTTACATTATTTTAAAAATATGAGTGCAAACCGATTTTTACTAAACTTTTCAATTTTCGATAAGCAATATAATCATCAATTCTTAACTAAAAAATCTAACCGCAACAGTTCTTTAATAATTTTTAAAAAATTTTAAAACTTTATAAATTATTATAAACAAAAACAAATTAAATGAAAATAATTCTTTTAATTTAAATTTTCATTTATTATCGAAAATGTTTTACTTCATACTGTAAAGTCCTTAATTTTTATTATTTATTCAAGCAATTAAAAGTTTATCAGATTAAGTAATATCAGAGTTTTATTGCATTTTTATTTTACTCCTCGGAGCAGATTCTCGGATAATGTTCCAAAATTTAAAATAAAAAATAGAAAATTTATATTCCCCAAAATTTATATTTCCTGCGTTTAACTAATAAAATTATAGATTGCAGCAAATTAAAATTTATTAAAATTTCATAGATTTATTTTTTTAAAAACATCCGTATAGACTTTTATTTTCCGTCATTTATTTTTCAATGACTTAACTTCATGAAATCTAAACATAATCGTGATCCATATCGATGCACAAGTAGAAATCACCAAAACAAAACATTACGTAAAAAAAAAAAAAAAAAATCAATGAAATTTTGATGTAAATAGTTTTTCTTTAATCATTTAAGCCCAAGCAAGGACTAGTGTGCAGGAATTATAGTGAGAGAAAAATATTGAAGAAAAGATAAAATATGAATGCGACTCAAGAAGATAGAAAATATAAGTTGACGTTGCATTTATATCTTCGGAGATTGTAGCTATCGAGGAAACAAGTAAACGGAAGGGAGCTCCACAGGCGGGGTGTGAAATAAAATAAACTATTGAAATAGATATGGCGGTTAAATTTCAACGGTAAAACAGTGGGACTAAGATACAAACTTAACAGCGCACGTGTGTTCATGTGTTCGGAGCAAAAAAAAAAAATATATATATATATATATATCCTCTTTTTCATAAATTCAAAAGTATTATTAAAATAAAAAAAATTGGATAAACCTTGGAAGATTATTTAAGCATACTTTTACAACCCCAAAAATTACAGTGATATTTCGTAGTGGCAGCATTTGCACAAAGTAATTTATTTTAAACAAATATTACCGATTATACTTAAAAGGTAGAAATGGTATTTTTATCAGAAAATTTTTCGTTTCTCAGATTTTGATTAGTAGAAAAAAAACGACCATACAATTAATTTTTACATTTGTTACATAATTTCCTTTTTTTACTCAAAGCTCACAGTTTCCATCATAAAACTGGGGATATCTAATTATTTTTTTTTTAATCATATCACTCCGAGCAAGGCGGTAACGCCACTGATGTGCAGGGGGCTACGTAAGAGTGAAAAGATTGGAAAAGAGAAAGCCGGAAACCACATCCTAAACAGGGAACAAGGGATGAGCTTCTTCACCTGTTCAATAGACGTGGGTGGTGTGTGAACCGGACGATAGTTTATTCTATTTACTCCAATTGAAAAAAAAAAGAAAAAGAAAAAGGTGTGAAAAGATTGGAAAAGAGAAAGCCGGAAACCACATCCTAAATAGGGAACAAGGGATGAGTCTCTTACCAGTTCAATAAACGTGGGTGGAGTGTGTGAACCGGACGATAGTTTAGTCTATCTACTCCAATTTAAAAAAAAAAAAAAATAGAAAAGAAATAGGAGTGAAAAGATCGGAAAAGGAAAGCTGGAAACCACATCCTAAACAGGGAACAATGGATGAGCCTCTTAAGATATATATTATTCATATAATTTTAGATCATCTTAGTTCAGTGCCTTTTTATAAAGTACAGCAAATATAAATTTCAATATAGCGTATAGCATTTTATAATTTCTTAATTATGAGTTGTAATTTCGAGTTATATTACAATTGTCTTATAATTAATTACGATAAACAATGTTTAAAGAAGATTTTAATAAATTGATATTTTAACAAATAAAAAGGGCTTGGGATTTTGTTTTCATTGCATAATTTTAAACATATTCGCAGTAAAAAGTATAAATATTAAATTATAAGTAGTAAATTACTAACAATAAATACGAAGATTGCTTCGCTAAAAAAGCGATTGACCTGAGTATTTCTGGAAGATATCGCTTTTATGGCAAGCAAACTTTGAAACTCAATATTAGGAGATAAAGAATTAATAACAAATAAAATTAAATGTTGACTTTTTTATCCTTACTTCGATTTTTGCAAAGTTTACATCTACTCGTCAGTATATTGGTAGTGAATTTTCATAAAGGAATTTAACTACGTTGTAAATTATAAACGCTTGTATTATTATAAAGAAATAAAATTATAATATTACTTATTGTTGTAATATATTTATAAAGAAATAAAATTTATTTAATTTAATATTTATTTATTTTTAACTAAAATTATTTTAAATCAGGAAAAATTAAGAAATAAAAACATTCCACTGTATGATTTATTATTAATTTAAAATTATTGGCGTCATTGAATTAAAAACACCATTTGGTAATAAAAATAAAGTGCATCTTACCAAGCAAAGCAAATATAAAATGTTCGGTATTAGTAGTCTACCAAGAAGAAAGGACGGCGTCCCTCAACGAGGAACCAGGGTGAGTCCAGAAAATTGAACAATATCCGATAGGAAGACCACAGTAGTGCGTTAACTTGATGGTCAACATGAGGGACATAGTCGTTTGTCGGAACATTTTGTTGCACGCCCTTTTTTGGTAGTAGAATCTGCGTTATTATTCAGTGACTATTAGCTGGCCAAAGAAATATAAAAAATATTAATCTATTCCTCTTTGGCACGTAAGTCATTCCACAGAAGCAAAATGCATAGAATAGAGACAGAAATGTGCTTAGTATAAAGATCAAGCCAGTCATTTGCTGATCAAGTATACCATAGGAAAAATTGTAAGTAATGCTTAAGAAAGCTAAAATTATAGAATAAAATCTATTAGCCAACAAATCAACGACTAACAGACCTCAAATACGAAGTAACATTAACCGCCGACTAGGAAAATCTAGGCATAAATATAGAAATAAAAAGATGGAAAAACAGCCACGCAACCGAAGAACAAATTATAAAAAAAAGAAGTTTTTAAACAATGCAGAGAAAATAATATAATACTTTCCATAAGAGATTAAAAGCAGTCAAATCTGAACAATGACTTCAGATGGAAAAATAGGAAGAATAAGAAGACGAACGTATAATGTAAATAACATGCTCTGTATCGACCTGATGGTTCTGTAAAAAGTCAGTCGAGACGAAAATAAGTTAAATCTCGATAGTTTGACAACAGGGAACCCAACTATCCTTTACGATTTTAGGCTTAAGATTTTCAATATTAACGAGACAGTTGTAATGTTCTAAGTCCATGAGCTATAAGAAATTAGAAGTTCTCTTAAATGAGAATGCTAATATCGAGTGATTAACGAGAAAAATAGAAAGGTTTTTAAGACAAGGATGTGTCTTCTCACCGAACTTTTTAATCCTTTGCAGTTAAGTGATTATGATAGAATTTGAATGACTAACAGGATTAATTTTTGAAGGCAAAAATCTTAACGACATTAGATATCCAGATGATGTAGTGTTGATGGACGAGTTCAACCGGAAAGTATCAAGCAAATACAAAAACATAAATATGTAGAAAGTATTTTAATAGAAGACAGATAGTGAAATATCGAAATGTAAAAGCGCATGATGCTAATGAAAATGCCGTCCTAAAAGTATTAAAAAGCAGGAAAATCCGGTTAGAAACTAAAAGAGTTTTTAATATCCGTCCTCCTATATGGCGGTGAATTCTGAACTATCCCCTTACAGATAAAGAAGAGACAACAGAAACGTGGTACTCCTGAATCATGATGATACGCCGTGCACTGAATGTGTGAGCAACGACGAAGTTTTAGAGAAGACAGAAACAAAACAAAAAAACGTTTATTAACATCAGAAAGAGATAGTTGAAATCTTTGTAAACTATAATGAATAAAGAGATATTAGAAAATTTAAAACACCCATAATATATTAAAGACAAAAGGGACAGAGGAAAATAGCGCATAACATAAGTAACAAGTTTATGAACATGGTTGACAGAAAAAGAGTTAGGAGACATCGAGAAAAGATACAATTTGCTTTGAGCTACAAAGGACAATAAGTAATGGAGAGCCATGATTGCCTCCACCCTGAACAAATATGGTGCGTAAAAACAAAATCTTCACTGGGGAATTTCAATTCTATTTGTCAAAGTCATGATACGATTGAATTCTATATTGAAAAATAACAAAGGAAACGAGTTCATGAACAAGAAAGAAGAAAGTTAACCACTAATTGTACACATGACTTGAAACAATATTCTAAACACAAAACAGATCGTGGAATATTGATTGAAATAATTAAGAACTTAAGTGATGAAATTGGAACGGATTTGGAGATAGACAAATATGTGCCATTTCAAAACGTATTTTTGAATTAGTTACCTTAGTTTACCGCAGAAATTAATGGCAAACTACAGCGGGAAAATCTTCTACCCAGTCATGAATGTCTTTTCGAGACATAATCACACAATCGTGTATCACTTATAGCACTTAACTAACTGACTGACTGAATTAGTGATTATTCCGGTGATAATGGAAATCAAATTCATAAAATTTAAACCATCAAACATCGACAGCATATAAAATTATTATAAATTGATAATTGTTACCTATTACAACAGATTTCATTGCGTGTTCGTATATCATGCTTTCCTTTTTTGCTAAAAATAAGAAAAGAGTTATCTTTGTCTTATATCGTGAATAGTCATTTCATATTTGTGTGTCTATGTGTAGTCATTCGGTGATTAATTATAATTATGCTTAAAGAGGTCAAATATATAAGTCAAATATCAAGGTATAATTACTTCAAGAAATATGTCCGTTCCTGTAAGATAATCATCATCAACAAGATTAGAAGTGACTAAACAAACTATTTTAACAGCTTTCTACTGCTGTAGTGAATCCGATAATAACTGGGTAATCCACATTTTTAGCTTGTGCTCGAAGAATCTAACCTAACCATAAGCACTAAACTTATCACTGTCAACAGCATTAATATATATATCAAACTGATAATGATGATTTTAATTAGATACCAAGTGAGGTATCATTTTAGATTTAGACTCAAGTTTACGACATCTTTTTTTTTTTACTTCGACATGAACTAATGTTAAAGAATACATAGGTTGGCCCAAAATGGCAAAAGACTAGTCAGAACAGAGACTATCAAAACTCTGTGGCCGTATAGACTTTCGTAATTGAGCAGTCGAAATCTCAGCTGGTGTGTAGGTGATTTCTTCAACATAAAACTCTTGAATTCCTTGATCGATAGATATGAATTACATATATCTTTTAAAAAGATGGCAACTACTATAACACATATATACACTTACAAAATGTAATGTTTAAAGGATCATTCATTAATATATATATATATATATATATATATATATATATATATATAGGCACGTAGCTGAGTGATTAGAATGTTCTGACCATCAACTCTGGGTGTGAAGCTCACCATAGTCAACTTGTCAAGAAGGTGACTTCTTGATGTTATCGGACTAAAGGAAACGATCCAAGCGTGTGGCACGTTTAGAAAGTGCCTGAAATACATACCACAGGTGAACTCAAGCCTTGTGGGTGAATTTAGATAGACGGCACTTTTTCAGAAGATGACGATTGTTGTGCTAGTTCGAAGTCACAAGTCATCGTGACTGATGTTTTGAGAGTACGGTCCTTGCTCATACCGTTGCTCAGATCGGAAAAGTGGGTATGGAACAGATACAAGTGTGCAAAGGGGATTAGCTAGCCACATTGGTAGATGGGTATAATCGAATACAAATTGTCATTATATATATATATATATATATATCGTCAGGGCAGTATTTATTTTGTACAAAATACAAAATTATGACACAAGGCCTAAAAGGGGGAGGGGGAGAGGTTGGTTCTCACTTAACTATCCTATACCTAGCTAAACACTATCACGACCCATTCACTCGTTACAATTTGCACAGTCACCAAAAGAACCCATCCATCTACTCCCAATCCTTCTTACACCACAATGCCAGAAACTTACAAGGGACACCTAAAAAGTGGGGAAATTAACCCATGACAATAAAAATGTATTTATATACAATATAATATATACAATATAATGTAAAATATTTAATGAAAAATGAAATGATGGGAGGGGGATGAACCCAAAAATAAACTAAAATTACAACAAATTTTTTTTTAACTAAAATAATAATCAATGTTAGTAAGAACCGTCCATCCCAGAAAACAGAGTGGCCGCTGTATTCCGCCAAACGGCGAAATCAAGAAGCACACTCGCTAAGGGAGTGGAGAGGGGGGTAAAAAATTAGCGGAATGGGACAATAAAAGGCTGAACCAGCCGAAATAAACGGAGACCAAAACAAACTGGGGAGATTGGGAATCTCGACATGGATCATAACAAAAGAGAAAGCCGGGTACAGGCTAGGAACACATTCATTCACTTTAACTAGGTACACAAGAGAGAACTAGCTTAACCAGGGGAGGGTTCCACAGGAATCCACCCCGATGTAACCAGCAGATCTAAAAGAGAAAATCAAGATTAGCCCCGTTCAAGCGAACCAGGCTCGCCACATTTACCCACCTTTTGCTAAAGTCTGTCGAAGTCAAACGTTTCCAATCAGTTCTAATCTTTATTTTGAGCTGATGCTCAAAATAACAGATCAGATCCTGATGTGAAAGACGCTGACCTCGCAAGACTTCCTCCATTCGCGTCGTCCAAATCACCATTCGAGCCGTGGCTAGCAGCGACAGAAACACCATACGCTTCATCCCAGAGAACGGGGGCGACACGTTATCACAGGCGAATGCACGATCAATGAGCACAAGCTCTCGCGGCTCGATACGAGCAGTCAACTCGCCGACCCGGTCCCATAGAGGGCGAACGCGCGAACAATGGTAGAAGGCGTGCGAAGCCGTTTCTTCCAAGCCAAGGTTGCAGCGTTCACAATCTGGCAAATCCGCCAGGCCCCATATGAAGGCCATGTCATTGAGAGGCAAGCGATTCCGAGCTAATCGCCAGGTGAGCGAAAACTCAGAGTTGTTGAGATAATCACTCCCTGGCGCCCAAGACCAGAACGAGCGAAACTCGTCCTCCGACAAGCGCAGCACATCACGTAGTGAATCCTTTGCGACGCCCTCCACTAACCCACGATAGAAGACTCTCCTAGGCCGTGAAAGGTCACTGGACCGTGGAATGGCCCGCAGGGCCGCCAGACATTCGAGGAGAAAACTCGATCGCTCTCGAGGCTTACGGCACCGCCTCAAGATGGGGGGAGTGATAGTAAGTCTAGGGAACATGTCCCTCACTATCCCCCTAAGCAATGAGTCTTCGGAAATCGCTCGCCTGAGAAAAACCAACCTTGACGCAACCTTATGGCCCATCAGGTATGGCATTCCCAGGCCCCCATGGCACAAACGTTGGTAACAGACACGTTTGTCGACATAGTGTTTGCGTCCTCTCCACAAAATGGAGAATAGCAAACGCTCGATCGCCTTCCTATGCCGTTTACAAAGTGGAAGTACTGACAACTGGTAAAGGATAATGGGAAAGACGTATGTAGCACACGCCTCAGCCATACCCTTTAAGGACAAATTCCTTCGGCGCCAAATCTTGGCCGACGCGCCTACCTTTGCCAGTACTTCAGACCAATTTTTCTCCAACTGTAGGTCGGGCCCGAACCACACTCCAAGAATGCAGACCGGGCCGTCCGTCCAGTCGAAGGGCCCCGGGAGGGTCAGACCCTTCCAGGCGCCTAACCGCAAGCCGGACGACTTGTTGCGGTTAATCTTGGCCCCTGTCACCTGTTCGTACCGTTCAAGCGCCTTCTGTACCACCTCGATGTCCCTGCGGGAGGACACGAAAGTAGTGACGTCATCGGCGTACGCGGAAACCCTGGCTCGAGCACCACCAGGGACAGCGATTCCACGTAGGGCCGGACTGCACGCCCTGTCCCTTAGCCGGCGAAGGAGGGGCTCCAACGCCAAAGCATAAAGTAGGGGCGACAGTGGACAACCCTGTCGGACCGACCTAGACAGCGCCAGAACGCCCGACAACTTTCCGTTCACCTGTACCACAGCCGTCGGGGATTGATACAGGAGGCTAATCCAGCGGCGGAAGTTGGTTTCGAATCCAGCTGCCTGCAGGACAGCCGCCAGGTACCGATGGTCAACCCTATCAAATGCCTTGGACTGATCTAAATGGATCAGCGCGGCTTCGTCGTCGTCTTTTATCCCCTCTATGATCGTGCGTATCAGATGCAGGTTGCTCTGAATTGTTCGGCCCTTCACAGCACAAGTCTGCTCAGGTCCCAACAGAGACTCGGCAACTAATTGCAAACGATTTTGCAAGATCTTGGCCAAAATCTTTAACTCTGTGTTTAGCAGAGTTATGGGCCGGTAACCCTCTAGCTCCCTCCCCACATCCTTGCCTTTTCTCAACAGCGTGATCACACCCCTGGTGAACCGTTTGGGGATGGACCCCTGACGGAACCAGTTGTTGAACACGACAGTCAAAATCGGGACAAAGATGTGCGACAGCCTCAAGTACAATTCATAGGGCAAACCATCGAGACCCGGCGATTTGCCTCTGCCGACCTTCTTCAGCGCCGCGTAGACTTCGCCCTCCGTAATCTCTCCCTCGCAGCTAGCTGCATCAGCCGGCAAAAGCCGGGGGAAGTCAGCCAAATAGCTGCGAAACTCCTCATCACGGAGACCAGGCTCCTTGGTAAACAGGATCTCGAAATGCCGCCGAAACGCCTCGCACATGTCGTCAGTCGACCGAAGAGTGTGTCCCTCCGGGTTGCGAACCTCTCGAATGTACCGGTCGCCTCCGCGGCGAATTTCTTCCTTGCGCAGTTCTGCGCCCATGTTCACAGCTTCGGAAGACATCTTGCTTAACTTATGTCTAACTACCTGGCCCATGTAACGATCGCTATTCGACCGGTCCACGGCCTCCTTAGCTATAGCTATCTCTAGGGGATCCCCACCTGCCACCGCCCGGGAGTAATTAGATCTAAGTGTCTTCACCTTGTCAGCCTTATCTAGTTTGAGCCGAATGCTGAACTGAGTGGTGAAAGACCTAATACTATCCTTAAGGTTATCCCACCACTTATTCCCGATGACTCCCCCAGTTAACGCCCGCTGCACTAAGTTAATTAGCTGGCGCCGGAAGTCCCGCCTGTCCAGTAAGGACACGTTGAACTTCCAGTAACCAGCCATTCTAACCCTATTTTCTAAATTTACCCGGGCACAAACGAGTTTGTGGTCCGAGTAACCTAGCCAGTGGAACGTGGGACCATCTAAGAAATCTAGCTCGGCTTCACGAACTAACATTCTATCAAGGTAGCTAGCCACCTTGGTAGAAGGCCAACTATTAGCCCACGTCCACATTTTCCCGCCCTTGTGATCGGCCCGGTATCTATCGACAAGACCGAAGTCCTCGATAAGATCGACCAAGCTACGATCACGTTCCTTCCCTCTAGCTCCCCGCCCTCTATCCAACTTGGGGTTCAGGATGGCATTCCAGTCCCCCACTAAGACGAGTCGCTTGGAATCCACCAGGAAGGGCCCCAACCGCCGAAAAAACGAGACGCGCTCCTCCTGGTCGTTGGGCGCATAAACCGCAACCAGACGAAACGCATTGCTTTTCACTGCAATATCGGCCACGATCAGCCGGCCCTCGGCACCGACATGGACAAGATCCACCTTCGCGTCCAGGGTACGCTTGACCAGCAAAGACACTCCTCTGGCCAGCCGGTTCCCATATGCTGAATAGACGACAAAGTCGTTAGACAGCACACAAGCATCGACCTTGCAAACAAAGTGAGTCTCTTGGATCGCGGCGACATCCACGCCGAAGGACAAGAGGTCCCGAAGCAGGCGGGCAGCCTTACTCCGATCCCTAAGGCCCTTCACGTTCATACTGGCTAACTTAATTGACATCATTTAGACCTGTAAAGAGAGAGCAGAAAAATTACTCCTGGTCACATACAGGGCGAAAATCTGTGGCAACAGGGACCCCGACGGATTGTCCCAGGTTTCCCGTACCAATATCGGACGTAATACGTCCGTCCTGGACAATGCCGCCGACGTCCGTGGGAAAAGTAAGTTTTACGGCCCTGTATAAAGATGGGTGGAGGATGACGGGGACCCTCCCAGCGCAAAAATGCGAAAGCCGCTGTAAGTATTTAGTGCCCGTTTGGGCCATTTGGATGGATGGAAAGGCCTCAACGGCCCCCTGCACAAATTCCCAAGCTTTTGTTCTGTTACCCCCGGTATTTCGTATCAACGTAAGTACCCCGGGGGCTCCTGGGAAATTGGCAGGGTCCTCGACGGACTTTCCATCCACAGATTTTAACTTGAATAAAGGCCTTAGGAGGGTCTTTTTCTGGGAAGAAAGGTCCCTCTCTAAGGCCTGTCTGTCTATTTTGCACACCTCCCTGCTGCAAAAAACACTTTTCTTTTTTCCCTTTTTCGGGGAGGATTTGTCTGGGTTCGGGGAAGGATGGTTAATTTTAAGGGGTGGGGTTGGAGTTTCTGATTGGGGAGAGGGTGTAGGAGGTGTGGGGGAAGGAGAAGTTAATTTTCTGACAGGGGAGGTGGACTTACTCCTCCCTTCAAGGAAAACAGTTCTGGTGGGTGATGTCGGGGCGGATTGGATCCTGGTAATTTCCGTTACCCTTTCCGCCCTGCCGCGCTCCTGTACTTCCTTTTTCCCTTTTTTTTGGGATACCTCCTCATCCTCCTCCCGTCCTCTCTTCAACGACGAGGAACGGGGGGGAGGCATTTCCTCCTCCATTTCTTGTGGTTGTTGTTGTTGTTCTTGTTGTTGTTGTTCTTTGCGTTGTTGCTGTTGTTGTTCTTTCTGTTGTTCTTTGCGTTGCTGTTGTTCTTGCTGTTCCTTGTGTTGTTGTTGTTGTTGCTGCTGTCGAGCCTCCTGCTGCTGCAGTTGTTGCTTTGCCTCTTTGCGAGGCTTCTTTTTTTCCGGGGACGGAGATTTTTCATGTTGTGGAGGAGGGGAAGCAACTTTCTTGCCCTTCCTAACCACCTCCGTCCATTCATTGTTTTTCTCCTCTGATTTTCTTTCAGGAGGAACTGCTGCTGCTGACACCGGCGGTGTTGCCGGTGTCACCGGTGTTTTTTCCGGTTGCCTTGCCGGACACATTTTGAATGTGTGTCCGGCCAGACCACACGCCCAGCAGTGCGGCTTCCTTCCCTCTACGACAACAAAAAGTTTTCTTTTATTGCACAGCAGAACATCGGGGACCTTCAAACGGTTCTTGCTGTCCATGACCATGCTGATGTTGACATCCTCCGTGGCCACACCGGCCTTACTATTTATCCTTGCGACCACCTCCACCGCTCCAAATTGAGCAAAAAAATGCTCCAACGTGGTCACAAGCTACCTCGACCGGCACACCATGAACCGTTATCTTTGTCCTTCGAGTACCCAGATACTCCGTCTGCATCCGGATACCCCTGGCCTCCAAGGTATTACCGGCCAAATTCCTTGCTTCCGTCTCCGAGCTCAATAACACATCCCACATAGCACGGGACCTTCTCGCCAGGACACAGGGTACAATATTTAAGGCTTTCAAGGCCTCTTCCATATTCTCCCTGCCGACACTGATGAACGTTCTTGTTTTGACATCGGATGTCAGCAGGGAGATCGTTCTAGGTGCGATCACATTCACCATCTCCGGGATCACTTTTAACTCGTTCTCGGAAATATACTCCTTATACTTCTCTTGCATTTGCCGGTAGTACTCGGCATCCTTCTTAACTGGTGCCTTCACCCATGCTGTCGGTGGGGGAGCCACCGTAGGCACAGCGTCAGAAGTTGAGGGCTGGGGAGACAAAGCCATAGCTTGACTTGCCCCCCCTCACAATAAAAAAACGTTCAAAAAAAGCACACGAGCGACGAAGACAAACAAAACAATGTAACAAAACAGACGTACTCACTGGTAACACAGAGTCCACACTAATCCAACAGTAACTCCTGCAAAAATCACAGAGTCAATGCCAACAGCTCGTCAGGGCAGTATTTATTTTGTATGAAATACAAAATTATGGCACAAGGCCTAAAAGGGGGAGGGGGAGAGGTTGGTTCTCACTTAACTATCCTATACCTAGCTAAACACTATCACGACCCATTCACTCGTTACAATTTGCACAATCACCAAAAGAACCCATCCATCTACTCCCAATCCTTCTTACACCACAATGCCAGAAACTTACAAGGGACACCTAAAAAGTGGGGAAATTAACCCATGACAATAAAAATGTATTTAAATACAATATAATATATACAATATAATGTAAAATATTTAATGAAAAATGAAATGATGGGAGGGGGATGAACCCAAAAATAAACTAAAAATACAACAAATTTTTGAACTAAAATAATAATCAATGTTAGTAAGAACCGTCCATCCCAGAAAAACAGAGTGGCCGCTGTATTCCGCCAAACGACGAAATCAAGAAGCACACTCGCTAAGGGAGTGGGGGGGGTAAAAAATTAGCGGAATGGGACAATAAAAGGCTGAACCAGTCGAGATAAAAAGGAGACCAAAACAAACTGGGGAGGTTGGGAATCTCGACATGGATCATAACAAAAGAGAAAGTCGGGTACAGACTAGGAACACATTCATTCACTTTAACTAGGTACACAAGAGAGAACTAGCTTAACCAGGGGAGGGTTCCAGAGGAATCCACCCCGATGTAACCAGCAGATCTAGAAGAGAAAATCAAGATTAGCCCCGTTCAAGCGAACCAGGCTCGCCACATTTACCCACCTTTTGCTAAAGTCTGTCGAAGTCAAACGTTTCCAATCAGTTCTAATCTTTATTTTGAGCTGATGCTCAAAATAACAGATCAGATCCTGATGTGAAAGACGCCGACCTCGCAAGACTTCCTCCATTCGCGTCGTCCAAATCACCATTCTAGCCGTGGCTAGCAGCGACAGAAACACCATACGCTTCATCCCAGAGAACGGGGGCGACACATTATCACAGGCGAATGCACGATCAATGAGCACAAGCTCTCGCGGCTCGATACGAGCAGTCAACTCGCCGACCCGGTCCCATAGAGGGCGAACGCGCGAACAATGGTAGAAGGCGTGCGAAGCCGTTTCTTCCAAGCCAAGGTTGCAGCGTTCACAATCTGGCAAATCCGCCAGGCCCCATATGAAGGCCATGTCATTGAGAGGCAAGCGATTCCGAGCTAATCGCCAGGTGAGCGAAAACTCAGAGTTGTTGAGATAATCACTCCCTGGCGCCCAAGACCAGAACGAGCGAAACTCGTCCTCCGACAAGCGCAGCACATCACGTAGTGAATCCTTTGCGACGCCCTCCACTAACCCACGATAGAAGACTCTCCTAGGCCGTGAAAGGTCACTGGACCGTGGAATGGCCCGCAGGGCCGCCAGACATTCGAGGAGAAAACTCGATCGCTCTCGAGGCTTACGGCACCGCCTCAAGATGGGGGGAGTGATAGTAAGTCTAGGGAACATGTCCCTCACTATCCCCCTAAGCAATGAGTCTTCGGAAATCGCTCGCCTGAGAAAAACCAACCTTGACGCAACCTTATGGCCCATCAGGTATGGCATTCCCAGGCCCCCATGACACGGACGTTGGTAACAGACACGTTTGTCGACATAGTGTTTGCGTCCTCTCCACAAAATGGAGAATAGCAAACGCTCGATCGCCTTCCTATGCCGTTTACAAAGTGGAAGTACTGACAACTGGTAAAGGATAATGGGAAAGACGTATGTAGCACACGCCTCAGCCATACCCTTTAAGGACAAATTCCTTCGGCGCCAAATCTTGGCCGACGCGCCTACCTTTGCCAGTACTTCAGACCAATTTTTCTCCAACTGAAGGTCGGGCCCGAACCACACTCCAAGAATGCAGACCGGGCCGTCCGTCCAGTCGAAGGGCCCCGGGAGGGTCAGACCCTTCCAGGCGCCTAACCGCAAGCCGGACGACTTGTTGCGGTTAATCTTGGCCCCTGTCACCTGTTCGTACCGTTCAAGCGCCTTCTGTACCACCTCGATGTCCCTGCGGGAGGACACGAAAGTAGTGACGTCATCGGCGTACGCGGAAACCCTGGCTCGAGCACCACCAGGGACAGCGATTCCACGTAGGGCCGGACTGCACGCCCTGTCCCTTAGCCGGCGAAGGAGGGGCTCCAACGCCAAAGCATAAAGTAGGGGCGACAGTGGACAACCCTGTCGGACCGACCTAGACAGCGCCAGAACGCCCGACAACTTTCCGTTCACCTGTACCACAGCCGTCGGGGATTGATACAGGAGGCTAATCCAGCGGCGGAAGTTGGTTTCGAATCCAGCTGCCTGCAGGACAGCCGCCAGATACCGATGGTCAACCCTATCAAATGCCTTGGACTGATCTAAAAGGATCAGCGCGGCTTCGTCGTCGTCTTTTATCCCCTCTATGATCGTGCGTATCAGATGCAGGTTGCTCTGAATTGTTCGGCCCTTCACAGCACAAGTCTGCTCAGGTCCCAACAGAGACTCGGCAACTAATTGCAAACGATTTTGCAAGATCTTGGCCAAAATCTTTAACTCTGTGTTTAGCAGAGTTATGGGCCAGTAACCCTCTAGCTCCCTCCCCACATCCTTGCCTTTTCTCAACAGCGTGATCACACCCCTGGTGAACCGTTTGGGGATGGACCCCTGCCGGAACCAGTTGTTGAACACGACAGTCAAAATCGGGACAAAGATGTGCGACAGCCTCAAGTACAATTCATAGGGCAAACCATCGAGACCCGGCGATTTGCCTCTGCCGACCTTCTTCAGCGCCGCGTAGACTTCGCCCTCCGTAATCTCTCCCTCGCAGCTAGCTGCATCAGCCGGCAAAAGCCGGGGGAAATCAGCCAAATAGCTGCGAAACTCCTCATCACGGAGACCAGGCTCCTTGGTAAACAGGATCTCGAAATGCCGCCGAAACGCCTCGCACATGTCGTCAGTCGACCGAAGAGTGTGTCCCTCCGGGTTGCGAACCTCTCGAATGTACCGGTCGCCTCCGCGGCGAATTTCTTCCTTGCGCAGTTCTGCGCCCATGTTCACAGCTTCGGAAGACATCTTGCTTAACTTATGTCTAACTACCTGGCCCATGTAACGATCGCTATTCGACCGGTCCACGGCCTCCTTAGCTATGGCTATCTCTAGGGGATCCCCACCAGCCACCGCCCGGGAGTAATTAGATCTAAGTGTCTTCACCTTGTCAGCCTTATCTAGTTTGAGCCGAATGCTGAACTGAGTGGTGAAAGACCTAATACTATCCTTAAGGTTATCCCACCACTTATTCCCGATGACTCCCCCAGTTAACGCCCGCTGCACTAAGTTAATTAGCTGGCGCCGGAAGTCCCGCCTGTCCAGTAAGGACACGTTGAACTTCCAGTAACCAGCCATTCTAACCCTATTTTCTAAATTTACTCGGGCACAAACGAGTTTGTGGTCCGAGTAACCTAGCCAGTGGAACGTGGGACAATCTAAGAAATCTAGCTCGGCTTCACGAACTAACATTCTATCAAGGTAGCTAGCCACCTTGGTAGAAGGCCAACTATTAGCCCACGTCCACATTCTCCCGCCCTTGTGATCGGCCCGGTATCTATCGACAAGACCGAAGTCCTCGATAAGATCGACCAAGCTACGATCACGTTCCTTCCCTCTAGCTCCCCGCCCTCTATCCAACTTGGGGTTCAGGATGGCATTCCAGTCCCCCACTAAGACGAGTCGCTTGGAATCCACCAGGAAGGGCCCCAACCGCCGAAAAAACGAGACGCGCTCCTCCTGGTCGTTGGGCGCATAAACCGCAACCAGACGAAACGCATTGCTTTTCACTGCAATATCGGCCACGATCAGCCGGCCCTCGGCACCGACATGGACAAGATCCACCTTCGCGTCCAGGGTACGCTTGACCAGCAAAGACACTCCTCTGGCCAGCCGGTTCCCATATGCTGAATAGACGACAAAGTCGTTAGACAGCACACAAGCATCGACCTTGCAAACAAAGTGAGTCTCTTGGATCGCGGCGACATCCACGCCGAAGGACAAGAGGTCCCGAAGCAGGCGGGCAGCCTTACTCCGATCCCTAAGGCCCTTCACGTTCATACTGGCTAACTTAATTGACATCATTTAGACCTGAAAAAGAAAGCAGAAAATTACTTCTGGTCACATACGGAGCGAAAATCAATGGGAGTAGGGACCCCGACGGATTGTCCAAGGTTGCCTGTGCCAATATCGGACGTAATTCGTCCGTCTTGGACAATGCCGCCGACGTCCGTAGGGAAGGTTAGCTTTACAGCCCTATATAAAGATGGGTGGAGGATGACGGGGACCCTCCCAGCGCAAAAATGCGACAGCCTCTGTAGATATTTAGTGCCCGTTTGGGCCATTTTTATGGTCGGGAAAGCCTCAACGGCCCCCTGCACAAATTCCCAGGCTTTTGTTTTACATCCCCCGGTGTTTCTGATCAAAGTCAGTACTCCGGGGGCGCCCGGGAAATTGGCAGGGTCCTCGATGGACTTTCCGTCAATATTTTTAAGTTTGAAAAGAGGCCTTAGGAGGGCCTTCTTCTGAGAAGAAAGATCCCTCTCCAAGGCCTGTCTGTCGACTTTGCAAATATCTTGTTTGCAAAAAATGTCCTTTTTGCTTTTCTCCCGTTTCGGGGAGGGTTTTTCAGGATTCGGGGAGGGATGTTCAGATTTCGGGGAGGAAGGTGCTGTTTGGGAGGAGGGTGTGGGAGGTGTAGGGGAAGGAGAGGGTATGTGTCTCACTGGGGAGGCAGAATGACTCCTCCCCTCAACAGTGACAGTTCTGATAGGTGATGCCGGAGCGGATTGGGTTCTAGGGGTATCTGTGCTCCGCTCCACTCTGCCACGCTCCTCCTTCTTTCCTTTCTTGGTTGTAGTCGCTTCCTCCTCCTCCCGAGCTCTCTTCAATGACGACGACCTTGGAGGAGGCATTTCCGTTTCCATGCCCTGCTGCTGCTCATCCGGTTGCTGCTCCTGCGGTTCATTTTGTTGTTGTTGTTGTTGTTGTTGCTGTCGTCGAGATTCCTGCTGCTGCTGTTGTTGCTTTGCCTCCTTGCGAGGCTTCTTCTTTTCGGGGGACGGAGATTTTTCATGTTGCGGAGGAGGGGAAGCAACTTTCTTGCCCCTCCTAACCACCTCCGTCCATTCACTGCTTTTCTCCACGGATTTTCTTTCAGGAGGAACTGCTGCTGCTGACACCGGCGGTGTTGCCGGTGTCACCGGTGTTTTTTCCGGTTGCCTTGCCGGACACATTTTGAATGTGTGTCCGGCCAGACCACACGCCCAGCAGTGCGGCTTCCTTCCCTCCACGACAACAAAAAGTTTCCGGCCACGGCACAGCAAAACATCGGGAACCCCCAAACGGTTCTTGCTGTCCATGACCATGCTGATACTGACGTCCTCCGTGGCCACACCGGCCTTGCTATTTATCCTTGCGACCACCTCCACCGCTCCAAATTGAGCAAAAAATGCTCCCACGTGGTCACAAGCCACCTCGACTGGCACACCATGCACCGTTATCTTTGACCTTCGAGTACCCAGATACTCCGTCTGCATCCGGATACCCCTGGCCTCCAAGGTATTACCGGCCAAATTCCTTGCTTCCGTCTCCGAACTCAGTAACACATCCCACATAGCACGGGACCTTCTCGCCAGGACACAGGGTACAATATTTAAGGCTTTCAAGGCCTCTTCCATATTCTCCCTGCCGACACTGATGAACGCTCCTGCCCCGACACCGGATGCCAGCAGGGAGACCGCTCCAGGCGCGACAACACCCACCACCTCCGGGACCACCCTCAACTCGTTCTCCGAAACACAATCCCTATACTTCTCCTGCACCCGCCGGCAGCACCCGGCACCCCCCCCTAACCGGCGCCCTCACCCATGCCGTCGGTGGGGGAGCCACCGTAGGCACAGCGCCAGAAGCTGAGGGCCGGGGAGACAAAGCCACAGCCCGACCCGCCCCCCCTCACAACAAAAAAACGCTCAAAAAAGCACACGAGCGACGAAGACAAACAAAACAATGCAACAAAACAGACGCACCCACTGGCAACACAGAGTCCACAACAATCCAACAGCAACTCCTGCAAAAATCACAGAGTCAATGCCAACAGCTCGTCAGGGCACTATTTATTTTGTAAAATTTACAAAATTATGGCACAAGGCCTAAAAGGGGAGGGGGAGAGGTTGGTTCTCACTAAACTATCCTATACCTAGCTAAACACTATCACGACCCATTCACTCGTTACAATTTGCACAGTCACCAAAAGAACCCATCCATCTACTCCCAATCCTTCGTACACCACAATGCCAGAAACTTACAAGGACACCTAAAAAGTGGGGAAATTAACCCGTGACAATAAAAATGTATTTATATACAATATAATATATACAATATAATGTAAAATATTTAATGAAAAATGAAATGATGGGAGGGGGATGAACCCAAAAATAAACTAAAAATACAACAAATTTTGAACTAAAATAATAATCAATGTTAGTAAGAACCGACCATCCCAGAAAAAAGAGTGGCCGCTGTATTCCGCCCAATGGCGAAATCAAGAAGCACACTCGCTAAGGGAGTGGGGAGGGGGGTAAAAAATTAGCGGAAAGGGACAATAAAAGGCTGAACCAGCCGAGATAAAAAGAGACCAAAACAAACTGGGGAGGTTGGGAATCTCGGCATGGATTATAACAAAAGAAAAAGCCGGGTACAGGCTAGGAACACATTCATTCACTTTAACTAGGTACACAAGAGAGAACTAGCTTAACCAGGGGAGGGTTCCAGAGGAATCCACCCCGATGTAACCAGCAGATCTAAAAGAGAAAATCAAGATTAGCCCCGTTCAAACGAACCAGGCTCGCCACATTTACCCACCTTTTGCTAAAGTCTGTCGAAGTCAAACGTTTCCAATCAGTTCTAATCTTTATTTTGAGCTGATGCTCAAAATAACAGATCAGATCCTGATGTGAAAGACGCTGACCTCGCAAGACTTCCTCCAATCGCGTCGTCCAAATCACCATTCGAGCCGTGGCTAGCAGCGACAGAAACACCATACGCTTCATCCCAGAGAACGGGGGCGACACATTATCACAGGCGAATGCACGATCAATGAGCACAAGCTCTCGCGGCTCGATACGAGCAGTCAACTCGCCGACCCGGTCCCATAGAGGGCGAACCCGCGAACAATGGTAGAAGGCGTGCGAAGCCGTTTCTTCCAAGCCAAGGTTGCAGCGTTCACAATCTGGCAAATCCGCCAGGCCCCATATGAAGGCCATGTCATTGAGAGGCAAGCGATTCCGAGCTAATCGCCAGGTGAGCGAAAACTCAGAGTTGTTGAGATAATCACTCCCTGGCGCCCAAGACCAGAACGAGCGAAACTCGTCCTCCGACAAGCGCAGCACATCACGTAGTGAATCCTTTGCGACGCCCTCCACTAACCCACGATAGAAGACTCTCCTAGGCCGTGAAAGGTCACTGGACCGTGGAATGGCCCGCAGGGCCGCCAGACATTCGAGGAGAAAACTCGATCGCTCTCGAGGCTTACGGCACCGCCTCAAGATGGGGGGAGTGATAGTAAGTCTAGGGAACATGTCCCTCACTATCCCCCTAAGCAATGAGTCTTCGGAAATCGCTCGCCTGAGAAAAACCAACCTCGACGCAACCTTATGGCCCATCAGGTATGGCATTCCCAGGCCCCCATGACACGGACGTTGGTAACAGACACGTTTGTCGACATAGTGTTTGCGTCCTCTCCATAAAATGGAGAATAGCAAACGCTCGATCGCCTTCTTATGCCGTTTACAAAGTGGAAGTACTGACAACTGGTAAAGGATGATGGGAAAGACGTATGTAGCACACGCCTCAGCCATACCCTTTAAGGACAACCTCCTTCGGCGCCAAATCTTGGCCGACGCGCCTACCTTTGCCAGTACTTCAGACCAATTTTTCTCCAACTGTAGGTCGGGCCCGAACCACACTCCAAGAATGCAGACCGGGCCGTCCGTCCAGTCGAAGGGCCCCGGGAGGGTCAGACCCTTCCAGGCGCCTAACCGCAAGCCGGACGACTTGTTGCGGTTAATCTTGGCCCCTGTCACCTGTTCGTACCGTTCAAGCGCCTTCTGTACCACCTCGATGTCCCTGCGGGAGGACACGAAAGTAGTGACGTCATCGGCGTACGCGGAAACCCTGGCTCGAGCACCACCAGGGACAGCGATTCCACGTAGGGCCGGACTGCACGCCCTGTCCCTTAGCCGGCGAAGGAGGGGCTCCAACGCCAAAGCATAAAGTAGGGGCGACAGTGGACAACCCTGTCGGACCGACCTAGACAGCGCCAGAACGCCCGACAACTTTCCGTTCACCTGTACCACAGCCGTCGGGGATTGATACAGGAGGCTAATCCAGCGGCGGAAGTTGGTTTCGAATCCAGCTGCCTGCAGGACAGCCGCCAGATACCGATGGTCAACCCTATCAAATGCCTTGGACTGATCTAAATGGATCAGCGCGGCTTCGTCGTCGTCTTTTATCCCCTCTATGATCGTGCGTATCAGATGCAGGTTGCTCTGAATTGTTCGGCCCTTCACAGCACAAGTCTGCTCAGGTCCCAACAGAGACTCGGCAACTAATTGCAAACGATTTTGCAAGATCTTGGCCAAAATCTTTAACTCTGTGTTTAGCAGAGTTATGGGCCAGTAACCCTCTAGCTCCCTCCCCACACCCTTGCCTTTTCTCAACAGCGTGATCACACCCCTGGTGAACCGTTTGGGGATGGACCCCTGCCGGAACCAGTTGTTGAACACGACAGTCAAAATCGGGACAAAGATGTGCGACAGCCTCAAGTACAATTCATAGGGCAAACCATCGAGACCCGGCGATTTGCCACTGCCGACCTTCTTCAGCGCCGCGTAGACTTCGCCCTCCGTAATCTCTCCCTCGCAGCTAGCTGCATCAGCCGGCAAAAGCCGGGGGAAGTCAGCCAAATAGCTGCGAAACTCCTCATCACGGAGACCGGGCTCCTTGGTAAACAGGATCTCGAAATGCCGCCGAAACGCCTCGCACATGTCGTCAGTCGACCGCAGAGTGTGTCCCTCCGGGTTGCGAACCTCTCGAATGTACCGGTCGCCTCCGCGGCGAATTTCTTCCTTGCGCAGTTCTGCGCCCATGTTCACAGCTTCGGAAGACATCTTGCTTAACTTATGTCTAACTACCTGGCCCATGTAACGATCGCTATTCGACCGGTCCACGGCCTCCTTAGCTATGGCTATCTCTAGGGGATCCCCACCAGCCACCGCCCGGGAGTAATTAGATCTAAGTGTCTTCACCTTGTCAGCCTTATCTAGTTTGAGCCGAATGCTGAACTGAGTGGTGAAAGACCTAATACTATCCTTAAGGTTATCCCACCACTTATTCCCGATGACTCCCCCAGTTAACGCCCGCTGCACTAAGTTAATTAGCTGGCGCCGGAAGTCCCGCCTGTCCAGTAAGGACACGTTGAACTTCCAGTAACCAGCCATTCTAACCCTATTTTCTAAATTTACTCGGGCACAAACGAGTTTGTGGTCCGAGTAACCTAGCCAGTGGAACGTGGGACAATCTAAGAAATCTAGCTCGGCTTCACGAACTAACATTCTATCAAGGTAGCTAGCCACCTTGGTAGAAGGCCAACTATTAGCCCACGTCCACATTCTCCCGCCCTTGTGATCGGCCCGGTATCTATCGACAAGACCGAAGTCCTCGATAAGATCGACCAAGCTACGATCACGTTCCTTCCCTCTAGCTCCCCGCCCTCTATCCAACTTGGGGTTCAGGATGGCATTCCAGTCCCCCACTAAGACGAGTCGCTTGGAATCCACCAGGAAGGGCCCCAACCGCCGAAAAAACGAGACGCGCTCCTCCTGGTCGTTGGGCGCATAAACCGCAACCAGACGAAACGCATTGCTTTTCACTGCAATATCGGCCACGATCAGCCGGCCCTCGGCACCGACATGGACAAGATCCACCTTCGCGTCCAGGGTACGCTTGACCAGCAAAGACACTCCTCTGGCCAGCCGGTTCCCATATGCTGAATAGACGACAAAGTCGTTAGACAGCACACAAGCATCGACCTTGCAAACAAAGTGAGTCTCTTGGATCGCGGCGACATCCACGCCGAAGGACAAGAGGTCCCGAAGCAGGCGGGCAGCCTTACTCCGATCCCTAAGGCCCTTCACGTTCATACTGGCTAACTTAATTGACATCATTTAGACCTGAAAAAGAAAGCAGAAAATTACTTCTGGTCACATACGGAGCGAAAATCAATGGGAGTAGGGACCCCGACGGATTGTCCAAGGTTGCCTGTGCCAATATCGGACGTAATTCGTCCGTCTTGGACAATGCCGCCGACGTCCGTAGGGAAGGTTAGCTTTACAGCCCTATATAAAGATGGGTGGAGGATGACGGGGACCCTCCCAGCGCAAAAATGCGACAGCCTCTGTAGATATTTAGTGCCCGTTTGGGCCATTTTTATGGTCGGGAAAGCCTCAACGGCCCCCTGCACAAATTCCCAGGCTTTTGTTTTACATCCCCCGGTGTTTCTGATCAAAGTCAGTACTCCGGGGGCGCCCGGGAAATTGGCAGGGTCCTCGATGGACTTTCCGTCAATATTTTTAAGTTTGAAAAGAGGCCTTAGGAGGGCCTTCTTCTGAGAAGAAAGATCCCTCTCCAAGGCCTGTCTGTCGACTTTGCAAATATCTTGTTTGCAAAAAATGTCCTTTTTGCTTTTCTCCCGTTTCGGGGAGGGTTTTTCAGGATTCGGGGAGGGATGTTCAGATTTCGGGGAGGAAGGTGCTGTTTGGGAGGAGGGTGTGGGAGGTGTAGGGGAAGGAGAGGGTATGTGTCTCACTGGGGAGGCAGAATGACTCCTCCCCTCAACAGTGACAGTTCTGATAGGTGATGCCGGAGCGGATTGGGTTCTAGGGGTATCTGTGCTCCGCTCCACTCTGCCACGCTCCTCCTTCTTTCCTTTCTTGGTTGTAGTCGCTTCCTCCTCCTCCCGAGCTCTCTTCAATGACGACGACCTTGGAGGAGGCATTTCCGTTTCCATGCCCTGCTGCTGCTCATCCGGTTGCTGCTCCTGCGGTTCATTTTGTTGTTGTTGTTGTTGTTGTTGCTGTCGTCGAGATTCCTGCTGCTGCTGTTGTTGCTTTGCCTCCTTGCGAGGCTTCTTCTTTTCGGGGGACGGAGATTTTTCATGTTGCGGAGGAGGGGAAGCAACTTTCTTGCCCCTCCTAACCACCTCCGTCCATTCACTGCTTTTCTCCACGGATTTTCTTTCAGGAGGAACTGCTGCTGCTGACACCGGCGGTGTTGCCGGTGTCACCGGTGTTTTTTCCGGTTGCCTTGCCGGACACATTTTGAATGTGTGTCCGGCCAGACCACACGCCCAGCAGTGCGGCTTCCTTCCCTCCACGACAACAAAAAGTTTCCGGCCACGGCACAGCAAAACATCGGGAACCCCCAAACGGTTCTTGCTGTCCATGACCATGCTGATACTGACGTCCTCCGTGGCCACACCGGCCTTGCTATTTATCCTTGCGACCACCTCCACCGCTCCAAATTGAGCAAAAAATGCTCCCACGTGGTCACAAGCCACCTCGACTGGCACACCATGCACCGTTATCTTTGACCTTCGAGTACCCAGATACTCCGTCTGCATCCGGATACCCCTGGCCTCCAAGGTATTACCGGCCAAATTCCTTGCTTCCGTCTCCGAACTCAGTAACACATCCCACATAGCACGGGACCTTCTCGCCAGGACACAGGGTACAATATTTAAGGCTTTCAAGGCCTCTTCCATATTCTCCCTGCCGACACTGATGAACGCTCCTGCCCCGACACCGGATGCCAGCAGGGAGACCGCTCCAGGCGCGACAACACCCACCACCTCCGGGACCACCCTCAACTCGTTCTCCGAAACACAATCCCTATACTTCTCCTGCACCCGCCGGCAGCACCCGGCACCCCCCAACCGGCGCCCTCACCCATGCCGTCGGTGGGGGAGCCACCGTAGGCACAGCGCCAGAAGCTGAGGGCCGGGGAGACAAAGCCACAGCCCGACCCGCCCCCCCTCACAACAAAAAAACGCTCAAAAAAGCACACGAGCGACGAAGACAAACAAAACAATGCAACAAAACAGACGCACCCACTGGCAACACAGAGTCCACAACAATCCAACAGCAACTCCTGCAAAAATCACAGAGTCAATGCCAACAGCTCGTCAGGGCACTATTTATTTGTAAAATTTACAAAATTATGGCACAAGGCCTAAAAGGGGAGGGGAGAGGTTGGTTCTCACTAAACTATCCTATACCTAGCTAAACACTATCACGACCCATTCACTCGTTACAATTTGCACAGTCACCAAAAGAACCCATCCATCTACTCCCAATCCTTCGTACACCACAATGCCAGAAACTTACAAGGGACACCTAAAAAGTGGGGAAATTAACCCGTGACAATAAAAATGTATTTATATACAATATAATATATACAATATAATGTAAAATATTTAATGAAAAATGAAATGATGGGAGGGGGATGAACCCAAAAATAAACTAAAAATACAACAAATTTTGAACTAAAATAATAATCAATGTTAGTAAGAACCGACCATCCCAGAAAAAAGAGTGGCCGCTGTATTCCGCCCAATGGCGAAATCAAGAAGCACACTCGCTAAGGGAGTGGGGAGGGGGGTAAAAAATTAGCGGAAAGGGACAATAAAAGGCTGAACCAGCCGAGATAAAAAGAGACCAAAACAAACTGGGGAGGTTGGGAATCTCGGCATGGATTATAACAAAAGAAAAAGCCGGGTACAGGCTAGGAACACATTCATTCACTTTAACTAGGTACACAAGAGAGAACTAGCTTAACCAGGGGAGGGTTCCAGAGGAATCCACCCCGATGTAACCAGCAGATCTAAAAGAGAAAATCAAGATTAGCCCCGTTCAAACGAACCAGGCTCGCCACATTTACCCACCTTTTGCTAAAGTCTGTCGAAGTCAAACGTTTCCAATCAGTTCTAATCTTTATTTTGAGCTGATGCTCAAAATAACAGATCAGATCCTGATGTGAAAGACGCTGACCTCGCAAGACTTCCTCCAATCGCGTCGTCCAAATCACCATTCGAGCCGTGGCTAGCAGCGACAGAAACACCATACGCTTCATCCCAGAGAACGGGGGCGACACATTATCACAGGCGAATGCACGATCAATGAGCACAAGCTCTCGCGGCTCGATACGAGCAGTCAACTCGCCGACCCGGTCCCATAGAGGGCGAACCCGCGAACAATGGTAGAAGGCGTGCGAAGCCGTTTCTTCCAAGCCAAGGTTGCAGCGTTCACAATCTGGCAAATCCGCCAGGCCCCATATGAAGGCCATGTCATTGAGAGGCAAGCGATTCCGAGCTAATCGCCAGGTGAGCGAAAACTCAGAGTTGTTGAGATAATCACTCCCTGGCGCCCAAGACCAGAACGAGCGAAACTCGTCCTCCGACAAGCGCAGCACATCACGTAGTGAATCCTTTGCGACGCCCTCCACTAACCCACGATAGAAGACTCTCCTAGGCCGTGAAAGGTCACTGGACCGTGGAATGGCCCGCAGGGCCGCCAGACATTCGAGGAGAAAACTCGATCGCTCTCGAGGCTTACGGCACCGCCTCAAGATGGGGGGAGTGATAGTAAGTCTAGGGAACATGTCCCTCACTATCCCCCTAAGCAATGAGTCTTCGGAAATCGCTCGCCTGAGAAAAACCAACCTCGACGCAACCTTATGGCCCATCAGGTATGGCATTCCCAGGCCCCCATGACACGGACGTTGGTAACAGACACGTTTGTCGACATAGTGTTTGCGTCCTCTCCATAAAATGGAGAATAGCAAACGCTCGATCGCCTTCTTATGCCGTTTACAAAGTGGAAGTACTGACAACTGGTAAAGGATGATGGGAAAGACGTATGTAGCACACGCCTCAGCCATACCCTTTAAGGACAACCTCCTTCGGCGCCAAATCTTGGCCGACGCGCCTACCTTTGCCAGTACTTCAGACCAATTTTTCTCCAACTGTAGGTCGGGCCCGAACCACACTCCAAGAATGCAGACCGGGCCGTCCGTCCAGTCGAAGGGCCCCGGGAGGGTCAGACCCTTCCAGGCGCCTAACCGCAAGCCGGACGACTTGTTGCGGTTAATCTTGGCCCCTGTCACCTGTTCGTACCGTTCAAGCGCCTTCTGTACCACCTCGATGTCCCTGCGGGAGGACACGAAAGTAGTGACGTCATCGGCGTACGCGGAAACCCTGGCTCGAGCACCACCAGGGACAGCGATTCCACGTAGGGCCGGACTGCACGCCCTGTCCCTTAGCCGGCGAAGGAGGGGCTCCAACGCCAAAGCATAAAGTAGGGGCGACAGTGGACAACCCTGTCGGACCGACCTAGACAGCGCCAGAACGCCCGACAACTTTCCGTTCACCTGTACCACAGCCGTCGGGGATTGATACAGGAGGCTAATCCAGCGGCGGAAGTTGGTTTCGAATCCAGCTGCCTGCAGGACAGCCGCCAGATACCGATGGTCAACCCTATCAAATGCCTTGGACTGATCTAAATGGATCAGCGCGGCTTCGTCGTCGTCTTTTATCCCCTCTATGATCGTGCGTATCAGATGCAGGTTGCTCTGAATTGTTCGGCCCTTCACAGCACAAGTCTGCTCAGGTCCCAACAGAGACTCGGCAACTAATTGCAAACGATTTTGCAAGATCTTGGCCAAAATCTTTAACTCTGTGTTTAGCAGAGTTATGGGCCGGTAACCCTCTAGCTCCCTCCCCACACCCTTGCCTTTTCTCAACAGCGTGATCACACCCCTGGTGAACCGTTTGGGGATGGACCCCTGCCGGAACCAGTTGTTGAACACGACAGTCAAAATCGGGACAAAGATGTGCGACAGCCTCAAGTACAATTCATAGGGCAAACCATCGAGACCCGGCGATTTGCCACTGCCGACCTTCTTCAGCGCCGCGTAGACTTCGCCCTCCGTAATCTCTCCCTCGCAGCTAGCTGCATCAGCCGGCAAAAGCCGGGGGAAGTCAGCCAAATAGCTGCGAAACTCCTCATCACGGAGACCGGGCTCCTTGGTAAACAGGATCTCGAAATGCCGCCGAAACGCCTCGCACATGTCGTCAGTCGACCGCAGAGTGTGTCCCTCCGGGTTGCGAACCTCTCGAATGTACCGGTCGCCTCCGCGGCGAATTTCTTCCTTGCGCAGTTCTGCGCCCATATTCACAGCTTCGGAAGACATCTTGCTTAACTTATGTCTAACTACCTGGCCCATGTAACGATCGCTATTCGACCGGTCCACGGCCTCCTTAGCTATGGCTATCTCTAGGGGATCCCCACCAGCCACCGCCCGGGAGTAGTTAGCTCTAAGTGTCTTCACCTTGTCAGCCTTATCTAGTTTGAGCCGAATGCTGAACTGAGTGGTGAAAGACCTAATACTATCCTTAAGGTTATCCCACCACTTATTCCCGATGACTCCCCCAGTTAACGCCCGCTGCACTAAGTTAATTAGCTGGCGCCGGAAGTCCCGCCTGTCCAGTAAGGACACGTTGAACTTCCAGTAACCAGCCATTCTAACCCTATTTTCTAAATTTACCCGGGCACAAACGAGTTTGTGGTCCGAGTAACCTAGCCAGTGGAACGTGGGACAATCTAAGAAATCTAGCTCGGCTTCACGAACTAACATCCTATCAAGGTAGCTAGCCACCTTGGTAGAAGGCCAACTATTAGCCCACGTCCACATTCTCCCGCCCTTGTGATCGGCCCGGTATCTATCGACAAGACCGAAGTCCTCGATAAGATCGACCAAGCTACGATCACGTTCCTTCCCTCTAGCTCCCCGCCCTCTATCCAACTTGGGGTTCAGGATGGCATTCCAGTCCCCCACTAAGACGAGTCGCTTGGAATCCACCAGGAAGGGCCCCAACCGCCGAAAAAACGAGACGCGCTCCTCCTGGTCGTTGGGCGCATAAACCGCAACCAGCCGAAACGCATTGCTTTTCACTGCAATATCGGCCACGATCAGCCGGCCCTCGGCACCGACATGGACAAGATCCACCTTCGCGTCCAGGGTACGCTTGACCAGCAAAGACACTCCTCTGGCCAGCCGGTTCCCATATGCTGAATAGACGACAAAGTCGTTAGACAGCACACAAGCATCGACCTTGCAAACAAAGTGAGTCTCTTGGATCGCGGCGACATCCACGCCGAAGGACAAGAGGTCCCGAAGCAGGCGGGCAGCCTTACTCCGATCCCTAAGGCCCTTCACGTTCATACTGGCTAACTTAATTGACATCATTTAGACCTGTAAAGAGAAAGCAGAAAATTACTTCTGGTCACATACAGGGCGAAAATCTGTGGCAACAGGGACCCCGACGGATTGTCCTAGAGATCCGGTGCCAATATCGGACGTAATTCGTCCGTCCAGGACAATGCCGCCGACGTCCGTAGGGAACGTTAGTTTTATTGCCCTATACAAAGAAGGATGGAGGATGACAGGGACCCTCCCCGCACAAAAATTGGAAAGTTTCTGAAGGTATTTGGTGCCAATCTGGGCCATTGTTATATTAGGAAAAGCTTCCACGGCCCCCTGTAGAAAATCCCACACTTTGCGATTTCCCCCGTTATTTCTTATGAGGGTCATAACTCCGGGGGCATTAGGAAAATTTTTGGGGTCTTCGATGGCCTTTCCATCTATTGAGGACAATTTAAATAGTGGCCTTAGGAGGGCCTTCTTCTGAGTGGAAAGGTCCCTCTCTACTGCCGACCTGTCAATTTGACAAATGTCTTCCCTTTTAAAAGGATTTGTCCTCTTCTTTTTCTTCTCATTGGGGGTGGATTGGCTATTGCTAGGGGAGTGTTGGGAGGATGTTTCCAATGGGGTGGAGGGATATTCAGACTGCTCAGGGGGCGTTTTAGATAGGGAAGATGTTTGTGGGGAAGGAGTTACTAGTTGGGAAGATGGTGTGGGAGAAGGTAACGATTTACACCTTACTGGGGAGGTAGAATGACACCTCCCTTTTAGGGGAGTCTTTTTAGTTGGTGATGAAGGGGCGGATTGGGCCCTGGCGGCAACCATGACCCGTTCTGCCCTGCCACGTTCTTCTTTTTTACCCTTTTTAGGGACACACACCTCCTCCTCTTCTCTGGCTCTCTTCAAAGATGATGAACGAGGGGGAAGCATTTCTCCACACTCCATCTTGGTTTCATCTTGTTCTTGTTCATGTTGCTGGTGTATTTCTTGTGGCTGCTTTTGTTGCTTTGGTTGTTGCTGCTTCTGTTGTTTGGTCTTTTCTTTGACTGGCGACGGAGGCTTCTCAGTTTGTGGAGGAGGGGAAGAAACCTTCTTTCCCTTCCTCACCACTTCCGTCCACTCAGTAGTTCCGGCCTTTTTTCCACCAGGAACTTGTGTTTTTGACACTGGCGGTGTTGCCGGTGTCACCGGTGTTTCTTCCGGTTTCCTTGCCGGACACATTTTGAATGTGTGTCCGGCCAGACCACACGCCCAGCAGTGCGGCTTCCTTCCTTCCACTACCACAAACAACTTTCTTCCTCTACAGAGCAAAATGTCTGGGACCTTCAAAAAATTTTCGCGGTCAACCACCACACTAACACATATATCTTCCGTGGCCACACCGGCCTTACTCTTTATACGTGCCACCTCCTCCACCGCACCGAAAGTCGCAAAAAACGCTCCGACATGGTCACAGGAAATGTCCACCGGCACGCCATGTATCGTGATTTTTGTCTTTCTTGTACCAAGGTATTCGGTTTGAAACCGGATACCTTTCGCAGTCAATACATTTCCCGCCAGATCTTTTGCTTCGCCTTCCGAGCCCAGCAAGATGTCCCACATTGCACGGGACCTTCTTGCCAGTACGCAAGGTACAATGTCCAGGACTTTCAGGGCTTCTTCCATGTTCTCCCTACTGACAGCAATAAATTTTTTTGTTTTTTCATCGGCTGTCAGTAGAGAGATTGTCTTCTTTGCCACTACATTCACCACTTCTGGTATTGCTACCAATTCGTTGTCTTTTATGTAGTCTTGGTATTTTTCCCGCATTTGCGAGTAGTACTTGGCATCCTTGTTAACGGGTGCCTTTACCCATACCGTCGGTGAGGGAGTCACCGCGGGCACGGCATCAGAAGTTGAGGGCTGGGGAGACAAAGCCATAGCTTGACTTGCCCCCCCTCACAAAACACAAAAATCCAACAAGAGTTCAAAACGCGCGACGAAGACAGAACAAAGACAGCAAAAAAAAAAACAGGTACTCACAATTAACTTCGGGCAACACGTAAATTCAACTTGTAATAAGACAAAAATGCGAGGCGCGCTCTGTTTCGAACAACGGCTCGTCAGGGCACTATTTATTTGTAAAATTTACAAAATTATGGCACAAGGCCTAAAAGGGGAGGGGGAGAGGTTGGTTCTCACTTAACTATCCTATACCTAGCTAAACACTATCACGACCCATTCACTCGTTACAATTTGCACAGTCACCAAAAGAACCCATCCATCTACTCCCAATCCTTCGTACACCACAATGCCAGAAACTTACAAGGGACACCTAAAAAGTGGGGAAATTAACCCGTGACAATAAAAATGTATTTATATACAATAAAATATATACAATATAATGTAAAATATTTAATGAAAAATGAAATGATGGGAGGGGGATGAACCCAAAATAAACTAAAAATACAACAAATTTTGAACTAAAATAATAATCAATGTTAGTAAGAACCGACCATCCCAGAAAAAAGAGTGGCCGCTGTATTCCGCCCAATGGCGAAATCAAGAAGCACACTCGCTAAGGGAGTGGGGAGGGGGGTAAAAAATTAGCGGAAAGGGACAATAAAAGGCTGAACCAGCCGAGATAAAAAGAGACCAAAACAAACTGGGGAGGTTGGGAATCTCGGCATGGATTATAACAAAAGAGAAAGCCGGGTACAGGCTAGGAACACATTCATTCACTTTAACTAGGTACACAAGAGAGAACTAGCTTAACCAGGGGAGGGTTCCAGAGGAATCCACCCCGATGTAACCAGCAGATCTAAAAGAGAAAATCAAGATTAGCCCCGTTCAAACGAACCAGGCTCGCCACATTTACCCACCTTTTGCTAAAGTCTGTCGAAGTCAAACGTTTCCAATCAGTTCTAATCTTTATTTTGAGCTGATGCTCAAAATAACAGATCAGATCCTGATGTGAAAGACGCTGACCTCGCAAGACTTCCTCCAATCGCGTCGTCCAAATCACCATTCGAGCCGTGGCTAGCAGCGACAGAAACACCATACGCTTCATCCCAGAGAACGGGGGCGACACATTATCACAGGCGAATGCACGATCAATGAGCACAAGCTCTCGCGGCTCGATACGAGCAGTCAACTCGCCGACCCGGTCCCATAGAGGGCGAACCCGCGAACAATGGTAGAAGGCGTGCGAAGCCGTTTCTTCCAAGCCAAGGTTGCAGCGTTCACAATCTGGCAAATCCGCCAGGCCCCATATGAAGGCCATGTCATTGAGAGGCAAGCGATTCCGAGCTAATCGCCAGGTGAGCGAAAACTCAGAGTTGTTGAGATAATCACTCCCCGGCGCCCAAGACCAGAACGAGCGAAACTCGTCCTCCGACAAGCGCAGCACATCACGTAGTGAATCCTTTGCGACGCCCTCCACTAACCCACGATAGAAGACTCTCCTAGGCCGTGAAAGGTCACTGGACCGTGGAATGGCCCGCAGGGCCGCCAGACATTCGAGGAGAAAACTCGATCGCTCTCGAGGCTTACGGCACCGCCTCAAGATGGGGGGAGTGATAGTAAGTCTAGGGAACATGTCCCTCACTATCCCCCTAAGCAATGAGTCTTCGGAAATCGCTCGCCTGAGAAAAACCAACCTCGACGCAACCTTATGGCCCATCAGGTATGGCATTCCCAGGCCCCCATGACACGGACGTTGGTAACAGACACGTTTGTCGACATAGTGTTTGCGTCCTCTCCATAAAATGGAGAATAGCAAACGCTCGATCGCCTTCTTATGCCGTTTACAAAGTGGAAGTACTGACAACTGGTAAAGGATGATGGGAAAGACGTATGTAGCACACGCCTCAGCCATACCCTTTAAGGACAACCTCCTTCGGCGCCAAATCTTGGCCGACGCGCCTACCTTTGCCAGTACTTCAGACCAATTTTTCTCCAACTGTAGGTCGGGCCCGAACCACACTCCAAGAATGCAGACCGGGCCGTCCGTCCAGTCGAAGGGCCCCGGGAGGGTCAGACCCTTCCAGGCGCCTAACCGCAAGCCGGACGACTTGTTGCGGTTAATCTTGGCCCCTGTCACCTGTTCGTACCGTTCAAGCGCCTTCTGTACCACCTCGATGTCCCTGCGGGAGGACACGAAAGTAGTGACGTCATCGGCGTACGCGGAAACCCTGGCTCGAGCACCACCAGGGACAGCGATTCCACGTAGGGCCGGACTGCACGCCCTGTCCCTTAGCCGGCGAAGGAGGGGCTCCAACGCCAAAGCATAAAGTAGGGGCGACAGTGGACAACCCTGTCGGACCGACCTAGACAGCGCCAGAACGCCCGACAACTTTCCGTTCACCTGTACCACAGCCGTCGGGGATTGATACAGGAGGCTAATCCAGCGGCGGAAGTTGGTTTCGAATCCAGCTGCCTGCAGGACAGCCGCCAGATACCGATGGTCAACCCTATCAAATGCCTTGGACTGATCTAAATGGATCAGCGCGGCTTCGTCGTCGTCTTTTATCCCCTCTATGATCGTGCGTATCAGATGCAGGTTGCTCTGAATTGTTCGGCCCTTCACAGCACAAGTCTGCTCAGGTCCCAACAGAGACTCGGCAACTAATTGCAAACGATTTTGCAAGATCTTGGCCAAAATCTTTAACTCTGTGTTTAGCAGAGTTATGGGCCGGTAACCCTCTAGCTCCCTCCCCACACCCTTGCCTTTTCTCAACAGCGTGATCACACCCCTGGTGAACCGTTTGGGGATGGACCCCTGCCGGAACCAGTTGTTGAACACGACAGTCAAAATCGGGACAAAGATGTGCGACAGCCTCAAGTACAATTCATAGGGCAAACCATCGAGACCCGGCGATTTGCCACTGCCGACCTTCTTCAGCGCCGCGTAGACTTCGCCCTCCGTAATCTCTCCCTCGCAGCTAGCTGCATCAGCCGGCAAAAGCCGGGGGAAGTCAGCCAAATAGCTGCGAAACTCCTCATCACGGAGACCGGGCTCCTTGGTAAACAGGATCTCGAAATGCCGCCGAAACGCCTCGCACATGTCGTCAGTCGACCGCAGAGTGTGTCCCTCCGGGTTGCGAACCTCTCGAATGTACCGGTCGCCTCCGCGGCGAATTTCTTCCTTGCGCAGTTCTGCGCCCATATTCACAGCTTCGGAAGACATCTTGCTTAACTTATGTCTAACTACCTGGCCCATGTAACGATCGCTATTCGACCGGTCCACGGCCTCCTTAGCTATGGCTATCTCTAGGGGATCCCCACCAGCCACCGCCCGGGAGTAGTTAGCTCTAAGTGTCTTCACCTTGTCAGCCTTATCTAGTTTGAGCCGAATGCTGAACTGAGTGGTGAAAGACCTAATACTATCCTTAAGGTTATCCCACCACTTATTCCCGATGACTCCCCCAGTTAACGCCCGCTGCACTAAGTTAATTAGCTGGCGCCGGAAGTCCCGCCTGTCCAGTAAGGACACGTTGAACTTCCAGTAACCAGCCATTCTAACCCTATTTTCTAAATTTACCCGGGCACAAACGAGTTTGTGGTCCGAGTAACCTAGCCAGTGGAACGTGGGACAATCTAAGAAATCTAGCTCGGCTTCACGAACTAACATCCTATCAAGGTAGCTAGCCACCTTGGTAGAAGGCCAACTATTAGCCCACGTCCACATTCTCCCGCCCTTGTGATCGGCCCGGTATCTATCGACAAGACCGAAGTCCTCGATAAGATCGACCAAGCTACGATCACGTTCCTTCCCTCTAGCTCCCCGCCCTCTATCCAACTTGGGGTTCAGGATGGCATTCCAGTCCCCCACTAAGACGAGTCGCTTGGAATCCACCAGGAAGGGCCCCAACCGCCGAAAAAACGAGACGCGCTCCTCCTGGTCGTTGGGCGCATAAACCGCAACCAGCCGAAACGCATTGCTTTTCACTGCAATATCGGCCACGATCAGCCGGCCCTCGGCACCGACATGGACAAGATCCACCTTCGCGTCCAGGGTACGCTTGACCAGCAAAGACACTCCTCTGGCCAGCCGGTTCCCATATGCTGAATAGACGACAAAGTCGTTAGACAGCACACAAGCATCGACCTTGCAAACAAAGTGAGTCTCTTGGATCGCGGCGACATCCACGCCGAAGGACAAGAGGTCCCGAAGCAGGCGGGCAGCCTTACTCCGATCCCTAAGGCCCTTCACGTTCATACTGGCTAACTTAATTGACATCATTTAGACCTGTAAAGAGAAAGCAGAAAATTACTTCTGGTCACATACAGGGCGAAAATCTGTGGCAACAGGGACCCCGACGGATTGTCCTAGAGATCCGGTGCCAATATCGGACGTAATTCGTCCGTCCAGGACAATGCCGCCGACGTCCGTAGGGAACGTTAGTTTTATTGCCCTATACAAAGAAGGATGGAGGATGACAGGGACCCTCCCCGCACAAAAATTGGAAAGTTTCTGAAGGTATTTGGTGCCAATCTGGGCCATTGTTATATTAGGAAAAGCTTCCACGGCCCCCTGTAGAAAATCCCACACTTTGCGATTTCCCCCGTTATTTCTTATGAGGGTCATAACTCCGGGGGCATTAGGAAAATTTTTGGGGTCTTCGATGGCCTTTCCATCTATTGAGGACAATTTAAATAGTGGCCTTAGGAGGGCCTTCTTCTGAGTGGAAAGGTCCCTCTCTACTGCCGACCTGTCAATTTGACAAATGTCTTCCCTTTTAAAAGGATTTGTCCTCTTCTTTTTCTTCTCATTGGGGGTGGATTGGCTATTGCTAGGGGAGTGTTGGGAGGATGTTTCCAATGGGGTGGAGGGATATTCAGACTGCTCAGGGGGCGTTTTAGATAGGGAAGATGTTTGTGGGGAAGGAGTTACTAGTTGGGAAGATGGTGTGGGAGAAGGTAACGATTTACACCTTACTGGGGAGGTAGAATGACACCTCCCTTTTAGGGGAGTCTTTTTAGTTGGTGATGAAGGGGCGGATTGGGCCCTGGCGGCAACCATGACCCGTTCTGCCCTGCCACGTTCTTCTTTTTTACCCTTTTTAGGGACACACACCTCCTCCTCTTCTCTGGCTCTCTTCAAAGATGATGAACGAGGGGGAAGCATTTCTCCACACTCCATCTTGGTTTCATCTTGTTCTTGTTGCTGGTGTATTTCTTGTGGCTGCTTTTGTTGCTTTGGTTGTTGCTGCTTCTGTTGTTTGGTCTTTTCTTTGACTGGCGACGGAGGCTTCTCAGTTTGTGGAGGAGGGGAAGAAACCTTCTTTCCCTTCCTCACCACTTCCGTCCACTCAGTAGTTCCGGCCTTTTTTCCACCAGGAACTTGTGTTTTTGACACTGGCGGTGTTGCCGGTGTCACCGGTGTTTCTTCCGGTTTCCTTGCCGGACACATTTTGAATGTGTGTCCGGCCAGACCACACGCCCAGCAGTGCGGCTTCCTTCCTTCCACTACCACAAACAACTTTCTTCCTCTACAGAGCAAAATGTCTGGGACCTTCAAAAAATTTTCGCGGTCAACCACCACACTAACACATATATCTTCCGTGGCCACACCGGCCTTACTCTTTATACGTGCCACCTCCTCCACCGCACCGAAAGTCGCAAAAAACGCTCCGACATGGTCACAGGAAATGTCCACCGGCACGCCATGTATCGTGATTTTTGTCTTTCTTGTACCAAGGTATTCGGTTTGAAACCGGATACCTTTCGCAGTCAATACATTTCCCGCCAGATCTTTTGCTTCGCCTTCCGAGCCCAGCAAGATGTCCCACATTGCACGGGACCTTCTTGCCAGTACGCAAGGTACAATGTCCAGGACTTTCAGGGCTTCTTCCATGTTCTCCCTACTGACAGCAATAAATTTTTTTGTTTTTTCATCGGCTGTCAGTAGAGAGATTGTCTTCTTTGCCACTACATTCACCACTTCTGGTATTGCTACCAATTCGTTGTCTTTTATGTAGTCTTGGTATTTTTCCCGCATTTGCGAGTAGTACTTGGCATCCTTGTTAACGGGTGCCTTTACCCATACCGTCGGTGAGGGAGTCACCGCGGGCACGGCATCAGAAGTTGAGGGCTGGGGAGACAAAGCCATAGCTTGACTTGCCCCCCCTCACAAAACACAAAAATCCAACAAGAGTTCAAAACGCGCGACGAAGACAGAACAAAGACAGCAAAAAAAAAAACAGGTACTCACAATTAACTTCGGGCAACACGTAAATTCAACTTGTAATAAGACAAAAATGCGAGGCGCGCTCTGTTTCGAACAACGGCTCGTCAGGGCACTATTTATTTGTAAAATTTACAAAATTATGGCACAAGGCCTAAAAGGGGAGGGGGAGAGGTTGGTTCTCACTTAACTATCCTATACCTAGCTAAACACTATCACGACCCATTCACTCGTTACAATTTGCACAGTCACCAAAAGAACCCATCCATCTACTCCCAATCCTTCGTACACCACAATGCCAGAAACTTACAAGGGACACCTAAAAAGTGGGGAAATTAACCCGTGACAATAAAAATGTATTTATATACAATAAAATATATACAATATAATGTAAAATATTTAATGAAAAATGAAATGATGGGAGGGGGATGAACCCAAAATAAACTAAAAATACAACAAATTTTGAACTAAAATAATAATCAATGTTAGTAAGAACCGACCATCCCAGAAAAAAGAGTGGCCGCTGTATTCCGCCCAATGGCGAAATCAAGAAGCACACTCGCTAAGGGAGTGGGGAGGGGGTAAAAAATTAGCGGAAAGGGACAATAAAAGGCTGAACCAGCCGAGATAAAAAGAGACCAAAACAAACTGGGGAGGTTGGGAATCTCGGCATGGATTATAACAAAAGAGAAAGCCGGGTACAGGCTAGGAACACATTCATTCACTTTAACTAGGTACACAAGAGAGAACTAGCTTAACCAGGGGAGGGTTCCAGAGGAATCCACCCCGATGTAACCAGCAGATCTAAAAGAGAAAATCAAGATTAGCCCCGTTCAAACGAACCAGGCTCGCCACATTTACCCACCTTTTGCTAAAGTCTGTCGAAGTCAAACGTTTCCAATCAGTTCTAATCTTTATTTTGAGCTGATGCTCAAAATAACAGATCAGATCCTGATGTGAAAGACGCTGACCTCGCAAGACTTCCTCCAATCGCGTCGTCCAAATCACCATTCGAGCCGTGGCTAGCAGCGACAGAAACACCATACGCTTCATCCCAGAGAACGGGGGCGACACATTATCACAGGCGAATGCACGATCAATGAGCACAAGCTCTCGCGGCTCGATACGAGCAGTCAACTCGCCGACCCGGTCCCATAGAGGGCGAACCCGCGAACAATGGTAGAAGGCGTGCGAAGCCGTTTCTTCCAAGCCAAGGTTGCAGCGTTCACAATCTGGCAAATCCGCCAGGCCCCATATGAAGGCCATGTCATTGAGAGGCAAGCGATTCCGAGCTAATCGCCAGGTGAGCGAAAACTCAGAGTTGTTGAGATAATCACTCCCCGGCGCCCAAGACCAGAACGAGCGAAACTCGTCCTCCGACAAGCGCAGCACATCACGTAGTGAATCCTTTGCGACGCCCTCCACTAACCCACGATAGAAGACTCTCCTAGGCCGTGAAAGGTCACTGGACCGTGGAATGGCCCGCAGGGCCGCCAGACATTCGAGGAGAAAACTCGATCGCTCTCGAGGCTTACGGCACCGCCTCAAGATGGGGGGAGTGATAGTAAGTCTAGGGAACATGTCCCTCACTATCCCCCTAAGCAATGAGTCTTCGGAAATCGCTCGCCTGAGAAAAACCAACCTCGACGCAACCTTATGGCCCATCAGGTATGGCATTCCCAGGCCCCCATGACACGGACGTTGGTAACAGACACGTTTGTCGACATAGTGTTTGCGTCCTCTCCATAAAATGGAGAATAGCAAACGCTCGATCGCCTTCTTATGCCGTTTACAAAGTGGAAGTACTGACAACTGGTAAAGGATGATGGGAAAGACGTATGTAGCACACGCCTCAGCCATACCCTTTAAGGACAACCTCCTTCGGCGCCAAATCTTGGCCGACGCGCCTACCTTTGCCAGTACTTCAGACCAATTTTTCTCCAACTGTAGGTCGGGCCCGAACCACACTCCAAGAATGCAGACCGGGCCGTCCGTCCAGTCGAAGGGCCCCGGGAGGGTCAGACCCTTCCAGGCGCCTAACCGCAAGCCGGACGACTTGTTGCGGTTAATCTTGGCCCCTGTCACCTGTTCGTACCGTTCAAGCGCCTTCTGTACCACCTCGATGTCCCTGCGGGAGGACACGAAAGTAGTGACGTCATCGGCGTACGCGGAAACCCTGGCTCGAGCACCACCAGGGACAGCGATTCCACGTAGGGCCGGACTGCACGCCCTGTCCCTTAGCCGGCGAAGGAGGGGCTCCAACGCCAAAGCATAAAGTAGGGGCGACAGTGGACAACCCTGTCGGACCGACCTAGACAGCGCCAGAACGCCCGACAACTTTCCGTTCACCTGTACCACAGCCGTCGGGGATTGATACAGGAGGCTAATCCAGCGGCGGAAGTTGGTTTCGAATCCAGCTGCCTGCAGGACAGCCGCCAGATACCGATGGTCAACCCTATCAAATGCCTTGGACTGATCTAAATGGATCAGCGCGGCTTCGTCGTCGTCTTTTATCCCCTCTATGATCGTGCGTATCAGATGCAGGTTGCTCTGAATTGTTCGGCCCTTCACAGCACAAGTCTGCTCAGGTCCCAACAGAGACTCGGCAACTAATTGCAAACGATTTTGCAAGATCTTGGCCAAAATCTTTAACTCTGTGTTTAGCAGAGTTATGGGCCGGTAACCCTCTAGCTCCCTCCCCACACCCTTGCCTTTTCTCAACAGCGTGATCACACCCCTGGTGAACCGTTTGGGGATGGACCCCTGCCGGAACCAGTTGTTGAACACGACAGTCAAAATCGGGACAAAGATGTGCGACAGCCTCAAGTACAATTCATAGGGCAAACCATCGAGACCCGGCGATTTGCCACTGCCGACCTTCTTCAGCGCCGCGTAGACTTCGCCCTCCGTAATCTCTCCCTCGCAGCTAGCTGCATCAGCCGGCAAAAGCCGGGGGAAGTCAGCCAAATAGCTGCGAAACTCCTCATCACGGAGACCGGGCTCCTTGGTAAACAGGATCTCGAAATGCCGCCGAAACGCCTCGCACATGTCGTCAGTCGACCGCAGAGTGTGTCCCTCCGGGTTGCGAACCTCTCGAATGTACCGGTCGCCTCCGCGGCGAATTTCTTCCTTGCGCAGTTCTGCGCCCATATTCACAGCTTCGGAAGACATCTTGCTTAACTTATGTCTAACTACCTGGCCCATGTAACGATCGCTATTCGACCGGTCCACGGCCTCCTTAGCTATGGCTATCTCTAGGGGATCCCCACCAGCCACCGCCCGGGAGTAGTTAGCTCTAAGTGTCTTCACCTTGTCAGCCTTATCTAGTTTGAGCCGAATGCTGAACTGAGTGGTGAAAGACCTAATACTATCCTTAAGGTTATCCCACCACTTATTCCCGATGACTCCCCCAGTTAACGCCCGCTGCACTAAGTTAATTAGCTGGCGCCGGAAGTCCCGCCTGTCCAGTAAGGACACGTTGAACTTCCAGTAACCAGCCATTCTAACCCTATTTTCTAAATTTACCCGGGCACAAACGAGTTTGTGGTCCGAGTAACCTAGCCAGTGGAACGTGGGACAATCTAAGAAATCTAGCTCGGCTTCACGAACTAACATCCTATCAAGGTAGCTAGCCACCTTGGTAGAAGGCCAACTATTAGCCCACGTCCACATTCTCCCGCCCTTGTGATCGGCCCGGTATCTATCGACAAGACCGAAGTCCTCGATAAGATCGACCAAGCTACGATCACGTTCCTTCCCTCTAGCTCCCCGCCCTCTATCCAACTTGGGGTTCAGGATGGCATTCCAGTCCCCCACTAAGACGAGTCGCTTGGAATCCACCAGGAAGGGCCCCAACCGCCGAAAAAACGAGACGCGCTCCTCCTGGTCGTTGGGCGCATAAACCGCAACCAGCCGAAACGCATTGCTTTTCACTGCAATATCGGCCACGATCAGCCGGCCCTCGGCACCGACATGGACAAGATCCACCTTCGCGTCCAGGGTACGCTTGACCAGCAAAGACACTCCTCTGGCCAGCCGGTTCCCATATGCTGAATAGACGACAAAGTCGTTAGACAGCACACAAGCATCGACCTTGCAAACAAAGTGAGTCTCTTGGATCGCGGCGACATCCACGCCGAAGGACAAGAGGTCCCGAAGCAGGCGGGCAGCCTTACTCCGATCCCTAAGGCCCTTCACGTTCATACTGGCTAACTTAATTGACATCATTTAGACCTGTAAAGAGAAAGCAGAAAATTACTTCTGGTCACATACAGGGCGAAAATCTGTGGCAACAGGGACCCCGACGGATTGTCCTAGAGATCCGGTGCCAATATCGGACGTAATTCGTCCGTCCAGGACAATGCCGCCGACGTCCGTAGGGAACGTTAGTTTTATTGCCCTATACAAAGAAGGATGGAGGATGACAGGGACCCTCCCCGCACAAAAATTGGAAAGTTTCTGAAGGTATTTGGTGCCAATCTGGGCCATTGTTATATTAGGAAAAGCTTCCACGGCCCCCTGTAGAAAATCCCACACTTTGCGATTTCCCCCGTTATTTCTTATGAGGGTCATAACTCCGGGGGCATTAGGAAAATTTTTGGGGTCTTCGATGGCCTTTCCATCTATTGAGGACAATTTAAATAGTGGCCTTAGGAGGGCCTTCTTCTGAGTGGAAAGGTCCCTCTCTACTGCCGACCTGTCAATTTGACAAATGTCTTCCCTTTTAAAAGGATTTGTCCTCTTCTTTTTCTTCTCATTGGGGGTGGATTGGCTATTGCTAGGGGAGTGTTGGGAGGATGTTTCCAATGGGGTGGAGGGATATTCAGACTGCTCAGGGGGCGTTTTAGATAGGGAAGATGTTTGTGGGGAAGGAGTTACTAGTTGGGAAGATGGTGTGGGAGAAGGTAACGATTTACACCTTACTGGGGAGGTAGAATGACACCTCCCTTTTAGGGGAGTCTTTTTAGTTGGTGATGAAGGGGCGGATTGGGCCCTGGCGGCAACCATGACCCGTTCTGCCCTGCCACGTTCTTCTTTTTTACCCTTTTTAGGGACACACACCTCCTCCTCTTCTCTGGCTCTCTTCAAAGATGATGAACGAGGGGGAAGCATTTCTCCACACTCCATCTTGGTTTCATCTTGTTCTTGTTGCTGGTGTATTTCTTGTGGCTGCTTTTGTTGCTTTGGTTGTTGCTGCTTCTGTTGTTTGGTCTTTTCTTTGACTGGCGACGGAGGCTTCTCAGTTTGTGGAGGAGGGGAAGAAACCTTCTTTCCCTTCCTCACCACTTCCGTCCACTCAGTAGTTCCGGCCTTTTTTCCACCAGGAACTTGTGTTTTTGACACTGGCGGTGTTGCCGGTGTCACCGGTGTTTCTTCCGGTTTCCTTGCCGGACACATTTTGAATGTGTGTCCGGCCAGACCACACGCCCAGCAGTGCGGCTTCCTTCCTTCCACTACCACAAACAACTTTCTTCCTCTACAGAGCAAAATGTCTGGGACCTTCAAAAAATTTTCGCGGTCAACCACCACACTAACACATATATCTTCCGTGGCCACACCGGCCTTACTCTTTATACGTGCCACCTCCTCCACCGCACCGAAAGTCGCAAAAAACGCTCCGACATGGTCACAGGAAATGTCCACCGGCACGCCATGTATCGTGATTTTTGTCTTTCTTGTACCAAGGTATTCGGTTTGAAACCGGATACCTTTCGCAGTCAATACATTTCCCGCCAGATCTTTTGCTTCGCCTTCCGAGCCCAGCAAGATGTCCCACATTGCACGGGACCTTCTTGCCAGTACGCAAGGTACAATGTCCAGGACTTTCAGGGCTTCTTCCATGTTCTCCCTACTGACAGCAATAAATTTTTTTGTTTTTTCATCGGCTGTCAGTAGAGAGATTGTCTTCTTTGCCACTACATTCACCACTTCTGGTATTGCTACCAATTCGTTGTCTTTTATGTAGTCTTGGTATTTTTCCCGCATTTGCGAGTAGTACTTGGCATCCTTGTTAACGGGTGCCTTTACCCATACCGTCGGTGAGGGAGTCACCGCGGGCACGGCATCAGAAGTTGAGGGCTGGGGAGACAAAGCCATAGCTTGACTTGCCCCCCCTCACAAAACACAAAAATCCAACAAGAGTTCAAAACGCGCGACGAAGACAGAACAAAGACAGCAAAAAAAAAAAACAGGTACTCACAATTAACTTCGGGCAACACGTAAATTCAACTTGTAATAAGACAAAAATGCGAGGCGCGCTCTGTTTCGAACAACGGCTCGTCAGGGCACTATTTATTTGTAAAATTTACAAAATTATGGCACAAGGCCTAAAAGGGGAGGGGGAGAGGTTGGTTCTCACTTAACTATCCTATACCTAGCTAAACACTATCACGACCCATTCACTCGTTACAATTTGCACAGTCACCAAAAGAACCCATCCATCTACTCCCAATCCTTCGTACACCACAATGCCAGAAACTTACAAGGGACACCTAAAAAGTGGGGAAATTAACCCGTGACAATAAAAATGTATTTATATACAATAAAATATATACAATATAATGTAAAATATTTAATGAAAAATGAAATGATGGGAGGGGGATGAACCCAAAATAAACTAAAAATACAACAAATTTTGAACTAAAATAATAATCAATGTTAGTAAGAACCGACCATCCCAGAAAAAAGAGTGGCCGCTGTATTCCGCCCAATGGCGAAATCAAGAAGCACACTCGCTAAGGGAGTGGGGAGGGGGGTAAAAAATTAGCGGAAAGGGACAATAAAAGGCTGAACCAGCCGAGATAAAAAGAGACCAAAACAAACTGGGGAGGTTGGGAATCTCGGCATGGATTATAACAAAAGAGAAAGCCGGGTACAGGCTAGGAACACATTCATTCACTTTAACTAGGTACACAAGAGAGAACTAGCTTAACCAGGGGAGGGTTCCAGAGGAATCCACCCCGATGTAACCAGCAGATCTAAAAGAGAAAATCAAGATTAGCCCCGTTCAAACGAACCAGGCTCGCCACATTTACCCACCTTTTGCTAAAGTCTGTCGAAGTCAAACGTTTCCAATCAGTTCTAATCTTTATTTTGAGCTGATGCTCAAAATAACAGATCAGATCCTGATGTGAAAGACGCTGACCTCGCAAGACTTCCTCCAATCGCGTCGTCCAAATCACCATTCGAGCCGTGGCTAGCAGCGACAGAAACACCATACGCTTCATCCCAGAGAACGGGGGCGACACATTATCACAGGCGAATGCACGATCAATGAGCACAAGCTCTCGCGGCTCGATACGAGCAGTCAACTCGCCGACCCGGTCCCATAGAGGGCGAACCCGCGAACAATGGTAGAAGGCGTGCGAAGCCGTTTCTTCCAAGCCAAGGTTGCAGCGTTCACAATCTGGCAAATCCGCCAGGCCCCATATGAAGGCCATGTCATTGAGAGGCAAGCGATTCCGAGCTAATCGCCAGGTGAGCGAAAACTCAGAGTTGTTGAGATAATCACTCCCCGGCGCCCAAGACCAGAACGAGCGAAACTCGTCCTCCGACAAGCGCAGCACATCACGTAGTGAATCCTTTGCGACGCCCTCCACTAACCCACGATAGAAGACTCTCCTAGGCCGTGAAAGGTCACTGGACCGTGGAATGGCCCGCAGGGCCGCCAGACATTCGAGGAGAAAACTCGATCGCTCTCGAGGCTTACGGCACCGCCTCAAGATGGGGGGAGTGATAGTAAGTCTAGGGAACATGTCCCTCACTATCCCCCTAAGCAATGAGTCTTCGGAAATCGCTCGCCTGAGAAAAACCAACCTCGACGCAACCTTATGGCCCATCAGGTATGGCATTCCCAGGCCCCCATGACACGGACGTTGGTAACAGACACGTTTGTCGACATAGTGTTTGCGTCCTCTCCATAAAATGGAGAATAGCAAACGCTCGATCGCCTTCTTATGCCGTTTACAAAGTGGAAGTACTGACAACTGGTAAAGGATGATGGGAAAGACGTATGTAGCACACGCCTCAGCCATACCCTTTAAGGACAACCTCCTTCGGCGCCAAATCTTGGCCGACGCGCCTACCTTTGCCAGTACTTCAGACCAATTTTTCTCCAACTGTAGGTCGGGCCCGAACCACACTCCAAGAATGCAGACCGGGCCGTCCGTCCAGTCGAAGGGCCCCGGGAGGGTCAGACCCTTCCAGGCGCCTAACCGCAAGCCGGACGACTTGTTGCGGTTAATCTTGGCCCCTGTCACCTGTTCGTACCGTTCAAGCGCCTTCTGTACCACCTCGATGTCCCTGCGGGAGGACACGAAAGTAGTGACGTCATCGGCGTACGCGGAAACCCTGGCTCGAGCACCACCAGGGACAGCGATTCCACGTAGGGCCGGACTGCACGCCCTGTCCCTTAGCCGGCGAAGGAGGGGCTCCAACGCCAAAGCATAAAGTAGGGGCGACAGTGGACAACCCTGTCGGACCGACCTAGACAGCGCCAGAACGCCCGACAACTTTCCGTTCACCTGTACCACAGCCGTCGGGGATTGATACAGGAGGCTAATCCAGCGGCGGAAGTTGGTTTCGAATCCAGCTGCCTGCAGGACAGCCGCCAGATACCGATGGTCAACCCTATCAAATGCCTTGGACTGATCTAAATGGATCAGCGCGGCTTCGTCGTCGTCTTTTATCCCCTCTATGATCGTGCGTATCAGATGCAGGTTGCTCTGAATTGTTCGGCCCTTCACAGCACAAGTCTGCTCAGGTCCCAACAGAGACTCGGCAACTAATTGCAAACGATTTTGCAAGATCTTGGCCAAAATCTTTAACTCTGTGTTTAGCAGAGTTATGGGCCGGTAACCCTCTAGCTCCCTCCCCACACCCTTGCCTTTTCTCAACAGCGTGATCACACCCCTGGTGAACCGTTTGGGGATGGACCCCTGCCGGAACCAGTTGTTGAACACGACAGTCAAAATCGGGACAAAGATGTGCGACAGCCTCAAGTACAATTCATAGGGCAAACCATCGAGACCCGGCGATTTGCCACTGCCGACCTTCTTCAGCGCCGCGTAGACTTCGCCCTCCGTAATCTCTCCCTCGCAGCTAGCTGCATCAGCCGGCAAAAGCCGGGGGAAGTCAGCCAAATAGCTGCGAAACTCCTCATCACGGAGACCGGGCTCCTTGGTAAACAGGATCTCGAAATGCCGCCGAAACGCCTCGCACATGTCGTCAGTCGACCGCAGAGTGTGTCCCTCCGGGTTGCGAACCTCTCGAATGTACCGGTCGCCTCCGCGGCGAATTTCTTCCTTGCGCAGTTCTGCGCCCATATTCACAGCTTCGGAAGACATCTTGCTTAACTTATGTCTAACTACCTGGCCCATGTAACGATCGCTATTCGACCGGTCCACGGCCTCCTTAGCTATGGCTATCTCTAGGGGATCCCCACCAGCCACCGCCCGGGAGTAGTTAGCTCTAAGTGTCTTCACCTTGTCAGCCTTATCTAGTTTGAGCCGAATGCTGAACTGAGTGGTGAAAGACCTAATACTATCCTTAAGGTTATCCCACCACTTATTCCCGATGACTCCCCCAGTTAACGCCCGCTGCACTAAGTTAATTAGCTGGCGCCGGAAGTCCCGCCTGTCCAGTAAGGACACGTTGAACTTCCAGTAACCAGCCATTCTAACCCTATTTTCTAAATTTACCCGGGCACAAACGAGTTTGTGGTCCGAGTAACCTAGCCAGTGGAACGTGGGACAATCTAAGAAATCTAGCTCGGCTTCACGAACTAACATCCTATCAAGGTAGCTAGCCACCTTGGTAGAAGGCCAACTATTAGCCCACGTCCACATTCTCCCGCCCTTGTGATCGGCCCGGTATCTATCGACAAGACCGAAGTCCTCGATAAGATCGACCAAGCTACGATCACGTTCCTTCCCTCTAGCTCCCCGCCCTCTATCCAACTTGGGGTTCAGGATGGCATTCCAGTCCCCCACTAAGACGAGTCGCTTGGAATCCACCAGGAAGGGCCCCAACCGCCGAAAAAACGAGACGCGCTCCTCCTGGTCGTTGGGCGCATAAACCGCAACCAGCCGAAACGCATTGCTTTTCACTGCAATATCGGCCACGATCAGCCGGCCCTCGGCACCGACATGGACAAGATCCACCTTCGCGTCCAGGGTACGCTTGACCAGCAAAGACACTCCTCTGGCCAGCCGGTTCCCATATGCTGAATAGACGACAAAGTCGTTAGACAGCACACAAGCATCGACCTTGCAAACAAAGTGAGTCTCTTGGATCGCGGCGACATCCACGCCGAAGGACAAGAGGTCCCGAAGCAGGCGGGCAGCCTTACTCCGATCCCTAAGGCCCTTCACGTTCATACTGGCTAACTTAATTGACATCATTTAGACCTGTAAAGAGAAAGCAGAAAATTACTTCTGGTCACATACAGGGCGAAAATCTGTGGCAACAGGGACCCCGACGGATTGTCCTAGAGATCCGGTGCCAATATCGGACGTAATTCGTCCGTCCAGGACAATGCCGCCGACGTCCGTAGGGAACGTTAGTTTTATTGCCCTATACAAAGAAGGATGGAGGATGACAGGGACCCTCCCCGCACAAAAATTGGAAAGTTTCTGAAGGTATTTGGTGCCAATCTGGGCCATTGTTATATTAGGAAAAGCTTCCACGGCCCCCTGTAGAAAATCCCACACTTTGCGATTTCCCCCGTTATTTCTTATGAGGGTCATAACTCCGGGGGCATTAGGAAAATTTTTGGGGTCTTCGATGGCCTTTCCATCTATTGAGGACAATTTAAATAGTGGCCTTAGGAGGGCCTTCTTCTGAGTGGAAAGGTCCCTCTCTACTGCCGACCTGTCAATTTGACAAATGTCTTCCCTTTTAAAAGGATTTGTCCTCTTCTTTTTCTTCTCATTGGGGGTGGATTGGCTATTGCTAGGGGAGTGTTGGGAGGATGTTTCCAATGGGGTGGAGGGATATTCAGACTGCTCAGGGGGCGTTTTAGATAGGGAAGATGTTTGTGGGGAAGGAGTTACTAGTTGGGAAGATGGTGTGGGAGAAGGTAACGATTTACACCTTACTGGGGAGGTAGAATGACACCTCCCTTTTAGGGGAGTCTTTTTAGTTGGTGATGAAGGGGCGGATTGGGCCCTGGCGGCAACCATGACCCGTTCTGCCCTGCCACGTTCTTCTTTTTTACCCTTTTTAGGGACACACACCTCCTCCTCTTCTCTGGCTCTCTTCAAAGATGATGAACGAGGGGGAAGCATTTCTCCACACTCCATCTTGGTTTCATCTTGTTCTTGTTGCTGGTGTATTTCTTGTGGCTGCTTTTGTTGCTTTGGTTGTTGCTGCTTCTGTTGTTTGGTCTTTTCTTTGACTGGCGACGGAGGCTTCTCAGTTTGTGGAGGAGGGGAAGAAACCTTCTTTCCCTTCCTCACCACTTCCGTCCACTCAGTAGTTCCGGCCTTTTTTCCACCAGGAACTTGTGTTTTTGACACTGGCGGTGTTGCCGGTGTCACCGGTGTTTCTTCCGGTTTCCTTGCCGGACACATTTTGAATGTGTGTCCGGCCAGACCACACGCCCAGCAGTGCGGCTTCCTTCCTTCCACTACCACAAACAACTTTCTTCCTCTACAGAGCAAAATGTCTGGGACCTTCAAAAAATTTTCGCGGTCAACCACCACACTAACACATATATCTTCCGTGGCCACACCGGCCTTACTCTTTATACGTGCCACCTCCTCCACCGCACCGAAAGTCGCAAAAAACGCTCCGACATGGTCACAGGAAATGTCCACCGGCACGCCATGTATCGTGATTTTTGTCTTTCTTGTACCAAGGTATTCGGTTTGAAACCGGATACCTTTCGCAGTCAATACATTTCCCGCCAGATCTTTTGCTTCGCCTTCCGAGCCCAGCAAGATGTCCCACATTGCACGGGACCTTCTTGCCAGTACGCAAGGTACAATGTCCAGGACTTTCAGGGCTTCTTCCATGTTCTCCCTACTGACAGCAATAAATTTTTTTGTTTTTTCATCGGCTGTCAGTAGAGAGATTGTCTTCTTTGCCACTACATTCACCACTTCTGGTATTGCTACCAATTCGTTGTCTTTTATGTAGTCTTGGTATTTTTCCCGCATTTGCGAGTAGTACTTGGCATCCTTGTTAACGGGTGCCTTTACCCATACCGTCGGTGAGGGAGTCACCGCGGGCACGGCATCAGAAGTTGAGGGCTGGGGAGACAAAGCCATAGCTTGACTTGCCCCCCCTCACAAAACACAAAAATCCAACAAGAGTTCAAAACGCGCGACGAAGACAGAACAAAGACAGCAAAAAAAAAAACAGGTACTCACAATTAACTTCGGGCAACACGTAAATTCAACTTGTAATAAGACAAAAATGCGAGGCGCGCTCTGTTTCGAACAACGGCTCGTCAGGGCTGAATTTATTTTGTATAAAATACAAAATTATGGCACAAGGCCTAAAAGGGGAGGGGGAGAGGTTGGTTCTCACTTAACTATCCTATACCTAGCTAAACACTATCACGACCCATTCACTCGTTACAATTTGCACAGTCACCAAAAGAACCCATCCATCTACTCCCAATCCTTCTTACACCACAATGCCAGAAACTTACAAGGGACACCTAAAAAGTGGGGAAATTAACCCATGACAATAAAAATGTATTTATGTACAATATAATATATACAATATAATGTAAAATATTTCATGAAAAATGAAATGATGGGAGGGGGATGAACCCAAAAATAAACTAAAAATACAACAAAATTTTTTTCTTAACGAAAATAATAATCAATGTTAGTAAGAACCGTCCATCCCAGAAAACAGAGTGGCCGCTGTATTCCGCCAACCGGCGAAATCAAGAAGCACACTCGCTAAGGGAGTGGAGAGGGGGTAAAAAATTAGCGGAATGGGACAATAAAAGGCTGAACCAGCCGAGATAAACGGAGACCAAAACAAACTGGGGAGGTTGGGAATCTCGACATGGATCATAACAAAAGAGAAAGCCGGGTACAGGCTAGGAACACATTCATTCACTTTAACTAGGTACACAAGAGAGAACTAGCTTAACCAGGGGAGGGTTCCAGAGGAATCCACCCCGATGTAACCAGCAGATCTAAAAGAGAAAATCAAGATTAGCCCCGTTCAAGCGAACCAGGCTCGCCACATTTACCCACCTTTTGCTAAAGTCTGTCGAAGTCAAACGTTTCCAATCAGTTCTAATCTTTATTTTGAGCTGATGCTCAAAATAACAGATCAGATCCTGATGTGAAAGGCGCCGACCTCGCAAGACTTCCTCCATTCGCGTCGTCCAAATCACCATTCGAGCCGTGGCTAGCAGCGACAGAAACACCATACGCTTCATCCCAGAGAACGGGGGCGACACATTATCACAGGCGAATGCACGATCAATGAGCACAAGCTCTCGCGGCTCGATACGAGCAGTCAACTCGCCGACCCGGTCCCATAGAGGGCGAACCCGCGAACAATGGTAGAAGGCGTGCGAAGCCGTTTCTTCCAAGCCAAGGTTGCAGCGTTCACAATCTGGCAAATCCGCCAGGCCCCATATGAAGGCCATGTCATTGAGAGGCAAGCGATTCCGAGCTAATCGCCAGGTGAGCGAAAACTCAGAGTTGTTGAGATAATCACTCCCTGGCGCCCAAGACCAGAACGAGCGAAACTCGTCCTCCGACAAGCGCAGCACATCACGTAGTGAATCCTTTGCGACGCCCTCCACTAACCCACGATAGAAGACTCTCCTAGGCCGTGAAAGGTCACTGGACCGTGGAATGGCCCGCAGGGCCGCCAGACATTCGAGGAGAAAACTCGATCGCTCTCGAGGCTTACGGCACCGCCTCAAGATGGGGGGAGTGATAGTAAGTCTAGGGAACATGTCCCTCACTATCCCCCTAAGCAATGAGTCTTCGGAAATCGCTCGCCTGAGAAAAACCAACCTTGACGCAACCTTATGGCCCATCAGGTATGGCATTCCCAGGCCCCCATGACACGGACGTTGGTAACAGACACGTTTGTCGACATAGTGTTTGCGTCCTCTCCATAAAATGGAGAATAGCAAACGCTCGATCGCCTTCTTATGCCGTTTACAAAGTGGAAGTACTGACAACTGGTAAAGGATAATGGGAAAGACGTATGTAGCACACGCCTCAGCCATACCCTTTAAGGACAAATTCCTTCGGCGCCAAATCTTGGCCGACGCGCCTACCTTTGCCAGTACTTCAGACCAATTTTTCTCCAACTGTAGGTCGGGCCCGAACCACACTCCAAGAATGCAGACCGGGCCGTCCGTCCAGTCGAAGGGCCCCGGGAGGGTCAGACCCTTCCAGGCGCCTAACCGCAAGCCGGACGACTTGTTGCGGTTAATCTTGGCCCCTGTCACCTGTTCGTACCGTTCAAGCGCCTTCTGTACCACCTCGATGTCCCTGCGGGAGGACACGAAAGTAGTGACGTCATCGGCGTACGCGGAAACCCTGGCTCGAGCACCACCAGGGACAGCGATTCCACGTAGGGCCGGACTGCACGCCCTGTCCCTTAGCCGGCGAAGGAGGGGCTCCAACGCCAAAGCATAAAGTAGGGGCGACAGTGGACAACCCTGTCGGACCGACCTAGACAGCGCCAGAACGCCCGACAACTTTCCGTTCACCTGTACCACAGCCGTCGGGGATTGATACAGGAGGCTAATCCAGCGGCGGAAGTTGGTTTCGAATCCAGCTGCCTGCAGGACAGCCGCCAGATACCGATGGTCAACCCTATCAAATGCCTTGGACTGATCTAAATGGATCAGCGCGGCTTCGTCGTCGTCTTTTATCCCCTCTATGATCGTGCGTATCAGATGCAGGTTGCTCTGAATTGTTCGGCCCTTCACAGCACAAGTCTGCTCAGGTCCCAACAGAGACTCGGCAACTAATTGCAAACGATTTTGCAAGATCTTGGCCAAAATCTTTAACTCTGTGTTTAGCAGAGTTATGGGCCGGTAACCCTCTAGCTCCCTCCCCACACCCTTGCCTTTTCTCAACAGCGTGATCACACCCCTGGTGAACCGTTTGGGGATGGACCCCTGCCGGAACCAGTTGTTGAACACGACAGTCAAAATCGGGACAAAGATGTGCGACAGCCTCAAGTACAATTCATAGGGCAAACCATCGAGACCCGGCGATTTGCCACTGCCGACCTTCTTCAGCGCCGCGTAGACTTCGCCCTCCGTAATCTCTCCCTCGCAGCTAGCTGCATCAGCCGGCAAAAGCCGGGGGAAGTCAGCCAAATAGCTGCGAAACTCCTCATCACGGAGACCGGGCTCCTTGGTAAACAGGATCTCGAAATGCCGCCGAAACGCCTCGCACATGTCGTCAGTCGACCGAAGAGTGTGTCCCTCCGGGTTGCGAACCTCTCGAATGTACCGGTCGCCTCCGCGGCGAATTTCTTCCTTGCGCAGTTCTGCGCCCATGTTCACAGCTTCGGAAGACATCTTGCTTAACTTATGTCTAACTACCTGGCCCATGTAACGATCGCTATTCGACCGGTCCACGGCCTCCTTAGCTATGGCTATCTCTAGGGGATCCCCACCAGCCACCGCCCGGGAGTAATTAGATCTAAGTGTCTTCACCTTGTCAGCCTTATCTAGTTTGAGCCGAATGCTGAACTGAGTGGTGAAAGACCTAATACTATCCTTAAGGTTATCCCACCACTTATTCCCGATGACTCCCCCAGTTAACGCCCGCTGCACTAAGTTAATTAGCTGGCGCCGGAAGTCCCGCCTGTCCAGTAAGGACACGTTGAACTTCCAGTAACCAGCCATTCTAACCCTATTTTCTAAATTTACCCGGGCACAAACGAGTTTGTGGTCCGAGTAACCTAGCCAGTGGAACGTGGGACAATCTAAGAAATCTAGCTCGGCTTCACGAACTAACATTCTATCAAGGTAGCTAGCCACCTTGGTAGAAGGCCAACTATTAGCCCACGTCCACATTCTCCCGCCCTTGTGATCGGCCCGGTATCTATCGACAAGACCGAAGTCCTCGATAAGATCGACCAAGCTACGATCACGTTCCTTCCCTCTAGCTCCCCGCCCTCTATCCAACTTGGGGTTCAGGATGGCATTCCAGTCCCCCACTAAGACGAGTCGCTTGGAATCCACCAGGAAGGGCCCCAACCGCCGAAAAAACGAGACGCGCTCCTCCTGGTCGTTGGGCGCATAAACCGCAACCAGCCGAAACGCATTGCTTTTCACTGCAATATCGGCCACGATCAGCCGGCCCTCGGCACCGACATGGACAAGATCCACCTTCGCGTCCAGGGTACGCTTGACCAGCAAAGACACTCCTCTGGCCAGCCGGTTCCCATATGCTGAATAGACGACAAAGTCGTTAGACAGCACACAAGCATCGACCTTGCAAACAAAGTGAGTCTCTTGGATCGCGGCGACATCCACGCCGAAGGACAAGAGGTCCCGAAGCAGGCGGGCAGCCTTACTCCGATCCCTAAGGCCCTTCACGTTCATACTGGCTAACTTAATTGACATCATTTAGACCTGTAAAGAGAAAGCAGAAAATTACTTCTGGTCACATACAGGGCGAAAATCTGTGGCAACAGGGACCCCGACGGATTGTCCTAGAGATCCGGTGCCAATATCGGACGTAATTCGTCCGTCCAGGACAATGCCGCCGACGTCCGTAGGGAACGTTAGTTTTATTGCCCTATACAAAGAAGGATGGAGGATGACAGGGACCCTCCCCGCACAAAAATTGGAAAGTTTCTGAAGGTATTTGGTGCCAATCTGGGCCATTGTTATATTAGGAAAAGCTTCCACGGCCCCCTGTAGAAAATCCCACACTTTGCGATTTCCCCCGTTATTTCTTATGAGGGTCATAACTCCGGGGGCATTAGGAAAATTTTTGGGGTCTTCGATGGCCTTTCCATCTATTGAGGACAATTTAAATAGTGGCCTTAGGAGGGCCTTCTTCTGAGTGGAAAGGTCCCTCTCTACTGCCGACCTGTCAATTTGACAAATGTCTTCCCTTTTAAAAGGATTTGTCCTCTTCTTTTTCTTCTCATTGGGGGTGGATTGGCTATTGCTAGGGGAGTGTTGGGAGGATGTTTCCAATGGGGTGGAGGGATATTCAGACTGCTCAGGGGGCGTTTTAGATAGGGAAGATGTTTGTGGGGAAGGAGTTACTAGTTGGGAAGATGGTGTGGGAGAAGGTAACGATTTACACCTTACTGGGGAGGTAGAATGACACCTCCCTTTTAGGGGAGTCTTTTTAGTTGGTGATGAAGGGGCGGATTGGGCCCTGGCGGCAACCATGACCCGTTCTGCCCTGCCACGTTCTTCTTTTTTACCCTTTTTAGGGACACACACCTCCTCCTCTTCTCTGGCTCTCTTCAAAGATGATGAACGAGGGGGAAGCATTTCTCCACACTCCATCTTGGTTTCATCTTGTTCTTGTTGCTGGTGTATTTCTTGTGGCTGCTTTTGTTGCTTTGGTTGTTGCTGCTTCTGTTGTTTGGTCTTTTCTTTGACTGGCGACGGAGGCTTCTCAGTTTGTGGAGGAGGGGAAGAAACCTTCTTTCCCTTCCTCACCACTTCCGTCCACTCAGTAGTTCCGGCCTTTTTTCCACCAGGAACTTGTGTTTTTGACACTGGCGGTGTTGCCGGTGTCACCGGTGTTTCTTCCGGTTTCCTTGCCGGACACATTTTGAATGTGTGTCCGGCCAGACCACACGCCCAGCAGTGCGGCTTCCTTCCTTCCACTACCACAAACAACTTTCTTCCTCTACAGAGCAAAATGTCTGGGACCTTCAAAAAATTTTCGCGGTCAACCACCACACTAACACATATATCTTCCGTGGCCACACCGGCCTTACTCTTTATACGTGCCACCTCCTCCACCGCACCGAAAGTCGCAAAAAACGCTCCGACATGGTCACAGGAAATGTCCACCGGCACGCCATGTATCGTGATTTTTGTCTTTCTTGTACCAAGGTATTCGGTTTGAAACCGGATACCTTTCGCAGTCAATACATTTCCCGCCAGATCTTTTGCTTCGCCTTCCGAGCCCAGCAAGATGTCCCACATTGCACGGGACCTTCTTGCCAGTACGCAAGGTACAATGTCCAGGACTTTCAGGGCTTCTTCCATGTTCTCCCTACTGACAGCAATAAATTTTTTTGTTTTTTCATCGGCTGTCAGTAGAGAGATTGTCTTCTTTGCCACTACATTCACCACTTCTGGTATTGCTACAAATTCGTTGTCTTTTATGTAGTCTTGGTATTTTTCCCGCATTTGCGAGTAGTACTTGGCATCCTTGTTAACGGGTGCCTTTACCCATACAGTCGGTGAGGGAGTCACCGCGGGCACGGCATAAGAAGTTGAGGGCTGGGGAGACAAAGCCATAGCTTGACTTGCCCCCCCTCACAAAACACAAAAATCCAACAAGAGTTCAAAACGCGCGACGAAGACAGAACAAAGACAGCAAAAAAAAAAACAGGTACTCACAATTAACTTCGGGCAACACGTAAATTCAACTTGTAATAAGACAAAAATGCGAGGCGCGCTCTGTTTCGAACAACGGCTCGTCAGGGCTGAATTTATTTTGTATAAAATACAAAATTATGGCACAAGGCCTAAAAGGGGAGGGGGAGAGGTTGGTTCTCACTTAACTATCCTATACCTAGCTAAACACTATCACGACCCATTCACTCGTTACAATTTGCACAGTCACCAAAAGAACCCATCCATCTACTCCCAATCCTTCTTACACCACAATGCCAGAAACTTACAAGGGACACCTAAAAAGTGGGGAAATTAACCCATGACAATAAAAATGTATTTATGTACAATATAATATATACAATATAATGTAAAATATTTCATGAAAAATGAAATGATGGGAGGGGGATGAACCCAAAAATAAACTAAAAATACAACAAAATTTTTTTCTTAACGAAAATAATAATCAATGTTAGTAAGAACCGTCCATCCCAGAAAACAGAGTGGCCGCTGTATTCCGCCAACCGGCGAAATCAAGAAGCACACTCGCTAAGGGAGTGGAGAGGGGGGTAAAAAATTAGCGGAATGGGACAATAAAAGGCTGAACCAGCCGAGATAAACGGAGACCAAAACAAACTGGGGAGGTTGGGAATCTCGACATGGATCATAACAAAAGAGAAAGCCGGGTACAGGCTAGGAACACATTCATTCACTTTAACTAGGTACACAAGAGAGAACTAGCTTAACCAGGGGAGGGTTCCAGAGGAATCCACCCCGATGTAACCAGCAGATCTAAAAGAGAAAATCAAGATTAGCCCCGTTCAAGCGAACCAGGCTCGCCACATTTACCCACCTTTTGCTAAAGTCTGTCGAAGTCAAACGTTTCCAATCAGTTCTAATCTTTATTTTGAGCTGATGCTCAAAATAACAGATCAGATCCTGATGTGAAAGGCGCCGACCTCGCAAGACTTCCTCCATTCGCGTCGTCCAAATCACCATTCGAGCCGTGGCTAGCAGCGACAGAAACACCATACGCTTCATCCCAGAGAACGGGGGCGACACATTATCACAGGCGAATGCACGATCAATGAGCACAAGCTCTCGCGGCTCGATACGAGCAGTCAACTCGCCGACCCGGTCCCATAGAGGGCGAACCCGCGAACAATGGTAGAAGGCGTGCGAAGCCGTTTCTTCCAAGCCAAGGTTGCAGCGTTCACAATCTGGCAAATCCGCCAGGCCCCATATGAAGGCCATGTCATTGAGAGGCAAGCGATTCCGAGCTAATCGCCAGGTAAGCGAAAACTCAGAGTTGTTGAGATAATCACTCCCTGGCGCCCAAGACCAGAACGAGCGAAACTCGTCCTCCGACAAGCGCAGCACATCACGTAGTGAATCCTTTGCGACGCCCTCCACTAACCCACGATAGAAGACTCTCCTAGGCCGTGAAAGGTCACTGGACCGTGGAATGGCCCGCAGGGCCGCCAGACATTCGAGGAGAAAACTCGATCGCTCTCGAGGCTTACGGCACCGCCTCAAGATGGGGGGAGTGATAGTAAGTCTAGGGAACATGTCCCTCACTATCCCCCTAAGCAATGAGTCTTCGGAAATCGCTCGCCTGAGAAAAACCAACCTTGACGCAACCTTATGGCCCATCAGGTATGGCATTCCCAGGCCCCCATGACACGGACGTTGGTAACAGACACGTTTGTCGACATAGTGTTTGCGTCCTCTCCATAAAATGGAGAATAGCAAACGCTCGATCGCCTTCTTATGCCGTTTACAAAGTGGAAGTACTGACAACTGGTAAAGGATAATGGGAAAGACGTATGTAGCACACGCCTCAGCCATACCCTTTAAGGACAAATTCCTTCGGCGCCAAATCTTGGCCGACGCGCCTACCTTTGCCAGTACTTCAGACCAATTTTTCTCCAACTGTAGGTCGGGCCCGAACCACACTCCAAGAATGCAGACCGGGCCGTCCGTCCAGTCGAAGGGCCCCGGGAGGGTCAGACCCTTCCAGGCGCCTAACCGCAAGCCGGACGACTTGTTGCGGTTAATCTTGGCCCCTGTCACCTGTTCGTACCGTTCAAGCGCCTTCTGTACCACCTCGATGTCCCTGCGGGAGGACACGAAAGTAGTGACGTCATCGGCGTACGCGGAAACCCTGGCTCGAGCACCACCAGGGACAGCGATTCCACGTAGGGCCGGACTGCACGCCCTGTCCCTTAGCCGGCGAAGGAGGGGCTCCAACGCCAAAGCATAAAGTAGGGGCGACAGTGGACAACCCTGTCGGACCGACCTAGACAGCGCCAGAACGCCCGACAACTTTCCGTTCACCTGTACCACAGCCGTCGGGGATTGATACAGGAGGCTAATCCAGCGGCGGAAGTTGGTTTCGAATCCAGCTGCCTGCAGGACAGCCGCCAGATACCGATGGTCAACCCTATCAAATGCCTTGGACTGATCTAAATGGATCAGCGCGGCTTCGTCGTCGTCTTTTATCCCCTCTATGATCGTGCGTATCAGATGCAGGTTGCTCTGAATTGTTCGGCCCTTCACAGCACAAGTCTGCTCAGGTCCCAACAGAGACTCGGCAACTAATTGCAAACGATTTTGCAAGATCTTGGCCAAAATCTTTAACTCTGTGTTTAGCAGAGTTATGGGCCGGTAACCCTCTAGCTCCCTCCCCACACCCTTGCCTTTTCTCAACAGCGTGATCACACCCCTGGTGAACCGTTTGGGGATGGACCCCTGCCGGAACCAGTTGTTGAACACGACAGTCAAAATCGGGACAAAGATGTGCGACAGCCTCAAGTACAATTCATAGGGCAAACCATCGAGACCCGGCGATTTGCCACTGCCGACCTTCTTCAGCGCCGCGTAGACTTCGCCCTCCGTAATCTCTCCCTCGCAGCTAGCTGCATCAGCCGGCAAAAGCCGGGGGAAGTCAGCCAAATAGCTGCGAAACTCCTCATCACGGAGACCGGGCTCCTTGGTAAACAGGATCTCGAAATGCCGCCGAAACGCCTCGCACATGTCGTCAGTCGACCGCAGAGTGTGTCCCTCCGGGTTGCGAACCTCTCGAATGTACCGGTCGCCTCCGCGGCGAATTTCTTCCTTGCGCAGTTCTGCGCCCATATTCACAGCTTCGGAAGACATCTTGCTTAACTTATGTCTAACTACCTGGCCCATGTAACGATCGCTATTCGACCGGTCCACGGCCTCCTTAGCTATGGCTATCTCTAGGGGATCCCCACCAGCCACCGCCCGGGAGTAGTTAGCTCTAAGTGTCTTCACCTTGTCAGCCTTATCTAGTTTGAGCCGAATGCTGAACTGAGTGGTGAAAGACCTAATACTATCCTTAAGGTTATCCCACCACTTATTCCCGATGACTCCCCCAGTTAACGCCCGCTGCACTAAGTTAATTAGCTGGCGCCGGAAGTCCCGCCTGTCCAGTAAGGACACGTTGAACTTCCAGTAACCAGCCATTCTAACCCTATTTTCTAAATTTACCCGGGCACAAACGAGTTTGTGGTCCGAGTAACCTAGCCAGTGGAACGTGGGACAATCTAAGAAATCTAGTTCGGCTTCACGAACTAACATTCTATCAAGGTAGCTAGCCACCTTGGTAGAAGGCCAACTATTAGCCCACGTCCACATTCTCCCGCCCTTGTGATCGGCCCGGTATCTATCGACTAGACCGAAGTCCTCGATGAGATCGACCAAGCTACGATCACGTTCCTTCCCTCTAGCTCCCCGCCCTCTATCCAACTTGGGGTTCAGGATGGCATTCCAGTCCCCCACTAAGACGAGTCGCTTGGAATCCACCAGGAAGGGCTCCAACCGCCGAAAAAACGAGACGCGCTCCTCCTGGTCGTTGGGCGCATAAACCGCAACCAGACGAAACGCATTGCTTTTCACTGCAATATCGGCCACGATCAGCCGGCCCTCGGCACCGACATGGACAAGATCCACCTTCGCGTCCAGGGTACGCTTGACCAGCAAAGACACTCCTCTGGCCAGCCGGTTCCCATATGCTGAATAGACGACAAAGTCGTTAGACAGCACACAAGCATCGACCTTGCAAACAAAGTGAGTCTCTTGGATCGCGGCGACATCCACGCCGAAGGACAAGAGGTCCCGGAGCAGGCGGGCCGCCTTACTCCGATCCCTAAGGCCCTTCACGTTCATACTGGCTAACTTAATTGACATCGTTTAGACCTGAAAAGAGAAAGCAGAAAATTACTTCTGGTCACATACAGAGCGAAAATCTATGGGAGTAGGGACCCCGACGGATTGTCCAAGGTTTCCTGTACCAATATCGGACGTAATTCGTCCGTCCTGGACAATGCCGCCGACGTCCGTAGGGAATGTTAGCTTTACAGCCCTATATAAAGATGGGTGGAGGATGACGGGGACCCTCCCGGCACAGAAATGTGAAAGCCGCTGAAGATATTTTGTGCCCGTTTGGGCCATTTTTATGTTTGGAAAGGCCTCGACGGCCCCCTGCACAAATTCCCAGGCTTTTGTTCTGCTACCCCCGGTATTTCTGATTAAGGTCAGTACCCCGGGGGCCCCTGGGAAATTGGCAGGGTCCTCGATAGACTTTCCGTCTATGTTTTTCAATTTGAATAGAGGCCTTAGGAGGGCCTTCTTCTGAGAAGAAAGGTCCCTCTCTAAGGCCTGTCTGTCTATTTTGCAAACATCTCCTTTTGCGAAAATGTTCTTGTTTTTCTCCCGTTTCGGGGAGGGTTTTTCAGTATTCGGGGATGGAATCGGGGAGGGAATATCAGCTGCAGGGGAGGAAGTTTCTGATTGGGTGGAGGGTGTGGGAGGTGTGGGGGGAGGAGAAGTTATTTTTCTTATCGGGGAGGTGGACTTACTCCTCCCCTCAAGAGACACAGTTCTGGTGGGTGATGTAGGGGCGGATTGGGTTCTGGTACTTTCCTTTACCCTCTCCGCTCTGCCTCGTTCCTGCACTTCCTTCTTTCCCTTTTTTTGGGTCACCTCCTCATCCTCCTCCCGTCCTCTCTTCAACGATAAGGAACGGGGGGGAGGCATTTCCACCTCCATTACTTCTTGTTGTTGCTGCTGCTGCTGCTCTCTCCGTTGACTTTGTTGTTGTTGCTTTTGCTGTTGTTGATGTTGCTGCTTTGCCTCCCCACGAGGCTTCTTCTTCTCGGGAGACGGGGTCTTGTCATGTTGTGGAGGAGGGGAAGCAACTTTCTTCCCCCTCCTGACCACCTCCGTCCATTCACCGCCTTTTCCTTCGGGTTTTCCTTCGGGTTTTCCTTCGGGTTTTTTTTCCGGAGGGACTGTTGCTTTTGCCACCGGCGGTGTTGCCGGTGTCACCTCCTTCTCTTGCGGTTTCCTTGCCGGACACATTTTGAATGTGTGTCCGGCCAGACCACACGCCCAGCAGTGCGGCTTCCTTCCTTCCACTACCACAAACAACTTTCTTCCTCTACAGAGCAAAATGTCTGGGACCTTCAAAAAATTTTCGCGGTCAACCACCACACTAACACATATATCTTCCGTGGCCACACCGGCCTTGCTGGTTATGCGTGCCACCTCCTCCACCGCGCCGAAAGTAGCAAAAAACGCCCCGACATGGTCACAGGAAACGTCCACCGGCACGCCACGCATAGTGATTTTCGCCCTTCTCGCACCAAGGTACTCGGTCTGAAACCGAATACCTTTTGCTGTCAGTACATTTCCTGCCAGATCCATCGCCTCCCCCTCCGAGCCCAGCAAGATGTCCCACATTGCACGGGACCCCCCTGCCAGTACGCAAGGTACAATGTCCAGGGCCTTCAAGGCCTCTTCCACGTTCTCCCTACTGACAGCAACAAATTTTCGCGTTCCCCCATCGGCTGTCAGTAGAGAGACTGTCCTCTTCGCCACCACATCCACCACCTCCGGCACCGCTACCAATTCGTTGTCCTCCACGCAGTCCTGGCACTTTTCTCGCACTTGCGAGTAGCACCCGGCATCCTTGTTAACGGGTGCCCCCACCCATACCGTCGGTGAGGGAGCCACCGCAGGCACGGCATCAGAAGTTGAGGGCCGGGGAGACAAAGCCATAGCTTGACCTGCCCCCCCCTCACAAAACGCAAAAAATCCACAAAAAAGTTCAAACAGCGCGACGAAGACAGAACAAAGACAGCAAAAAAAAAAACAGGTACTCACAATTAACTTCGGGCAACACGTAAATTCAACTTGTAATAAGACAAAAATGCGAGGCGCGCTCTGTTTCGAACAACGGCTCGTCAGGGCTGAATTTATTTTGTATAAAATACAAAATTATGGCACAAGGCCTAAAAGGGGAGGGGGAGAGGTTGGTTCTCACTTAACTATCCTATACCTAGCTAAACACTATCACGACCCATTCACTCGTTACAATTTGCACAGTCACCAAAAGAACCCATCCATCTACTCCCAATCCTTCTTACACCACAATGCCAGAAACTTACAAGGGACACCTAAAAAGTGGGGAAATTAACCCATGACAATAAAAATGTATTTATGTACAATATAATATATACAATATAATGTAAAATATTTCATGAAAAATGAAATGATGGGAGGGGGATGAACCCAAAAATAAACTAAAAATACAACAAAATTTTTTTCTTAACGAAAATAATAATCAATGTTAGTAAGAACCGTCCATCCCAGAAAACAGAGTGGCCGCTGTATTCCGCCAACCGGCGAAATCAAGAAGCACACTCGCTAAGGGAGTGGAGAGGGGGGTAAAAAATTAGCGGAATGGGACAATAAAAGGCTGAACCAGCCGAGATAAACGGAGACCAAAACAAACTGGGGAGGTTGGGAATCTCGACATGGATCATAACAAAAGAGAAAGCCGGGTACAGGCTAGGAACACATTCATTCACTTTAACTAGGTACACAAGAGAGAACTAGCTTAACCAGGGGAGGGTTCCAGAGGAATCCACCCCGATGTAACCAGCAGATCTAAAAGAGAAAATCAAGATTAGCCCCGTTCAAGCGAACCAGGCTCGCCACATTTACCCACCTTTTGCTAAAGTCTGTCGAAGTCAAACGTTTCCAATCAGTTCTAATCTTTATTTTGAGCTGATGCTCAAAATAACAGATCAGATCCTGATGTGAAAGGCGCCGACCTCGCAAGACTTCCTCCATTCGCGTCGTCCAAATCACCATTCGAGCCGTGGCTAGCAGCGACAGAAACACCATACGCTTCATCCCAGAGAACGGGGGCGACACATTATCACAGGCGAATGCACGATCAATGAGCACAAGCTCTCGCGGCTCGATACGAGCAGTCAACTCGCCGACCCGGTCCCATAGAGGGCGAACCCGCGAACAATGGTAGAAGGCGTGCGAAGCCGTTTCTTCCAAGCCAAGGTTGCAGCGTTCACAATCTGGCAAATCCGCCAGGCCCCATATGAAGGCCATGTCATTGAGAGGCAAGCGATTCCGAGCTAATCGCCAGGTGAGCGAAAACTCAGAGTTGTTGAGATAATCACTCCCTGGCGCCCAAGACCAGAACGAGCGAAACTCGTCCTCCGACAAGCGCAGCACATCACGTAGTGAATCCTTTGCGACGCCCTCCACTAACCCACGATAGAAGACTCTCCTAGGCCGTGAAAGGTCACTGGACCGTGGAATGGCCCGCAGGGCCGCCAGACATTCGAGGAGAAAACTCGATCGCTCTCGAGGCTTACGGCACCGCCTCAAGATGGGGGGAGTGATAGTAAGTCTAGGGAACATGTCCCTCACTATCCCCCTAAGCAATGAGTCTTCGGAAATCGCTCGCCTGAGAAAAACCAACCTTGACGCAACCTTATGGCCCATCAGGTATGGCATTCCCAGGCCCCCATGACACGGACGTTGGTAACAGACACGTTTGTCGACATAGTGTTTGCGTCCTCTCCATAAAATGGAGAATAGCAAACGCTCGATCGCCTTCTTATGCCGTTTACAAAGTGGAAGTACTGACAACTGGTAAAGGATAATGGGAAAGACGTATGTAGCACACGCCTCAGCCATACCCTTTAAGGACAAATTCCTTCGGCGCCAAATCTTGGCCGACGCGCCTACCTTTGCCAGTACTTCAGACCAATTTTTCTCCAACTGTAGGTCGGGCCCGAACCACACTCCAAGAATGCAGACCGGGCCGTCCGTCCAGTCGAAGGGCCCCGGGAGGGTCAGACCCTTCCAGGCGCCTAACCGCAAGCCGGACGACTTGTTGCGGTTAATCTTGGCCCCTGTCACCTGTTCGTACCGTTCAAGCGCCTTCTGTACCACCTCGATGTCCCTGCGGGAGGACACGAAAGTAGTGACGTCATCGGCGTACGCGGAAACCCTGGCTCGAGCACCACCAGGGACAGCGATTCCACGTAGGGCCGGACTGCACGCCCTGTCCCTTAGCCGGCGAAGGAGGGGCTCCAACGCCAAAGCATAAAGTAGGGGCGACAGTGGACAACCCTGTCGGACCGACCTAGACAGCGCCAGAACGCCCGACAACTTTCCGTTCACCTGTACCACAGCCGTCGGGGATTGATACAGGAGGCTAATCCAGCGGCGGAAGTTGGTTTCGAATCCAGCTGCCTGCAGGACAGCCGCCAGATACCGATGGTCAACCCTATCAAATGCCTTGGACTGATCTAAATGGATCAGCGCGGCTTCGTCGTCGTCTTTTATCCCCTCTATGATCGTGCGTATCAGATGCAGGTTGCTCTGAATTGTTCGGCCCTTCACAGCACAAGTCTGCTCAGGTCCCAACAGAGACTCGGCAACTAATTGCAAACGATTTTGCAAGATCTTGGCCAAAATCTTTAACTCTGTGTTTAGCAGAGTTATGGGCCGGTAACCCTCTAGCTCCCTCCCCACACCCTTGCCTTTTCTCAACAGCGTGATCACACCCCTGGTGAACCGTTTGGGGATGGACCCCTGCCGGAACCAGTTGTTGAACACGACAGTCAAAATCGGGACAAAGATGTGCGACAGCCTCAAGTACAATTCATAGGGCAAACCATCGAGACCCGGCGATTTGCCACTGCCGACCTTCTTCAGCGCCGCGTAGACTTCGCCCTCCGTAATCTCTCCCTCGCAGCTAGCTGCATCAGCCGGCAAAAGCCGGGGGAAGTCAGCCAAATAGCTGCGAAACTCCTCATCACGGAGACCGGGCTCCTTGGTAAACAGGATCTCGAAATGCCGCCGAAACGCCTCGCACATGTCGTCAGTCGACCGAAGAGTGTGTCCCTCCGGGTTGCGAACCTCTCGAATGTACCGGTCGCCTCCGCGGCGAATTTCTTCCTTGCGCAGTTCTGCGCCCATGTTCACAGCTTCGGAAGACATCTTGCTTAACTTATGTCTAACTACCTGGCCCATGTAACGATCGCTATTCGACCGGTCCACGGCCTCCTTAGCTATGGCTATCTCTAGGGGATCCCCACCAGCCACCGCCCGGGAGTAATTAGATCTAAGTGTCTTCACCTTGTCAGCCTTATCTAGTTTGAGCCGAATGCTGAACTGAGTGGTGAAAGACCTAATACTATCCTTAAGGTTATCCCACCACTTATTCCCGATGACTCCCCCAGTTAACGCCCGCTGCACTAAGTTAATTAGCTGGCGCCGGAAGTCCCGCCTGTCCAGTAAGGACACGTTGAACTTCCAGTAACCAGCCATTCTAACCCTATTTTCTAAATTTACCCGGGCACAAACGAGTTTGTGGTCCGAGTAACCTAGCCAGTGGAACGTGGGACAATCTAAGAAATCTAGCTCGGCTTCACGAACTAACATTCTATCAAGGTAGCTAGCCACCTTGGTAGAAGGCCAACTATTAGCCCACGTCCACATTCTCCCGCCCTTGTGATCGGCCCGGTATCTATCGACAAGACCGAAGTCCTCGATAAGATCGACCAAGCTACGATCACGTTCCTTCCCTCTAGCTCCCCGCCCTCTATCCAACTTGGGGTTCAGGATGGCATTCCAGTCCCCCACTAAGACGAGTCGCTTGGAATCCACCAGGAAGGGCCCCAACCGCCGAAAAAACGAGACGCGCTCCTCCTGGTCGTTGGGCGCATAAACCGCAACCAGCCGAAACGCATTGCTTTTCACTGCAATATCGGCCACGATCAGCCGGCCCTCGGCACCGACATGGACAAGATCCACCTTCGCGTCCAGGGTACGCTTGACCAGCAAAGACACTCCTCTGGCCAGCCGGTTCCCATATGCTGAATAGACGACAAAGTCGTTAGACAGCACACAAGCATCGACCTTGCAAACAAAGTGAGTCTCTTGGATCGCGGCGACATCCACGCCGAAGGACAAGAGGTCCCGAAGCAGGCGGGCAGCCTTACTCCGATCCCTAAGGCCCTTCACGTTCATACTGGCTAACTTAATTGACATCATTTAGACCTGTAAAGAGAAAGCAGAAAATTACTTCTGGTCACATACAGGGCGAAAATCTGTGGCAACAGGGACCCCGACGGATTGTCCTAGAGATCCGGTGCCAATATCGGACGTAATTCGTCCGTCCAGGACAATGCCGCCGACGTCCGTAGGGAACGTTAGTTTTATTGCCCTATACAAAGAAGGATGGAGGATGACAGGGACCCTCCCCGCACAAAAATTGGAAAGTTTCTGAAGGTATTTGGTGCCAATCTGGGCCATTGTTATATTAGGAAAAGCTTCCACGGCCCCCTGTAGAAAATCCCACACTTTGCGATTTCCCCCGTTATTTCTTATGAGGGTCATAACTCCGGGGGCATTAGGAAAATTTTTGGGGTCTTCGATGGCCTTTCCATCTATTGAGGACAATTTAAATAGTGGCCTTAGGAGGGCCTTCTTCTGAGTGGAAAGGTCCCTCTCTACTGCCGACCTGTCAATTTGACAAATGTCTTCCCTTTTAAAAGGATTTGTCCTCTTCTTTTTCTTCTCATTGGGGGTGGATTGGCTATTGCTAGGGGAGTGTTGGGAGGATGTTTCCAATGGGGTGGAGGGATATTCAGACTGCTCAGGGGGCGTTTTAGATAGGGAAGATGTTTGTGGGGAAGGAGTTACTAGTTGGGAAGATGGTGTGGGAGAAGGTAACGATTTACACCTTACTGGGGAGGTAGAATGACACCTCCCTTTTAGGGGAGTCTTTTTAGTTGGTGATGAAGGGGCGGATTGGGCCCTGGCGGCAACCATGACCCGTTCTGCCCTGCCACGTTCTTCTTTTTTACCCTTTTTAGGGACACACACCTCCTCCTCTTCTCTGGCTCTCTTCAAAGATGATGAACGAGGGGGAAGCATTTCTCCACACTCCATCTTGGTTTCATCTTGTTCTTGTTGCTGGTGTATTTCTTGTGGCTGCTTTTGTTGCTTTGGTTGTTGCTGCTTCTGTTGTTTGGTCTTTTCTTTGACTGGCGACGGAGGCTTCTCAGTTTGTGGAGGAGGGGAAGAAACCTTCTTTCCCTTCCTCACCACTTCCGTCCACTCAGTAGTTCCGGCCTTTTTTCCACCAGGAACTTGTGTTTTTGACACTGGCGGTGTTGCCGGTGTCACCGGTGTTTCTTCCGGTTTCCTTGCCGGACACATTTTGAATGTGTGTCCGGCCAGACCACACGCCCAGCAGTGCGGCTTCCTTCCTTCCACTACCACAAACAACTTTCTTCCTCTACAGAGCAAAATGTCTGGGACCTTCAAAAAATTTTCGCGGTCAACCACCACACTAACACATATATCTTCCGTGGCCACACCGGCCTTACTCTTTATACGTGCCACCTCCTCCACCGCACCGAAAGTCGCAAAAAACGCTCCGACATGGTCACAGGAAATGTCCACCGGCACGCCATGTATCGTGATTTTTGTCTTTCTTGTACCAAGGTATTCGGTTTGAAACCGGATACCTTTCGCAGTCAATACATTTCCCGCCAGATCTTTTGCTTCGCCTTCCGAGCCCAGCAAGATGTCCCACATTGCACGGGACCTTCTTGCCAGTACGCAAGGTACAATGTCCAGGACTTTCAGGGCTTCTTCCATGTTCTCCCTACTGACAGCAATAAATTTTTTTGTTTTTTCATCGGCTGTCAGTAGAGAGATTGTCTTCTTTGCCACTACATTCACCACTTCTGGTATTGCTACCAATTCGTTGTCTTTTATGTAGTCTTGGTATTTTTCCCGCATTTGCGAGTAGTACTTGGCATCCTTGTTAACGGGTGCCTTTACCCATACCGTCGGTGAGGGAGTCACCGCGGGCACGGCATCAGAAGTTGAGGGCTGGGGAGACAAAGCCATAGCTTGACTTGCCCCCCCCTCACAAAACACAAAAATCCAACAAGAGTTCAAAACGCGCGACGAAGACAGAACAAAGACAGCAAAAAAAAAAACAGGTACTCACAATTAACTTCGGGCAACACGTAAATTCAACTTGTAATAAGACAAAAATGCGAGGCGCGCTCTGTTTCGAACAACGGCTCGTCAGGGCACTATTTATTTTGTAAAATTTACAAAATTATGGCACAAGGCCTAAAAGGGGAGGGGGAGAGGTTGGTTCTCACTTAACTATCCTATACCTAGCTAAACACTATCACGACCCATTCACTCGTTACAATTTGCACAGTCACCAAAAGAACCCATCCATCTACTCCCAATCCTTCTTACACCACAATGCCAGAAACTTACAAGGGACACCTAAAAAGTGGGGAAATTAACCCATGACAATAAAAATGTATTTATGTACAATATAATATATACAATATAATGTAAAATATTTCATGAAAAATGAAATGATGGGAGGGGGATGAACCCAAAAATAAACTAAAAATACAACAAAATTTTTTTCTTAACGAAAATAATAATCAATGTTAGTAAGAACCGTCCATCCCAGAAAACAGAGTGGCCGCTGTATTCCGCCAACCGGCGAAATCAAGAAGCACACTCGCTAAGGGAGTGGAGAGGGGGGTAAAAAATTAGCGGAATGGGACAATAAAAGGCTGAACCAGCCGAGATAAACGGAGACCAAAACAAACTGGGGAGGTTGGGAATCTCGACATGGATCATAACAAAAGAGAAAGCCGGGTACAGGCTAGGAACACATTCATTCACTTTAACTAGGTACACAAGAGAGAACTAGCTTAACCAGGGGAGGGTTCCAGAGGAATCCACCCCGATGTAACCAGCAGATCTAAAAGAGAAAATCAAGATTAGCCCCGTTCAAGCGAACCAGGCTCGCCACATTTACCCACCTTTTGCTAAAGTCTGTCGAAGTCAAACGTTTCCAATCAGTTCTAATCTTTATTTTGAGCTGATGCTCAAAATAACAGATCAGATCCTGATGTGAAAGGCGCCGACCTCGCAAGACTTCCTCCATTCGCGTCGTCCAAATCACCATTCGAGCCGTGGCTAGCAGCGACAGAAACACCATACGCTTCATCCCAGAGAACGGGGGCGACACATTATCACAGGCGAATGCACGATCAATGAGCACAAGCTCTCGCGGCTCGATACGAGCAGTCAACTCGCCGACCCGGTCCCATAGAGGGCGAACCCGCGAACAATGGTAGAAGGCGTGCGAAGCCGTTTCTTCCAAGCCAAGGTTGCAGCGTTCACAATCTGGCAAATCCGCCAGGCCCCATATGAAGGCCATGTCATTGAGAGGCAAGCGATTCCGAGCTAATCGCCAGGTGAGCGAAAACTCAGAGTTGTTGAGATAATCACTCCCTGGCGCCCAAGACCAGAACGAGCGAAACTCGTCCTCCGACAAGCGCAGCACATCACGTAGTGAATCCTTTGCGACGCCCTCCACTAACCCACGATAGAAGACTCTCCTAGGCCGTGAAAGGTCACTGGACCGTGGAATGGCCCGCAGGGCCGCCAGACATTCGAGGAGAAAACTCGATCGCTCTCGAGGCTTACGGCACCGCCTCAAGATGGGGGGAGTGATAGTAAGTCTAGGGAACATGTCCCTCACTATCCCCCTAAGCAATGAGTCTTCGGAAATCGCTCGCCTGAGAAAAACCAACCTTGACGCAACCTTATGGCCCATCAGGTATGGCATTCCCAGGCCCCCATGACACGGACGTTGGTAACAGACACGTTTGTCGACATAGTGTTTGCGTCCTCTCCATAAAATGGAGAATAGCAAACGCTCGATCGCCTTCTTATGCCGTTTACAAAGTGGAAGTACTGACAACTGGTAAAGGATAATGGGAAAGACGTATGTAGCACACGCCTCAGCCATACCCTTTAAGGACAAATTCCTTCGGCGCCAAATCTTGGCCGACGCGCCTACCTTTGCCAGTACTTCAGACCAATTTTTCTCCAACTGTAGGTCGGGCCCGAACCACACTCCAAGAATGCAGACCGGGCCGTCCGTCCAGTCGAAGGGCCCCGGGAGGGTCAGACCCTTCCAGGCGCCTAACCGCAAGCCGGACGACTTGTTGCGGTTAATCTTGGCCCCTGTCACCTGTTCGTACCGTTCAAGCGCCTTCTGTACCACCTCGATGTCCCTGCGGGAGGACACGAAAGTAGTGACGTCATCGGCGTACGCGGAAACCCTGGCTCGAGCACCACCAGGGACAGCGATTCCACGTAGGGCCGGACTGCACGCCCTGTCCCTTAGCCGGCGAAGGAGGGGCTCCAACGCCAAAGCATAAAGTAGGGGCGACAGTGGACAACCCTGTCGGACCGACCTAGACAGCGCCAGAACGCCCGACAACTTTCCGTTCACCTGTACCACAGCCGTCGGGGATTGATACAGGAGGCTAATCCAGCGGCGGAAGTTGGTTTCGAATCCAGCTGCCTGCAGGACAGCCGCCAGATACCGATGGTCAACCCTATCAAATGCCTTGGACTGATCTAAATGGATCAGCGCGGCTTCGTCGTCGTCTTTTATCCCCTCTATGATCGTGCGTATCAGATGCAGGTTGCTCTGAATTGTTCGGCCCTTCACAGCACAAGTCTGCTCAGGTCCCAACAGAGACTCGGCAACTAATTGCAAACGATTTTGCAAGATCTTGGCCAAAATCTTTAACTCTGTGTTTAGCAGAGTTATGGGCCGGTAACCCTCTAGCTCCCTCCCCACACCCTTGCCTTTTCTCAACAGCGTGATCACACCCCTGGTGAACCGTTTGGGGATGGACCCCTGCCGGAACCAGTTGTTGAACACGACAGTCAAAATCGGGACAAAGATGTGCGACAGCCTCAAGTACAATTCATAGGGCAAACCATCGAGACCCGGCGATTTGCCACTGCCGACCTTCTTCAGCGCCGCGTAGACTTCGCCCTCCGTAATCTCTCCCTCGCAGCTAGCTGCATCAGCCGGCAAAAGCCGGGGGAAGTCAGCCAAATAGCTGCGAAACTCCTCATCACGGAGACCGGGCTCCTTGGTAAACAGGATCTCGAAATGCCGCCGAAACGCCTCGCACATGTCGTCAGTCGACCGAAGAGTGTGTCCCTCCGGGTTGCGAACCTCTCGAATGTACCGGTCGCCTCCGCGGCGAATTTCTTCCTTGCGCAGTTCTGCGCCCATGTTCACAGCTTCGGAAGACATCTTGCTTAACTTATGTCTAACTACCTGGCCCATGTAACGATCGCTATTCGACCGGTCCACGGCCTCCTTAGCTATGGCTATCTCTAGGGGATCCCCACCAGCCACCGCCCGGGAGTAATTAGATCTAAGTGTCTTCACCTTGTCAGCCTTATCTAGTTTGAGCCGAATGCTGAACTGAGTGGTGAAAGACCTAATACTATCCTTAAGGTTATCCCACCACTTATTCCCGATGACTCCCCCAGTTAACGCCCGCTGCACTAAGTTAATTAGCTGGCGCCGGAAGTCCCGCCTGTCCAGTAAGGACACGTTGAACTTCCAGTAACCAGCCATTCTAACCCTATTTTCTAAATTTACCCGGGCACAAACGAGTTTGTGGTCCGAGTAACCTAGCCAGTGGAACGTGGGACAATCTAAGAAATCTAGCTCGGCTTCACGAACTAACATTCTATCAAGGTAGCTAGCCACCTTGGTAGAAGGCCAACTATTAGCCCACGTCCACATTCTCCCGCCCTTGTGATCGGCCCGGTATCTATCGACAAGACCGAAGTCCTCGATAAGATCGACCAAGCTACGATCACGTTCCTTCCCTCTAGCTCCCCGCCCTCTATCCAACTTGGGGTTCAGGATGGCATTCCAGTCCCCCACTAAGACGAGTCGCTTGGAATCCACCAGGAAGGGCCCCAACCGCCGAAAAAACGAGACGCGCTCCTCCTGGTCGTTGGGCGCATAAACCGCAACCAGCCGAAACGCATTGCTTTTCACTGCAATATCGGCCACGATCAGCCGGCCCTCGGCACCGACATGGACAAGATCCACCTTCGCGTCCAGGGTACGCTTGACCAGCAAAGACACTCCTCTGGCCAGCCGGTTCCCATATGCTGAATAGACGACAAAGTCGTTAGACAGCACACAAGCATCGACCTTGCAAACAAAGTGAGTCTCTTGGATCGCGGCGACATCCACGCCGAAGGACAAGAGGTCCCGAAGCAGGCGGGCAGCCTTACTCCGATCCCTAAGGCCCTTCACGTTCATACTGGCTAACTTAATTGACATCATTTAGACCTGTAAAGAGAAAGCAGAAAATTACTTCTGGTCACATACAGGGCGAAAATCTGTGGCAACAGGGACCCCGACGGATTGTCCTAGAGATCCGGTGCCAATATCGGACGTAATTCGTCCGTCCAGGACAATGCCGCCGACGTCCGTAGGGAACGTTAGTTTTATTGCCCTATACAAAGAAGGATGGAGGATGACAGGGACCCTCCCCGCACAAAAATTGGAAAGTTTCTGAAGGTATTTGGTGCCAATCTGGGCCATTGTTATATTAGGAAAAGCTTCCACGGCCCCCTGTAGAAAATCCCACACTTTGCGATTTCCCCCGTTATTTCTTATGAGGGTCATAACTCCGGGGGCATTAGGAAAATTTTTGGGGTCTTCGATGGCCTTTCCATCTATTGAGGACAATTTAAATAGTGGCCTTAGGAGGGCCTTCTTCTGAGTGGAAAGGTCCCTCTCTACTGCCGACCTGTCAATTTGACAAATGTCTTCCCTTTTAAAAGGATTTGTCCTCTTCTTTTTCTTCTCATTGGGGGTGGATTGGCTATTGCTAGGGGAGTGTTGGGAGGATGTTTCCAATGGGGTGGAGGGATATTCAGACTGCTCAGGGGGCGTTTTAGATAGGGAAGATGTTTGTGGGGAAGGAGTTACTAGTTGGGAAGATGGTGTGGGAGAAGGTAACGATTTACACCTTACTGGGGAGGTAGAATGACACCTCCCTTTTAGGGGAGTCTTTTTAGTTGGTGATGAAGGGGCGGATTGGGCCCTGGCGGCAACCATGACCCGTTCTGCCCTGCCACGTTCTTCTTTTTTACCCTTTTTAGGGACACACACCTCCTCCTCTTCTCTGGCTCTCTTCAAAGATGATGAACGAGGGGGAAGCATTTCTCCACACTCCATCTTGGTTTCATCTTGTTCTTGTTGCTGGTGTATTTCTTGTGGCTGCTTTTGTTGCTTTGGTTGTTGCTGCTTCTGTTGTTTGGTCTTTTCTTTGACTGGCGACGGAGGCTTCTCAGTTTGTGGAGGAGGGGAAGAAACCTTCTTTCCCTTCCTCACCACTTCCGTCCACTCAGTAGTTCCGGCCTTTTTTCCACCAGGAACTTGTGTTTTTGACACTGGCGGTGTTGCCGGTGTCACCGGTGTTTCTTCCGGTTTCCTTGCCGGACACATTTTGAATGTGTGTCCGGCCAGACCACACGCCCAGCAGTGCGGCTTCCTTCCTTCCACTACCACAAACAACTTTCTTCCTCTACAGAGCAAAATGTCTGGGACCTTCAAAAAATTTTCGCGGTCAACCACCACACTAACACATATATCTTCCGTGGCCACACCGGCCTTACTCTTTATACGTGCCACCTCCTCCACCGCACCGAAAGTCGCAAAAAACGCTCCGACATGGTCACAGGAAATGTCCACCGGCACGCCATGTATCGTGATTTTTGTCTTTCTTGTACCAAGGTATTCGGTTTGAAACCGGATACCTTTCGCAGTCAATACATTTCCCGCCAGATCTTTTGCTTCGCCTTCCGAGCCCAGCAAGATGTCCCACATTGCACGGGACCTTCTTGCCAGTACGCAAGGTACAATGTCCAGGACTTTCAGGGCTTCTTCCATGTTCTCCCTACTGACAGCAATAAATTTTTTTGTTTTTTCATCGGCTGTCAGTAGAGAGATTGTCTTCTTTGCCACTACATTCACCACTTCTGGTATTGCTACCAATTCGTTGTCTTTTATGTAGTCTTGGTATTTTTCCCGCATTTGCGAGTAGTACTTGGCATCCTTGTTAACGGGTGCCTTTACCCATACCGTCGGTGAGGGAGTCACCGCGGGCACGGCATCAGAAGTTGAGGGCTGGGGAGACAAAGCCATAGCTTGACTTGCCCCCCTCACAAAACACAAAAATCCAACAAGAGTTCAAAACGCGCGACGAAGACAGAACAAAGACAGCAAAAAAAAAAACAGGTACTCACAATTAACTTCGGGCAACACGTAAATTCAACTTGTAATAAGACAAAAATGCGAGGCGCGCTCTGTTTCGAACAACGGCTCGTCAGGGCACTATTTATTTTGTAAAATTTACAAAATTATGGCACAAGGCCTAAAAGGGGAGGGGGAGAGGTTGGTTCTCACTTAACTATCCTATACCTAGCTAAACACTATCACGACCCATTCACTCGTTACAATTTGCACAGTCACCAAAAGAACCCATCCATCTACTCCCAATCCTTCTTACACCACAATGCCAGAAACTTACAAGGGACACCTAAAAAGTGGGGAAATTAACCCATGACAATAAAAATGTATTTATGTACAATATAATATATACAATATAATGTAAAATATTTCATGAAAAATGAAATGATGGGAGGGGGATGAACCCAAAAATAAACTAAAAATACAACAAAATTTTTTTCTTAACGAAAATAATAATCAATGTTAGTAAGAACCGTCCATCCCAGAAAACAGAGTGGCCGCTGTATTCCGCCAACCGGCGAAATCAAGAAGCACACTCGCTAAGGGAGTGGAGAGGGGGTAAAAAATTAGCGGAATGGGACAATAAAAGGCTGAACCAGCCGAGATAAACGGAGACCAAAACAAACTGGGGAGGTTGGGAATCTCGACATGGATCATAACAAAAGAGAAAGCCGGGTACAGGCTAGGAACACATTCATTCACTTTAACTAGGTACACAAGAGAGAACTAGCTTAACCAGGGGAGGGTTCCAGAGGAATCCACCCCGATGTAACCAGCAGATCTAAAAGAGAAAATCAAGATTAGCCCCGTTCAAGCGAACCAGGCTCGCCACATTTACCCACCTTTTGCTAAAGTCTGTCGAAGTCAAACGTTTCCAATCAGTTCTAATCTTTATTTTGAGCTGATGCTCAAAATAACAGATCAGATCCTGATGTGAAAGGCGCCGACCTCGCAAGACTTCCTCCATTCGCGTCGTCCAAATCACCATTCGAGCCGTGGCTAGCAGCGACAGAAACACCATACGCTTCATCCCAGAGAACGGGGGCGACACATTATCACAGGCGAATGCACGATCAATGAGCACAAGCTCTCGCGGCTCGATACGAGCAGTCAACTCGCCGACCCGGTCCCATAGAGGGCGAACCCGCGAACAATGGTAGAAGGCGTGCGAAGCCGTTTCTTCCAAGCCAAGGTTGCAGCGTTCACAATCTGGCAAATCCGCCAGGCCCCATATGAAGGCCATGTCATTGAGAGGCAAGCGATTCCGAGCTAATCGCCAGGTGAGCGAAAACTCAGAGTTGTTGAGATAATCACTCCCTGGCGCCCAAGACCAGAACGAGCGAAACTCGTCCTCCGACAAGCGCAGCACATCACGTAGTGAATCCTTTGCGACGCCCTCCACTAACCCACGATAGAAGACTCTCCTAGGCCGTGAAAGGTCACTGGACCGTGGAATGGCCCGCAGGGCCGCCAGACATTCGAGGAGAAAACTCGATCGCTCTCGAGGCTTACGGCACCGCCTCAAGATGGGGGGAGTGATAGTAAGTCTAGGGAACATGTCCCTCACTATCCCCCTAAGCAATGAGTCTTCGGAAATCGCTCGCCTGAGAAAAACCAACCTTGACGCAACCTTATGGCCCATCAGGTATGGCATTCCCAGGCCCCCATGACACGGACGTTGGTAACAGACACGTTTGTCGACATAGTGTTTGCGTCCTCTCCATAAAATGGAGAATAGCAAACGCTCGATCGCCTTCTTATGCCGTTTACAAAGTGGAAGTACTGACAACTGGTAAAGGATAATGGGAAAGACGTATGTAGCACACGCCTCAGCCATACCCTTTAAGGACAAATTCCTTCGGCGCCAAATCTTGGCCGACGCGCCTACCTTTGCCAGTACTTCAGACCAATTTTTCTCCAACTGTAGGTCGGGCCCGAACCACACTCCAAGAATGCAGACCGGGCCGTCCGTCCAGTCGAAGGGCCCCGGGAGGGTCAGACCCTTCCAGGCGCCTAACCGCAAGCCGGACGACTTGTTGCGGTTAATCTTGGCCCCTGTCACCTGTTCGTACCGTTCAAGCGCCTTCTGTACCACCTCGATGTCCCTGCGGGAGGACACGAAAGTAGTGACGTCATCGGCGTACGCGGAAACCCTGGCTCGAGCACCACCAGGGACAGCGATTCCACGTAGGGCCGGACTGCACGCCCTGTCCCTTAGCCGGCGAAGGAGGGGCTCCAACGCCAAAGCATAAAGTAGGGGCGACAGTGGACAACCCTGTCGGACCGACCTAGACAGCGCCAGAACGCCCGACAACTTTCCGTTCACCTGTACCACAGCCGTCGGGGATTGATACAGGAGGCTAATCCAGCGGCGGAAGTTGGTTTCGAATCCAGCTGCCTGCAGGACAGCCGCCAGATACCGATGGTCAACCCTATCAAATGCCTTGGACTGATCTAAATGGATCAGCGCGGCTTCGTCGTCGTCTTTTATCCCCTCTATGATCGTGCGTATCAGATGCAGGTTGCTCTGAATTGTTCGGCCCTTCACAGCACAAGTCTGCTCAGGTCCCAACAGAGACTCGGCAACTAATTGCAAACGATTTTGCAAGATCTTGGCCAAAATCTTTAACTCTGTGTTTAGCAGAGTTATGGGCCGGTAACCCTCTAGCTCCCTCCCCACACCCTTGCCTTTTCTCAACAGCGTGATCACACCCCTGGTGAACCGTTTGGGGATGGACCCCTGCCGGAACCAGTTGTTGAACACGACAGTCAAAATCGGGACAAAGATGTGCGACAGCCTCAAGTACAATTCATAGGGCAAACCATCGAGACCCGGCGATTTGCCACTGCCGACCTTCTTCAGCGCCGCGTAGACTTCGCCCTCCGTAATCTCTCCCTCGCAGCTAGCTGCATCAGCCGGCAAAAGCCGGGGGAAGTCAGCCAAATAGCTGCGAAACTCCTCATCACGGAGACCGGGCTCCTTGGTAAACAGGATCTCGAAATGCCGCCGAAACGCCTCGCACATGTCGTCAGTCGACCGAAGAGTGTGTCCCTCCGGGTTGCGAACCTCTCGAATGTACCGGTCGCCTCCGCGGCGAATTTCTTCCTTGCGCAGTTCTGCGCCCATGTTCACAGCTTCGGAAGACATCTTGCTTAACTTATGTCTAACTACCTGGCCCATGTAACGATCGCTATTCGACCGGTCCACGGCCTCCTTAGCTATGGCTATCTCTAGGGGATCCCCACCAGCCACCGCCCGGGAGTAATTAGATCTAAGTGTCTTCACCTTGTCAGCCTTATCTAGTTTGAGCCGAATGCTGAACTGAGTGGTGAAAGACCTAATACTATCCTTAAGGTTATCCCACCACTTATTCCCGATGACTCCCCCAGTTAACGCCCGCTGCACTAAGTTAATTAGCTGGCGCCGGAAGTCCCGCCTGTCCAGTAAGGACACGTTGAACTTCCAGTAACCAGCCATTCTAACCCTATTTTCTAAATTTACCCGGGCACAAACGAGTTTGTGGTCCGAGTAACCTAGCCAGTGGAACGTGGGACAATCTAAGAAATCTAGCTCGGCTTCACGAACTAACATTCTATCAAGGTAGCTAGCCACCTTGGTAGAAGGCCAACTATTAGCCCACGTCCACATTCTCCCGCCCTTGTGATCGGCCCGGTATCTATCGACAAGACCGAAGTCCTCGATAAGATCGACCAAGCTACGATCACGTTCCTTCCCTCTAGCTCCCCGCCCTCTATCCAACTTGGGGTTCAGGATGGCATTCCAGTCCCCCACTAAGACGAGTCGCTTGGAATCCACCAGGAAGGGCCCCAACCGCCGAAAAAACGAGACGCGCTCCTCCTGGTCGTTGGGCGCATAAACCGCAACCAGCCGAAACGCATTGCTTTTCACTGCAATATCGGCCACGATCAGCCGGCCCTCGGCACCGACATGGACAAGATCCACCTTCGCGTCCAGGGTACGCTTGACCAGCAAAGACACTCCTCTGGCCAGCCGGTTCCCATATGCTGAATAGACGACAAAGTCGTTAGACAGCACACAAGCATCGACCTTGCAAACAAAGTGAGTCTCTTGGATCGCGGCGACATCCACGCCGAAGGACAAGAGGTCCCGAAGCAGGCGGGCAGCCTTACTCCGATCCCTAAGGCCCTTCACGTTCATACTGGCTAACTTAATTGACATCATTTAGACCTGTAAAGAGAAAGCAGAAAATTACTTCTGGTCACATACAGGGCGAAAATCTGTGGCAACAGGGACCCCGACGGATTGTCCTAGAGATCCGGTGCCAATATCGGACGTAATTCGTCCGTCCAGGACAATGCCGCCGACGTCCGTAGGGAACGTTAGTTTTATTGCCCTATACAAAGAAGGATGGAGGATGACAGGGACCCTCCCCGCACAAAAATTGGAAAGTTTCTGAAGGTATTTGGTGCCAATCTGGGCCATTGTTATATTAGGAAAAGCTTCCACGGCCCCCTGTAGAAAATCCCACACTTTGCGATTTCCCCCGTTATTTCTTATGAGGGTCATAACTCCGGGGGCATTAGGAAAATTTTTGGGGTCTTCGATGGCCTTTCCATCTATTGAGGACAATTTAAATAGTGGCCTTAGGAGGGCCTTCTTCTGAGTGGAAAGGTCCCTCTCTACTGCCGACCTGTCAATTTGACAAATGTCTTCCCTTTTAAAAGGATTTGTCCTCTTCTTTTTCTTCTCATTGGGGGTGGATTGGCTATTGCTAGGGGAGTGTTGGGAGGATGTTTCCAATGGGGTGGAGGGATATTCAGACTGCTCAGGGGGCGTTTTAGATAGGGAAGATGTTTGTGGGGAAGGAGTTACTAGTTGGGAAGATGGTGTGGGAGAAGGTAACGATTTACACCTTACTGGGGAGGTAGAATGACACCTCCCTTTTAGGGGAGTCTTTTTAGTTGGTGATGAAGGGGCGGATTGGGCCCTGGCGGCAACCATGACCCGTTCTGCCCTGCCACGTTCTTCTTTTTTACCCTTTTTAGGGACACACACCTCCTCCTCTTCTCTGGCTCTCTTCAAAGATGATGAACGAGGGGGAAGCATTTCTCCACACTCCATCTTGGTTTCATCTTGTTCTTGTTGCTGGTGTATTTCTTGTGGCTGCTTTTGTTGCTTTGGTTGTTGCTGCTTCTGTTGTTTGGTCTTTTCTTTGACTGGCGACGGAGGCTTCTCAGTTTGTGGAGGAGGGGAAGAAACCTTCTTTCCCTTCCTCACCACTTCCGTCCACTCAGTAGTTCCGGCCTTTTTTCCACCAGGAACTTGTGTTTTTGACACTGGCGGTGTTGCCGGTGTCACCGGTGTTTCTTCCGGTTTCCTTGCCGGACACATTTTGAATGTGTGTCCGGCCAGACCACACGCCCAGCAGTGCGGCTTCCTTCCTTCCACTACCACAAACAACTTTCTTCCTCTACAGAGCAAAATGTCTGGGACCTTCAAAAAATTTTCGCGGTCAACCACCACACTAACACATATATCTTCCGTGGCCACACCGGCCTTACTCTTTATACGTGCCACCTCCTCCACCGCACCGAAAGTCGCAAAAAACGCTCCGACATGGTCACAGGAAATGTCCACCGGCACGCCATGTATCGTGATTTTTGTCTTTCTTGTACCAAGGTATTCGGTTTGAAACCGGATACCTTTCGCAGTCAATACATTTCCCGCCAGATCTTTTGCTTCGCCTTCCGAGCCCAGCAAGATGTCCCACATTGCACGGGACCTTCTTGCCAGTACGCAAGGTACAATGTCCAGGACTTTCAGGGCTTCTTCCATGTTCTCCCTACTGACAGCAATAAATTTTTTTGTTTTTTCATCGGCTGTCAGTAGAGAGATTGTCTTCTTTGCCACTACATTCACCACTTCTGGTATTGCTACCAATTCGTTGTCTTTTATGTAGTCTTGGTATTTTTCCCGCATTTGCGAGTAGTACTTGGCATCCTTGTTAACGGGTGCCTTTACCCATACCGTCGGTGAGGGAGTCACCGCGGGCACGGCATCAGAAGTTGAGGGCTGGGGAGACAAAGCCATAGCTTGACTTGCCCCCCCTCACAAAACACAAAAATCCAACAAGAGTTCAAAACGCGCGACGAAGACAGAACAAAGACAGCAAAAAAAAAAAACAGGTACTCACAATTAACTTCGGGCAACACGTAAATTCAACTTGTAATAAGACAAAAATGCGAGGCGCGCTCTGTTTCGAACAACGGCTCGTCAGGGCACTATTTATTTGTAAAATTTACAAAATTATGGCACAAGGCCTAAAAGGGGAGGGGGAGAGGTTGGTTCTCACTTAACTATCCTATACCTAGCTAAACACTATCACGACCCATTCACTCGTTACAATTTGCACAGTCACCAAAAGAACCCATCCATCTACTCCCAATCCTTCGTACACCACAATGCCAGAAACTTACAAGGGACACCTAAAAAGTGGGGAAATTAACCCGTGACAATAAAAATGTATTTATATACAATATAATATATACAATATAATGTAAAATATTTAATGAAAAATGAAATGATGGGAGGGGGATGAACCCAAAAATAAACTAAACATACAACAAATTTTGAACTAAAATAATAATCAATGTTAGTAAGAACCGACCATCCCAGAAAAAAGAGTGGCCGCTGTATTCCGCCCAATGGCGAAATCAAGAAGCACACTCGCTAAGGGAGTGGGGAGGGGGGTAAAAAATTAGCGGAAAGGGACAATAAAAGGCTGAACCAGCCGAGATAAAAAGAGACCAAAACAAACTGGGGAGGTTGGGAATCTCGGCATGGATTATAACAAAAGAGAAAGCCGGGTACAGGCTAGGAACACATTCATTCACTTTAACTAGGTACACAAGAGAGAACTAGCTTAACCAGGGGAGGGTTCCAGAGGAATCCACCCCGATGTAACCAGCAGATCTAAAAGAGAAAATCAAGATTAGCCCCGTTCAAACGAACCAGGCTCGCCACATTTACCCACCTTTTGCTAAAGTCTGTCGAAGTCAAACGTTTCCAATCAGATCTAATCTTTATTTTGAGCTGATGCTCAAAATAACAGATCAGATCCTGATGTGAAAGACGCTGACCTCGCAAGACTTCCTCCAATCGCGTCGTCCAAATCACCATTCGAGCCGTGGCTAGCAGCGACAGAAACACCATACGCTTCATCCCAGAGAACGGGGGCGACACATTATCACAGGCGAATGCACGATCAATGAGCACAAGCTCTCGCGGCTCGATACGAGCAGTCAACTCGCCGACCCGGTCCCATAGAGGGCGAACCCGCGAACAATGGTAGAAGGCGTGCGAAGCCGTTTCTTCCAAGCCAAGGTTGCAGCGTTCACAATCTGGCAAATCCGCCAGGCCCCATATGAAGGCCATGTCATTGAGAGGCAAGCGATTCCGAGCTAATCGCCAGGTGAGCGAAAACTCAGAGTTGTTGAGATAATCACTCCCTGGCGCCCAAGACCAGAACGAGCGAAACTCGTCCTCCGACAAGCGCAGCACATCACGTAGTGAATCCTTTGCGACGCCCTCCACTAACCCACGATAGAAGACTCTCCTAGGCCGTGAAAGGTCACTGGACCGTGGAATGGCCCGCAGGGCCGCCAGACATTCGAGGAGAAAACTCGATCGCTCTCGAGGCTTACGGCACCGCCTCAAGATGGGGGGAGTGATAGTAAGTCTAGGGAACATGTCCCTCACTATCCCCCTAAGCAATGAGTCTTCGGAAATCGCTCGCCTGAGAAAAACCAACCTCGACGCAACCTTATGGCCCATCAGGTATGGCATTCCCAGGCCCCCATGACACGGACGTTGGTAACAGACACGTTTGTCGACATAGTGTTTGCGTCCTCTCCATAAAATGGAGAATAGCAAACGCTCGATCGCCTTCTTATGCCGTTTACAAAGTGGAAGTACTGACAACTGGTAAAGGATGATGGGAAAGACGTATGTAGCACACGCCTCAGCCATACCCTTTAAGGACAACCTCCTTCGGCGCCAAATCTTGGCCGACGCGCCTACCTTTGCCAGTACTTCAGACCAATTTTTCTCCAACTGTAGGTCAGGCCCGAACCACACTCCAAGAATGCAGACCGGGCCGTCCGTCCAGTCGAAGGGCCCCGGGAGGGTCAGACCCTTCCAGGCGCCTAACCGCAAGCCGGACGACTTGTTGCGGTTAATCTTGGCCCCTGTCACCTGTTCGTACCGTTCAAGCGCCTTCTGTACCACCTCGATGTCCCTGCGGGAGGACACGAAAGTAGTGACGTCATCGGCGTACGCGGAAACCCTGGCTCGAGCACCACCAGGGACAGCGATTCCACGTAGGGCCGGACTGCACGCCCTGTCCCTTAGCCGGCGAAGGAGGGGCTCCAACGCCAAAGCATAAAGTAGGGGCGACAGTGGACAACCCTGTCGGACCGACCTAGACAGCGCCAGAACGCCCGACAACTTTCCGTTCACCTGTACCACAGCCGTCGGGGATTGATACAGGAGGCTAATCCAGCGGCGGAAGTTGGTTTCGAATCCAGCTGCCTGCAGGACAGCCGCCAGATACCGATGGTCAACCCTATCAAATGCCTTGGACTGATCTAAATGGATCAGCGCGGCTTCGTCGTCGTCTTTTATCCCCTCTATGATCGTGCGTATCAGATGCAGGTTGCTCTGAATTGTTCGGCCCTTCACAGCACAAGTCTGCTCAGGTCCCAACAGAGACTCGGCAACTAATTGCAAACGATTTTGCAAGATCTTGGCCAAAATCTTTAACTCTGTGTTTAGCAGAGTTATGGGCCGGTAACCCTCTAGCTCCCTCCCCACACCCTTGCCTTTTCTCAACAGCGTGATCACACCCCTGGTGAACCGTTTGGGGATGGACCCCTGCCGGAACCAGTTGTTGAACACGACAGTCAAAATCGGGACAAAGATGTGCGACAGCCTCAAGTACAATTCATAGGGCAAACCATCGAGACCCGGCGATTTGCCACTGCCGACCTTCTTCAGCGCCGCGTAGACTTCGCCCTCCGTAATCTCTCCCTCGCAGCTAGCTGCATCAGCCGGCAAAAGCCGGGGGAAGTCAGCCAAATAGCTGCGAAACTCCTCATCACGGAGACCGGGCTCCTTGGTAAACAGGATCTCGAAATGCCGCCGAAACGCCTCGCACATGTCGTCAGTCGACCGCAGAGTGTGTCCCTCCGGGTTGCGAACCTCTCGAATGTACCGGTCGCCTCCGCGGCGAATTTCTTCCTTGCGCAGTTCTGCGCCCATATTCACAGCTTCGGAAGACATCTTGCTTAACTTATGTCTAACTACCTGGCCCATGTAACGATCGCTATTCGACCGGTCCACGGCCTCCTTAGCTATGGCTATCTCTAGGGGATCCCCACCAGCCACCGCCCGGGAGTAGTTAGCTCTAAGTGTCTTCACCTTGTCAGCCTTATCTAGTTTGAGCCGAATGCTGAACTGAGTGGTGAAAGACCTAATACTATCCTTAAGGTTATCCCACCACTTATTCCCGATGACTCCCCCAGTTAACGCCCGCTGCACTAAGTTAATTAGCTGGCGCCGGAAGTCCCGCCTGTCCAGTAAGGACACGTTGAACTTCCAGTAACCAGCCATTCTAACCCTATTTTCTAAATTTACCCGGGCACAAACGAGTTTGTGGTCCGAGTAACCTAGCCAGTGGAACGTGGGACAATCTAAGAAATCTAGTTCGGCTTCACGAACTAACATTCTATCAAGGTAGCTAGCCACCTTGGTAGAAGGCCAACTATTAGCCCACGTCCACATTCTCCCGCCCTTGTGATCGGCCCGGTATCTATCGACTAGACCGAAGTCCTCGATGAGATCGACCAAGCTACGATCACGTTCCTTCCCTCTAGCTCCCCGCCCTCTATCCAACTTGGGGTTCAGGATGGCATTCCAGTCCCCCACTAAGACGAGTCGCTTGGAATCCACCAGGAAGGGCTCCAACCGCCGAAAAAACGAGACGCGCTCCTCCTGGTCGTTGGGCGCATAAACCGCAACCAGACGAAACGCATTGCTTTTCACTGCAATATCGGCCACGATCAGCCGGCCCTCGGCACCGACATGGACAAGATCCACCTTCGCGTCCAGGGTACGCTTGACCAGCAAAGACACTCCTCTGGCCAGCCGGTTCCCATATGCTGAATAGACGACAAAGTCGTTAGACAGCACACAAGCATCGACCTTGCAAACAAAGTGAGTCTCTTGGATCGCGGCGACATCCACGCCGAAGGACAAGAGGTCCCGGAGCAGGCGGGCCGCCTTACTCCGATCCCTAAGGCCCTTCACGTTCATACTGGCTAACTTAATTGACATCGTTTAGACCTGAAAAGAGAAAGCAGAAAATTACTTCTGGTCACATACAGAGCGAAAATCTATGGGAGTAGGGACCCCGACGGATTGTCCAAGGTTTCCTGTACCAATATCGGACGTAATTCGTCCGTCCTGGACAATGCCGCCGACGTCCGTAGGGAATGTTAGCTTTACAGCCCTATATAAAGATGGGTGGAGGATGACGGGGACCCTCCCGGCACAGAAATGTGAAAGCCGCTGAAGATATTTTGTGCCCGTTTGGGCCATTTTTATGTTTGGAAAGGCCTCGACGGCCCCCTGCACAAATTCCCAGGCTTTTGTTCTGCTACCCCCGGTATTTCTGATTAAGGTCAGTACCCCGGGGGCCCCTGGGAAATTGGCAGGGTCCTCGATAGACCTTCCGTCTATGTTTTTCAATTTGAATAGAGGCCTTAGGAGGGCCTTCTTCTGAGAAGAAAGGTCCCTCTCTAAGGCCTGTCTGTCTATTTTGCAAACATCTCCTTTTGCGAAAATGTTCTTGTTTTTCTCCCGTTTCGGGGAGGGTTTTTCAGGATTCGGGGATGGAATCGGGGAGGGAATATCAGCTGCAGGGGAGGAAGTTTCTGATTGGGTGGAGGGTGTGGGAGGTGTGGGGGGAGGAGAAGTTATTTTTCTTATAGGGGAGGTGGACTTACTCCTCCCCTCAAGAGACACAGTTCTGGTGGGTGATGTAGGGGCGGATTGGGTTCTGGTACTTTCCTTTACCCTCTCCGCTCTGCCTCGTTCCTGCACTTCCTTCTTTCCCTTTTTTTGGGTCACCTCCTCATCCTCCTCCCGTCCTCTCTTCAACGATAAGGAACGGGGGGGAGGCATTTCCACCTCCATTACTTCTTGTTGTTGCTGCTGCTGCTGCTCTCTCCGTTGACTTTGTTGTTGTTGCTTTTGCTGTTGTTGATGTTGCTGCTTTGCCTCCCCACGAGGCTTCTTCTTCTCGGGAGACGGGGTCTTGTCATGTTGTGGAGGAGGGGAAGCAACTTTCTTCCCCCTCCTGACCACCTCCGTCCATTCACCGCCTTTTCCTTCGGGTTTTCCTTCGGGTTTTCCTTCGGGTTTTTTTTCCGGAGGGACTGTTGCTTTTGCCACCGGCGGTGTTGCCGGTGTCACCTCCTTCTCTTGCGGTTTCCTTGCCGGACACATTTTGAATGTGTGTCCGGCCAGACCACACGCCCAGCAGTGCGGCTTCCTTCCTTCCACTACCACAAACAACTTTCTTCCTCTACAGAGCAAAATGTCTGGGACCTTCAAAAAATTTTCGCGGTCAACCACCACACTAACACATATATCTTCCGTGGCCACACCGGCCTTGCTGGTTATGCGTGCCACCTCTTCTACTGCGCCGAAAGTAGCAAAAAATGCTCCGACATGGTCACAGGAAATGTCCACCGGCACGCCATGTATAGTGATTTTTGTTTTTCTCGTACCAAGGTACTCGGTCTGAAACCGAATACCTTTTGCTGTTAGTACATTTCCTGCCAGATCCATCGCCTCCCCCTCCGAGCCCAGCAAGATGTCCCACATTGCACGGGACCTTCTTGCCAGTACGCAAGGTACAATGTCCAGGGCTTTCAAGGCTTCTTCCATGTTCTCCCTACTGACAGCAATAAATTTTCGCGTTTTTTCATCGGCTGTCAGTAGAGAGATTGTCTTCTTTGCCACTACATTCACCACTTCTGGTATTGCTACCAATTCGTTGTCTTTTATGTAGTCTTGGTATTTTTCCCGCATTTGCGAGTAGTACTTGGCATCCTTGTTAACGGGTGCCTTTACCCATACCGTCGGTGAGGGAGTCACCGCAGGCACGGCATCAGAAGTTGAGGGCTGGGGAGACAAAGCCATAGCTTGACTTGCCCCCCCCTCACAAAACACAAAAAATCCACAAAAAAGTTCAAACAGCGCGACGAAGACAGAACAAAGACAGCAAAAAAACAGGTACTCACAATTAACTTCGGGCAACACGTAAATTCAACTTGTAATAAGACAAAAATGCGAGGCGCGCTCTGTTTCGAACAACGGCTCGTCAGGGCTGTATTTATTTTTGCATGAAATACAAAAATTATGGCACAAGGCCTAAAAGGGGGAGGGGGAGAGGTTGGTTCTCACTTAACTATCCTATACCTAGCTAAACACTATCACGACCCATTCACTCGTTACAATTTGCACAGTCACCAAAAGAACCCATCCATCTACTCCCAATCCTTCTTACACCACAATGCCAGACACTTACAAGGGACACCTAAAAAGTGGGGAAATTAACCCATGACAATAAAAATGTATTTATATACAATATAATATATACAATATAATGTAAAATATTTAATGAAAAATGAAATGATGGGAGGGGGATGAACTCAAAAATAAACTAAAAATACAACAAATTTTTTTAAACTAAAATAATAATCAATGTTAGTAAGAACCGTCCATCCCAGAAAACAGAGTGGCCGCTGTATTCCGCCAAACGGCGAAATCAAGAAGCACACTCGCTAAGGGAGTGGAGAGGGGGTAAAAAATTAGCGGAATGGGACAATAAAAGGCTGAACCAGCCGAGATAAACGGAGACCAAAACAAACTGGGGAGATTGGGAATCTCGACATGGATCATAACAAAAGAGAAAGCCGGGTACAGGCTAGGAACACATTCATTCACTTTAACTAGGTACACAAGAGAGAACTAGCTTAACCAGGGGAGGGTTCCACAGGAATCCACCCCGATGTAACCAGCAGATCTAAAAGAGAAAATCAAGATTAGCCCCGTTCAAGCGAACCAGGCTCGCCACATTTACCCACCTTTTGCTAAAGTCTGTCGAAGTCAAACGTTTCCAATCAGTTCTAATCTTTATTTTGAGCTGATGCTCAAAATAACAGATCAGATCCTGATGTGAAAGACGCTGACCTCGCAAGACTTCCTCCAATCGCGTCGTCCAAATCACCATTCGAGCCGTGGCTAGCAGCGACAGAAACACCATACGCTTCATCCCAGAGAACGGGGGCGACACATTATCACAGGCGAATGCACGATCAATGAGCACAAGCTCTCGCGGCTCGATACGAGCAGTCAACTCGCCGACCCGGTCCCATAGAGGGCGAACCCGCGAACAATGGTAGAAGGCGTGCGAAGCCGTTTCTTCCAAGCCAAGGTTGCAGCGTTCACAATCTGGCAAATCCGCCAGGCCCCATATGAAGGCCATGTCATTGAGAGGCAAGCGATTCCGAGCTAATCGCCAGGTGAGCGAAAACTCAGAGTTGTTGAGATAATCACTCCCTGGCGCCCAAGACCAGAACGAGCGAAACTCGTCCTCCGACAAGCGCAGCACATCACGTAGTGAATCCTTTGCGACGCCCTCCACTAACCCACGATAGAAGACTCTCCTAGGCCGTGAAAGGTCACTGGACCGTGGAATGGCCCGCAGGGCCGCCAGACATTCGAGGAGAAAACTCGATCGCTCTCGAGGCTTACGGCACCGCCTCAAGATGGGGGGAGTGATAGTAAGTCTAGGGAACATGTCCCTCACTATCCCCCTAAGCAATGAGTCTTCGGAAATCGCTCGCCTGAGAAAAACCAACCTCGACGCAACCTTATGGCCCATCAGGTATGGCATTCCCAGGCCCCCATGACACGGACGTTGGTAACAGACACGTTTGTCGACATAGTGTTTGCGTCCTCTCCATAAAATGGAGAATAGCAAACGCTCGATCGCCTTCTTATGCCGTTTACAAAGTGGAAGTACTGACAACTGGTAAAGGATGATGGGAAAGACGTATGTAGCACACGCCTCAGCCATACCCTTTAAGGACAACCTCCTTCGGCGCCAAATCTTGGCCGACGCGCCTACCTTTGCCAGTACTTCAGACCAATTTTTCTCCAACTGTAGGTCGGGCCCGAACCACACTCCAAGAATGCAGACCGGGCCGTCCGTCCAGTCGAAGGGCCCCGGGAGGGTCAGACCCTTCCAGGCGCCTAACCGCAAGCCGGACGACTTGTTGCGGTTAATCTTGGCCCCTGTCACCTGTTCGTACCGTTCAAGCGCCTTCTGTACCACCTCGATGTCCCTGCGGGAGGACACGAAAGTAGTGACGTCATCGGCGTACGCGGAAACCCTGGCTCGAGCACCACCAGGGACAGCGATTCCACGTAGGGCCGGACTGCACGCCCTGTCCCTTAGCCGGCGAAGGAGGGGCTCCAACGCCAAAGCATAAAGTAGGGGCGACAGTGGACAACCCTGTCGGACCGACCTAGACAGCGCCAGAACGCCCGACAACTTTCCGTTCACCTGTACCACAGCCGTCGGGGATTGATACAGGAGGCTAATCCAGCGGCGGAAGTTGGTTTCGAATCCAGCTGCCTGCAGGACAGCCGCCAGATACCGATGGTCAACCCTATCAAATGCCTTGGACTGATCTAAATGGATCAGCGCGGCTTCGTCGTCGTCTTTTATCCCCTCTATGATCGTGCGTATCAGATGCAGGTTGCTCTGAATTGTTCGGCCCTTCACAGCACAAGTCTGCTCAGGTCCCAACAGAGACTCGGCAACTAATTGCAAACGATTTTGCAAGATCTTGGCCAAAATCTTTAACTCTGTGTTTAGCAGAGTTATGGGCCGGTAACCCTCTAGCTCCCTCCCCACACCCTTGCCTTTTCTCAACAGCGTGATCACACCCCTGGTGAACCGTTTGGGGATGGACCCCTGCCGGAACCAGTTGTTGAACACGACAGTCAAAATCGGGACAAAGATGTGCGACAGCCTCAAGTACAATTCATAGGGCAAACCATCGAGACCCGGCGATTTGCCACTGCCGACCTTCTTCAGCGCCGCGTAGACTTCGCCCTCCGTAATCTCTCCCTCGCAGCTAGCTGCATCAGCCGGCAAAAGCCGGGGGAAGTCAGCCAAATAGCTGCGAAACTCCTCATCACGGAGACCGGGCTCCTTGGTAAACAGGATCTCGAAATGCCGCCGAAACGCCTCGCACATGTCGTCAGTCGACCGCAGAGTGTGTCCCTCCGGGTTGCGAACCTCTCGAATGTACCGGTCGCCTCCGCGGCGAATTTCTTCCTTGCGCAGTTCTGCGCCCATATTCACAGCTTCGGAAGACATCTTGCTTAACTTATGTCTAACTACCTGGCCCATGTAACGATCGCTATTCGACCGGTCCACGGCCTCCTTAGCTATGGCTATCTCTAGGGGATCCCCACCAGCCACCGCCCGGGAGTAGTTAGCTCTAAGTGTCTTCACCTTGTCAGCCTTATCTAGTTTGAGCCGAATGCTGAACTGAGTGGTGAAAGACCTAATACTATCCTTAAGGTTATCCCACCACTTATTCCCGATGACTCCCCCAGTTAACGCCCGCTGCACTAAGTTAATTAGCTGGCGCCGGAAGTCCCGCCTGTCCAGTAAGGACACGTTGAACTTCCAGTAACCAGCCATTCTAACCCTATTTTCTAAATTTACCCGGGCACAAACGAGTTTGTGGTCCGAGTAACCTAGCCAGTGGAACGTGGGACAATCTAAGAAATCTAGTTCGGCTTCACGAACTAACATTCTATCAAGGTAGCTAGCCACCTTGGTAGAAGGCCAACTATTAGCCCACGTCCACATTCTCCCGCCCTTGTGATCGGCCCGGTATCTATCGACTAGACCGAAGTCCTCGATGAGATCGACCAAGCTACGATCACGTTCCTTCCCTCTAGCTCCCCGCCCTCTATCCAACTTGGGGTTCAGGATGGCATTCCAGTCCCCCACTAAGACGAGTCGCTTGGAATCCACCAGGAAGGGCTCCAACCGCCGAAAAAACGAGACGCGCTCCTCCTGGTCGTTGGGCGCATAAACCGCAACCAGACGAAACGCATTGCTTTTCACTGCAATATCGGCCACGATCAGCCGGCCCTCGGCACCGACATGGACAAGATCCACCTTCGCGTCCAGGGTACGCTTGACCAGCAAAGACACTCCTCTGGCCAGCCGGTTCCCATATGCTGAATAGACGACAAAGTCGTTAGACAGCACACAAGCATCGACCTTGCAAACAAAGTGAGTCTCTTGGATCGCGGCGACATCCACGCCGAAGGACAAGAGGTCCCGGAGCAGGCGGGCCGCCTTACTCCGATCCCTAAGGCCCTTCACGTTCATACTGGCTAACTTAATTGACATCGTTTAGACCTGAAAAGAGAAAGCAGAAAATTACTTCTGGTCACATACAGAGCGAAAATCTATGGGAGTAGGGACCCCGACGGATTGTCCAAGGTTTCCTGTACCAATATCGGACGTAATTCGTCCGTCCTGGACAATGCCGCCGACGTCCGTAGGGAATGTTAGCTTTACAGCCCTATATAAAGATGGGTGGAGGATGACGGGGACCCTCCCGGCACAGAAATGTGAAAGCCGCTGAAGATATTTTGTGCCCGTTTGGGCCATTTTTATGTTTGGAAAGGCCTCGACGGCCCCCTGCACAAATTCCCAGGCTTTTGTTCTGCTACCCCCGGTATTTCTGATTAAGGTCAGTACCCCGGGGGCCCCTGGGAAATTGGCAGGGTCCTCGATAGACCTTCCGTCTATGTTTTTCAATTTGAATAGAGGCCTTAGGAGGGCCTTCTTCTGAGAAGAAAGGTCCCTCTCTAAGGCCTGTCTGTCTATTTTGCAAACATCTCCTTTTGCGAAAATGTTCTTGTTTTTCTCCCGTTTCGGGGAGGGTTTTTCAGGATTCGGGGATGGAATCGGGGAGGGAATATCAGCTGCAGGGGAGGAAGTTTCTGATTGGGTGGAGGGTGTGGGAGGTGTGGGGGGAGGAGAAGTTATTTTTCTTATAGGGGAGGTGGACTTACTCCTCCCCTCAAGAGACACAGTTCTGGTGGGTGATGTAGGGGCGGATTGGGTTCTGGTACTTTCCTTTACCCTCTCCGCTCTGCCTCGTTCCTGCACTTCCTTCTTTCCCTTTTTTTGGGTCACCTCCTCATCCTCCTCCCGTCCTCTCTTCAACGATAAGGAACGGGGGGGAGGCATTTCCACCTCCATTACTTCTTGTTGTTGCTGCTGCTGCTGCTCTCTCCGTTGACTTTGTTGTTGTTGCTTTTGCTGTTGTTGATGTTGCTGCTTTGCCTCCCCACGAGGCTTCTTCTTCTCGGGAGACGGGGTCTTGTCATGTTGTGGAGGAGGGGAAGCAACTTTCTTCCCCCTCCTGACCACCTCCGTCCATTCACCGCCTTTTCCTTCGGGTTTTCCTTCGGGTTTTCCTTCGGGTTTTTTTTCCGGAGGGACTGTTGCTTTTGCCACCGGCGGTGTTGCCGGTGTCACCTCCTTCTCTTGCGGTTTCCTTGCCGGACACATTTTGAATGTGTGTCCGGCCAGACCACACGCCCAGCAGTGCGGCTTCCTTCCTTCCACTACCACAAACAACTTTCTTCCTCTACAGAGCAAAATGTCTGGGACCTTCAAAAAATTTTCGCGGTCAACCACCACACTAACACATATATCTTCCGTGGCCACACCGGCCTTGCTGGTTATGCGTGCCACCTCTTCTACTGCGCCGAAAGTAGCAAAAAATGCTCCGACATGGTCACAGGAAATGTCCACCGGCACGCCATGTATAGTGATTTTTGTTTTTCTCGTACCAAGGTACTCGGTCTGAAACCGAATACCTTTTGCTGTTAGTACATTTCCTGCCAGATCCATCGCCTCCCCCTCCGAGCCCAGCAAGATGTCCCACATTGCACGGGACCTTCTTGCCAGTACGCAAGGTACAATGTCCAGGGCTTTCAAGGCTTCTTCCATGTTCTCCCTACTGACAGCAATAAATTTTCGCGTTTTTTCATCGGCTGTCAGTAGAGAGATTGTCTTCTTTGCCACTACATTCACCACTTCTGGTATTGCTACCAATTCGTTGTCTTTTATGTAGTCTTGGTATTTTTCCCGCATTTGCGAGTAGTACTTGGCATCCTTGTTAACGGGTGCCTTTACCCATACCGTCGGTGAGGGAGTCACCGCAGGCACGGCATCAGAAGTTGAGGGCTGGGGAGACAAAGCCATAGCTTGACTTGCCCCCCCTCACAAAACACAAAAAATCCACAAAAAAGTTCAAACAGCGCGACGAAGACAGAACAAAGACAGCAAAAAAACAGGTACTCACAATTAACTTCGGGCAACACGTAAATTCAACTTGTAATAAGACAAAAATGCGAGGCGCGCTCTGTTTCGAACAACGGCTCGTCAGGGCAAAGGCAGACCAAGGACTAATCAAATAAATAGACACCTATTAAAGACTAACCCATTTGGGGGAAGGGGTTGTTTGAGGAAAGAAAAAAAAAAAATATATATATATATATATATATGGGGGGGGGGGGGTTACATTAATGTCCGATATTCTAAGCAAGAAACTTCATTTTGTGCATTCTACACTTATTTAATATTTCTGTTCTAGCGTTAATAAGTTTGTTGGCTGGTTCAAATTTAGCTATTGCTAGCTTCTCCTCGTCACATACCCTACAAAATTTATTGTTTTTATTATCGCTAGGGCACTTTTTTATTATTTCCGATTTCAGAATGGGATCCTTTTTAATTTTGGCTTTTATTTCCCATACATAGGTAGACAATGCTGTGCTATGCTTATATTTCTCGTTTTTGAAAGAAGTTTTATGGTTATAAAACCTACTTTTAAAATTATCATGTGTTGATCCTATGTATGTCTTGGGGCTTTTGTCATTTTCGTTAACATAAACTTTAACTTTATAAACTACGCTTGTCTGATTGCAATTACCTCTAATCGGGCAGTCCTTTTTAGTTCTACAACTACACTTATGTTTATTAACGTTATTATTACTAGGGGCCGTAACATTATCTTTTAATTTACTTTTGTTGGTATTGTTAATGATTTTACCTATATTAGGTAAACAGGAATAGCTCAATTTAATAGTACTCCTGTTAAATATTTATATATATATATATATATATATATATATATATATATTAGTCATCCACATATAAGCCTGTTTCGCTGTATCAGAGCTCATCAGTTTGCTAGACTTTCACTTGCATCCAACCGGGATCGAAACTCGACCGATTTGGTGTCAGTCGGAGTCCCTACTCCCTAAGCCATGGAATGACAGAAGGAAGATTTTAGCCTGTTATATCTATGCAGTGTATACAAACTAATTCCTATTGAAGTATACTCCCTTTGTTCTTAGCTTTGTCTTACAGTCGATGAGAAAGTGTGTAGCCATAATCATTGATAAGTCGAAATGAGACAGAAAATATGATTCCAGGATTAAGGTTTTGTGCTTGTTCATGTGTGAAAATTCAATGAAAAGATCTTCGTAGATCCAAATCAAGCTTTAGTGATATCTCACTGTATGTTTCAACTTTTGATTCATTTGCTGTTTGCATGGTATATCTGAATTATACTAACTTTTTTAGTATTCGGTGGCATAACTGATTTGTGCACCGGTGTTGACTAAAAATAAATACCCGTTATTTTTGTGCCGGATGTAAAATAGACCACTCCCTTGTTCTAATCCAGCAGATAATGTTGTCTTTACTTGCTACTTTAACAACCTATTCCCTGTTGATGTGTAGAAGTGTGAGAAGTCCTTGAATTCAAGTTGCATAATTCTGCCTAAGTCTTTGCATCTCTTCCAAATTTATGATGATGACAACAAGTATCATAGGTAAGTTGCTTCTGGATAGAGAGTTCAATTTTATGCGAATTCTGTGTGATGAGTGGGATTGATCTCTGAATTTTGAACGAAAATACTGAAATTTTTGTGTTCGTACTAGAATTTAATTGCAAGGTGTAAATAAAAAACCTCAATCACGTGATCCGCTCCAAACGAAAACTTATTTTTTTTTTTGCGCAAGGTTCATATGACTTTTTAGTCCAATTAACTACCAGAATCACTTTATTTATTTTAGATCTTATTTTCTCATAGTAATTTGTACAAATATTTTTTTCAGTGATTCTCATCAGATTTTAGGTGTGAGCGTTTACTACTCCTTTGGTCTTCAGGTATTCGTTTTAAACTATAGTATTGTCTATCTTATAAAAGTTACTCATATTTATAGGTACCTGAAAATGACTGGAGAAAACCACGTTACAGTTATAACAATAAAGATATGGGCGTTAATCCAAATGTAAATAATGTGGAGATCTGTAAAGCTTACGACTCACTTCCCAAAATCAATATTCTGATGGTTCGTCATTAAAATAGTGATATGGGGAATTGAGTCAGGCTGAGAACTTTTTAGCAAAAGAACCTTTTCATGAAGTTCATTGAATCCAAACTAAAACTGATTTAAAACAACTTTTCAACAAACACTTCTATAATTTATTCTACAAAATGTGCATATGATATTGCATTATTTTCTTTTCAAATAAGCATATTTTTAATTAAAAAATTACTTTTGGTAAATGTTGCGTTTTGTTTGACTTTCAAAATTCTTCCCAGTAGTTGAAGTCAGAATAAGTCAGTGTATTTATTATTTTAATTTTTTCTATATTTCGGTTTTGTCCGCTTTCAGTCAATTTCTATTATCGGTATATTTGAATAATATATCGTCGCGGGTTAACTTTTGTCACTAGAGCTCACACAAGCTTATACGAACACATAATAATTGCCTGCCACACAAAAACTATACACTGGTTAATTACATCGCTTTAAACTATTGCGCCTATCATTCAATATGAACAGCATTCATTGTGTATGAACTTTTCATATTTTAGCTTCTGATCATTACATACGTAGGTTGCCCAAAGTACATTTGTTCATTTAATCACATAACTTTTCTCTTCTTTCAAAATGCCCATGCTAAATTACCCATATCAAATCATCCATTTAAAACATTGGAAAGTATTTATATAACAAGTGGTAATCCAGACAAGTACTTTAACTACAATAATGTAAGGTACGTTATCGGCTCATAACCTGAGAAGAAATATAATAATGCTACAAAATAGCGGAATATCTGTATTGTAGATAGCTTGCGATTACCCAGAAAACATATCCTGGTACAATTTACACTTTGGATAATGTGTTATATAAGGCGATAGCAACAACAGATGGGAATCCAAGCTAGGAGAAAATTTATATTTGTTCAAATGGGAAAGAATTTAAAGAAATCTATGCAAGTTGTTTGCAAACATTCAAATATGAACGACATGACAAAAATGAAATGGAAAACGCCAGTTGTAAAATGGGATATGATGACCAAAACGAAAAAAAAATAAATAAGAAACTGAAATCTATGCATGAAAGAGAAGCGGAAACCATAGAACGCGAAATCTTGAATAGATTTCTCCTCTGTAGTTTCTGTCTTTAAAAACCGCTTGGTAGTCGTCCTCTTCTGCATTTCTTGTCTTGACAAACACTAAAGAATCCGCAGACCCTTTAATTATTGCCCTATCAACGTCCTGTCGATTTTTTTAAAGTGTTTGAGGATATTATGAATATTGGAGTGATTCAACATCTCACACGGCACAGCCTATTCTCTGACAAACAGTATGGCTTCTGCTTCGCCAGGTTTACCGATGATATCACCGAAAACATATAATAGACTCGCTATAAGAACTGCAAAACTTGAGCTGTTTCACTGGATATCTTTAAAAAAATTGGCATGTTAGCCTTCTGCGCAAGCAACAGGGCTATGGCATAAGTATACGCTTGTTCTATTTAATCAAATCGTTATTATCACATCCCATAATAAAGTCGTTTTGAATGGGTATGCTTCCAGATCCTATTATATAAATTGGGGTGTCTCTCAAGGCTCCACCCTAGATCCAGCACTTTTCTGATCTTCATCAACGATCCTCCTGATTTAATCAGTTCCCAAGGAACCATATACGCTGACAATGGCACCATTTACTCCAGGCAAAAATATGAATCCTGACAAAGTAACCTCGCTGCTGATCTTGCAAGGGATCTCCAATCTGTGGTGGACTGGGGAAAGAAATGGTTCGTAAATTTTAATGTTTCCAAAATAAAGCTGCTCTCCTTTAACCACCATAACAAATCTCTTCTACCTCCCAACAGCATGTATCACACTAGACTCCCTGAAGCAATACACTTCGGCCTCACTCTTTCAGCTGATCTCAACTGAAACGACGACATTGAATCAATAGCTAAAACCACTGCTAGGAAGGTCGGGTCACTGTGTAGGGCCTAGAAGTTTTTCTCGTCAGAATCCATCTTGCACATATAGAAATCTACCATTCATCCTCGCATTGAATACTGTTGTAATATCTGGTCGGAGGCCCTTCGATTCATCTCGGGGTTCTGGACAAAATTCAAAGGTGAATCTGCTATGTAACCGATCCCTATTTAGCAGTTCGACTTCAATCACTTACTCACTAACGGGAAGTGGCTTTTGTTAGTCTTTTCTGCAAATATTTTCACAGATTCTGCTCCGAGGAGCTTATCTCTCTAGTACTGTCCTAGATTAATTTACTCGAGTTACTAGTATGGCAACTATGTCCGACATTTTTACATTTAAAACAGTCAAATGCAGCATCCACTTCTATTCTAACAGTTTTTTTTCGAACTTCCCTCCTCTGGAACTCCCTTCCGAATACTTGCTTCCTGATAGTTACGATCTCCAAGAAAGATGCAAAACACAAAAGAAAAGACAAAACATATATATAGACTTATTCCTAAAAACACAAAAATAAAAACCTTTGATATGCATTCGAAAAGACGAATGCGCTTCGAAGATATTGGCGAGTAAATGTTTAAATTATTTCCGGACAGCAAAATAATAATCGAAACATAGAACAGTTAAAAAAGAAAACCTCTCCTTGCTTATCAAACAAACCTGCCGAAATAAAAAAAATATATGTCAAACACTCATATATATATATATATATATATATATATATATATATATATATATATGTCTTACTCTCATCAGCCACAATACAAAGAAACTAACACAATTTAGCTGCAAGTTAGATTTTAAACGCTGTGTTAAAAAATTTTGCTAGAAACACGTAGCGAACATTATCAATTTATTTTGTTTAGTTTGGATCTTGACCAGATCCATCAAGATACCTGTTAGGCTGTGGTCTAGAGACAATGGAAATCGCCCCTCAGACACCGGTCAGTGATGTCCAACTTCAAAGTAAACCAAAAAAATTGATCGTCTTAGAAGTCCACAGCGCTCGGCCTCAATCGGCAGCACATGAATTTTCTTCCTGTTTTTATGCAGTCGGATTGTAGCAATTCCGTGCGGTTTTTCTAAAGATGACTAGTAGAGAGAAGGGGAATAAATGAAAAGGGTCCAAGAAGAAGGAAGATGGTGATTGGCACTGCATTTAAACTTTTGAAGATTGTGTTAAGAAAGCAAGAAATTGGAATATAGTTCGACAGGAGAGATTTTCGAAAAAAAATAAAAAATAAAAAATATGGTTTCATCTAGTCAGTTTAATAGTCAAACCATTAAGACTTAGTTGCCAGTCTAATAGCACGCTTAAATTTACTTCTATCTATCTATCTATCTATCTATCTATCTATCTAAGGGTAAGTAAAATATAATTCGCACATTCGCAATAACATATCTTAACTTTTATCACACTTCCTTCTGCTTATAGTTACTACTGTTTTGGTTACGTGATTGAAGATTAAGCTTAATCGCGCCGGTGATCGTGCTACTGTTTCAGTTTAAACAGAGACGCAATGTAAACAAAGGATGAACAGCTCTTTGTTCTTCCTTAGCAATAAATATAACCACGCATGAGCAGAAAGCTGTGTGACAAAACTAAATATATGTTATGGCAAAATGCGGATAATTCACTACTGGAGAGCGTAGATTTCTTTTTGTTAATAAAATCAACTAAAAATAACAGTTACGTAATAAAATCAGTGTTAATGATAAAAAATTATTATTTAGAAATTGTAATATATATATATATATATATATATATATATGATGTGGAGCCAAAAGTGAGTCCACGGAAATATAACACGGAACACGAGGTGTAGGTTAAAGAAAGATGTATTTACAGGAAAGGTTAAAAGAAAGATGTACAGTAAGCAGAGCTTACGAATTCAGTATAATATTTGGTAGTCGACTGCGGTCATGCGGTCATGCGCACAGTGCTACTGTCTGCTTCGGTATTTACTAGCCTTCTACCCGAAGGCAGCGAGCTGACAGTGTTATAGAGCAGTCATCCTAAGATGGCAGCTTCGGTATTTACTAGCCTTCCCATGCAAGGCCAGATGTGACACATGGTCATTTTATAGTGGGTATTCCCGGCCATATAGCCGGGCCAAAAAATGTCTGTCTATTTTTACCGAGTCGTGACTCTACCCTTTAGCGGAGCCACGACTGGGTTTGTGCTCTCTGCTCGGAAGTAGAGAGCGCCCCCTACCCGAAGGCAGATAGCTGACAGTGTTATAGAGCAGTCATCCTAAGACAGTTGCTTCGGTATTTACTAGCCTTCCCACGCAAGGCCAGATGTGACACATGGTCATTTTATAGTGGGTATTACCGGCCATATAGCCGGGCCAAAAAATGTCTGTCTATTTTTACCGAGTCGTGGTTCTACCCTTCGGCGGAACCACGACTGGGTTTGTGCTCTCTGCTCGGAAGTAGAGAGCGCCCCCTACCCGAAGGCAGAGGGCCGACAGTGTTATAGAGCAGTCATCCTAAGACGGCTGCTTCTGTATTTACTAGCCTTCCCACGCAAGGCCAGATGTGACACATGGTCATTTTATAGTGGATATTACCGGCCATATAGCCGGGCCAAAAAATGTCTGTCTATTTTTACCGAGTCGTGACTCTACCCTTTAGCGGAGCCACGACTGGGTTTGTGCTCTCTGCTCGGAAGTAGAGAGCGCCCCCTACCCGAAGGCAGATAGCTGACAGTGTTATAGAGCAGTCATCCTAAGACAGTTGCTTCGGTATTTACTAGCCTTCCCACGCAAGGCCAGATGTGACACATGGTCATTTTATAGTGGGTATTACCGGCCATATAGCCGGGCCAAAAAATGTCTGTCTATTTTTACCGAGTCGTGGTTCTACCCTTCGGCGGAACCACGACTGGGTTTGTGCTCTCTGCTCGGAAGTAGAGAGCGCCCCCTACCCGAAGGCAGAGGGCCGACAGTGTTATAGAGCAGTCATCCTAAGACGGCTGCTTCTGTATTTACTAGCCTTCCCACGCAAGGCCAGATGTGACACATGGTCATTTTATAGTGGGTATTACCGGCCATATAGCCGGGCCAAAAAATGTCTGTCTATTTTTACCGAGTCGTGGTTCTACCCTTCGGCGGAACCACGACTGGGTTTGTGCTCTCTGCTTGGAAGTAGAGAGCGCCCCCTACCCGAAGGCAGAGGGCCGACAGTGTTATAGAGCAGTCATCCTAAGACGGCGGCTTCTCCACTACTGCTATCACACACCTATTAATATAGCAGTCGGTGAGTCCATATTGAGGTGAGTCTGGGTTCCACGCAATATATATATATATATATGAAAGAGATAGATAGAGATAGATAGATAGAGAGAGAGAGAGAGAAAAAGAGAGACTTAGAGAAAGCAATAGAGACATATAGCTTCTTACGGAACTGGCATATTTCAGAGCTCACATTTTATCTGTCGAAGATCAATTGGTCACGTAAAATCTCGCAAAATATTATTATTTTGATCTTCACAATAGCTCAAACGATTGTTTTCTTACAACATCCAAACGGAGAGCGATAAATTGATCTGCAGCTCTGTGGGAGGTATAACGTCGCCGTCATTTTTGATCAGTCCAAACACCTTCGTAATCACCATTGAACTTATCCAACTCTTTCCGAATCATCTGCACTGCCCTAAGATTGACACCCAAATCACACTAAAATGTTCAATTAAAACTTCAGACGTGAATATCAAGGAGTACAGCATGCTATTTCCAAATTTCTGGTAGATTGAATTATGTCATGGTACTCTATTTCCAAAAGAACGTGTCCAACTGATCCTACTATACTGTGCAGTTGACAAAATGAAAACAAATGTTGCTCATGTGAGAATTTAAAATATAAAATATTGACAATTTACCCGTCGAACCGTGATTAGGCTGAACACATTTCAGGTTCGTGTTGTTGAACATTACTCATGCGTTCGATCCTAACTTGCATCTTGGTTTTACCCTTTTGTACGAAGCTAAGCAACGCAAATTACATTTTGGTATCCAGCAAAGCGATCATATTTTATTAATAAGTGCGTAATATTTTGATGTAATTGAGGCTGTACTAGTTACTAAACGTCAATATTATTTCAAATAATGTAGCTATTGCGGTTGAATACCTTTTAGACTGAAATTGACCTGAATGTGCATAGTCACAGCTGAAAGTTAAAGCGATGCGTTGTCTATCATAAAAGATAAGATCAACTATGGCGTGTTTTATATATTTTAATTTAAATCTTAAATACAGGCAGTTTATACAGAATAAATTCACTTGCTTATAATCTAAGGTAGGGTTGCATAATGCTGACAGTCGCATGATAAAATAGAATATGTCATTATATAATAAGGGTATGGGTGGCTGTTTGTACACAATGATAAATAGAAATTTATAGTACAATGTATGGAATACTGTATCTATAATATAAACCGATACAGGCATCTACAAAAAAGGTATCCTACATCTGATTTCTGGTTTTCGGCATTTATACATTAAAACATAAGTTACTCTACGATCACATCAAGTCAAGCAATGCCGAACCTCATCAGTACCTAGATGGATGACCGCTTGGGTGTGCTTTAGTGTAAAAAAAATTAGTAATCAGAGAGCTGAGATTCAATCCCAGCTGGGTTCGTTATAATCGCTTACGTGCAAATACGCTTTGGAAGTGTATAAATACCCCTCTCGTCTTGGATATAGTTTAATTAGTAAAACTTGTATCATTAAATCATTATTATCTAAAAAAACAACAAACTTTTACACTCATAAATATTTCCAGTCTTTAAATAATCAGCAAAAGAGGGATAAGCAGTATAAAACGAATCAATCAATAAAATATTGATTAGCAACATAGACATGTCTTTTAGACATTTATTCTCTAGAATACAAATGTATAGGAAACCAACGTGGCTCGGAGGTGAGGGATCAGAATTGATCCCTCACATTATATCCACATTAAGATTTCTTGTTTGTTTATCAAATTTTAATTAGGTATGAATCCACCACTCTCTCCCCTAGCTATAGGTTAATTAACAAGGCTTATATCACTAGACCATTATTATCTCCCACCACTAAAAAATACTTTACAATGTAAAAAATATTTTCTGGCTTTAAGTAACCTGCAAAGGGATGATAAACCGTAGAATATAGAACAATAAATCAACAAACAGTAAAGCGTAAAAATAAATTTCATTCGTTGTTTAGTTTTCTTTGGTATATCATGAAAAATTTGGAAATTGATATTTTTTAAATATAGCACACGCTTGTAGTGAAATTAGGAACTACATGGAAGCTGATTCTAAAATCAGAAATATATAGGTAAATTTTCTAGGACAATTTTTAAGCAAAGACCGTTTGGAGAATTGAAAACTCATCAGGCAGATTGAAGGAACGGGAGTAAAGAGCAAGTCTGACGATTTTGCATGAATGGATAGCAGAACAAGGACCGCAAGTGCAAGGATGTGTATTAATAGGACAAGTGTTAATAACATTAGCAAAAAACAAAAATAAAAAAGAAGAATTTCTCGATTTCCATGATCATCCACTCTCTGAAAGCACATAGCAGACAAAGAAAAGATTTTAAATTTTGTGTTTTTTAAAGCCGAAACAACAGTCAGCTGATTTACCCTCTGGGTTAAATCCACTATGTTGGTGGTGATTCCATAAGAGAGATACTATTCTTATCTAGGTATTGGTAGATTGTTGATGTTCTTTATTCAACATTGTCTTTTGTGCAAGATCATACTGTAAGACGAAATCTTAGAGGAAGTGATATGTCTTTTGTACACAATTATACTGTAAAACGAAACCTAAGAAAAAGTGATATGGATAATGTCCACCATATAATTCTTGAGATTTTTTAATTTTTTAAGATCCAATAAATAACCGATATTATTATACATGATAAAAATATCGAACTTTGCTTTACATTTATAATTTAAAACTCACAATTGTATATTAGAACAAAAATAATGTATCTGTACATGTCTTTATCTGTTCAAAATGTATGGAGCTTTAAATTATTAGTAGAGAGGGAAATAGAGAGAGATAGAGAGGTAAAATACGAAGGGGAGAAAAGGGATTGGGAACTCTGATTTAAAAAATATATGATGTGTAATCTTGTAAATTGCGCAATTATATATTCTGCTGGGCAATATCTACAAAGTTGTTTAAAGTTCATAAGATGAAGCAAATTCATTCTTATATTTGTTTAATATTTTGAATTATTTTAAAAGCTTGTTTACTATTTATCATTTAAAAAAAAATTAAGACACTCCCGAAGTTTCAAAGTAAGCAATGTGACATCAGAGAAAAATAGCTTTCAACGAAACTGCTACCCGGCCCCTTTATGAAGATTCCATGTGTCAATATTTTAAAGTTTCTTCCAGCTAAGAAGTAAATATATATATATATATATATATGTGTGTGTGTGTGTGTGTGTGTGTGTGTATGTGTGTGTTTGTTTATGTGGAAATTACCTAAAGGGTATATATGTAAACCGATGATACGAATGAAGAGAAAATAGAAACATTTCTCTACGCCTTAATTTTTACGTGTACTTTAATAAAATCTATTAGAAGACCAAACGGGTTGATAAAGAAAAGTTTACTTCTCTTTATATAGATAAAGAGAAGTAATATATAAGTAGAAAATAGGTATGGATGGAATAATGTTTCGTATCCAAAGAAACACCATTCTTAAAAAAAGTGCTCAATACAAAGTAGAGCTAATAATATTTATTTAGAATCTATAAAATAAATATGTTATAATATCACTACAAAAGATAAATATGTTATAATATCTCTACAAAAGTTGCCATTATGTTATAATATCACTACAAAAGTTGCCATATGTGATCACTTGATAGGACACGGATAGTGTCGAAACAAAAGGCTACTTTTGTAGTGATATTATGACATATTTATGTTATAAATTATATATATATATATATATATATATATATATAGAGAGAGAGAGAGAGAGAGAGAGAGAAAGAGAGAGAATTACCAAAATTAACTTGAAATATTAAAGAGTGAATTTATTAAATAACATCGCTATTGACTTTAATCACGACCTCTAGACAATTTCGGCACCTCTCGCATCTCTTCTGGGCGGTTTCCTTGTTTAAACTGGTGAATGCTGTCATAATCTTTGCCTTCAGTTCAACGTTTTTGTTACAAAGACTTTTATTGGTCTCTCACTGAACCAAGTGAGATGCAGTTTAGGGAGTTAGATAGTCAGATATAAGGGGTGATGTAGTCGCAGAAAGTGTCTAACAATCAGGATTTGGTTCTTCTGCTTGTGTGGCATTGTGCAGAGTCTTGTTGCGTAACCCAGGCCAGATTTTCATCAAGGCACTTGATGTTGTCCTTCGCATTGATTCTGCAACTCTGTGGAATGATAAATGGAGGCATAACGTTGCTATTACATGTACATTTCTACAAAAATCATCGTATATACCATTAGACTCACTCATCTATTTTTTGAATCCGCTCTACTTTTCTTAAATTGACACCCAAACATACTTATATATTTGCACTGTAGATTCCGACGCGAATACCAAGCAGTACAGTACGCCTTTTTCAAATTTATGGTGTCGTGAATTGCGTCATGGAGCTCTTTTTTCACAAACAATGCACAACTAACCTTACTATACTGTACAGTCGACAAAATAAAAAAAGAACAAACAAGGCGCATTCGTGAAACTAAAAATATTAAATACCGACAGAATATATATATATATATATATATATATATATATATATATATATACATATATATATTTTTTTTTTTTCTAAACATATACTGTTAAATATAAGAGACAATGAATGTCTATTACGTTTAATCATGTATAACATTACATTGCATTTTACATTACTGGCCATAACACATTATATTGCATTTGAATATATGGTTCTATTGTCATTTCGCGCTATCACGCGGTGTGACGTCATATGTATATATAAAACTTTAGTAAAACAGGAATAATTGTTTAATTTGTTTAATGTAGACAAATAATATTTTTGGACAGGGTTAGGGTTACGGTTATTTGAAAGTACTTTTTCATTGAGGTTTATCCTGTGCAAAAATGGTCTCGAATATAACGACGATGATTTCTTTTAAAGGATCTCTCCATTATTCTATATTAAAAAATGTTTCGAGGAACCACTGCCTCGCTCAGTTCCAGCAAATCTAACTGGCACATACATAAGGGTGTCGCTAAAGCGTTCTTATTTCCTAGAGAGTTCTCAAAACACCCAACTACCGAGAGTAAACTACAACAGTTAGTGAGGATCCATAACATTTACCACAAAGCGATATACAATAATAATAATAATAAGAAACCTTACAGATTCAACAGGATTAAACGTTTTTACTCTTCCAGTAACGAACAGGGATATACAACATTTATTATTATTATTATTGTTGTTATTATTGTTGTTGATGATGTTGCTTTTGTTGTTGTTGATATAAATCAGGCCATCAACTCCGATAATATGAGATGGCACAAGACGATTCAGTACAAGTCATGATGTGGAAATTTTATTATTTGGCACTACAGACAAGATGTATTTTTATCAAATGCTGTAAAGCAACTAGAGAATGTGCCTGAGTTAATCCCACTCATTACATTTCAGAAACTCACAATTGTATAGGAAACGTAAATAAAATAATGAGGACGGCATTAGAATGATTTAATACCTACAATAAAATGTTGTCATTTTACCAACACCTTGATCGATAGAAATGTCAAATGGTTTATATAGGAAGATTTACATTGTTTTAGTTTAAAAATCACGAATAACATGTAACCTTATATTTAGAAAATGTAGTAAATATTTGTTGCTAGAGGGTTCAGTGTTGGTGAAATCACAATATTTGGACGAATTACCTATTGTATAACAGTTACATTGTTCTGTCGCTGAGCAATTCTGAAAGATTACGTTTATCCAATGAATATCCTAAAATAACTTTACAGCAACAAGATCGCGGCTTTATTCTCACGAGGAAGAACTGGAAGAGAATAAGGAAGCCACAGAGACAAAGTCAAGTATCAAGTAAAAGGACATTAATTATCAAGTAAATTAATTTATTTAAAAAATATAAATAATAGCCAGCTCGATAAGTGATGAAAATTGCAGTTATTGCTTCTGAGATTTTGAACTGGAATTTTTCAAAATGTTGAACACGCCAAATTTTGTCCTGTTTCCTAGAAACTATAACACAGGTTAGCTTGGAAGAATAGAAGTAGAAATCACAAGTTTGACTTCATACGAAAATAGCTACGAGTTGAAAAATCAGTCATAAAAACCAACGCAGGATATATTCAAGAAGCGATCATGAGACTATGGAGTATTCTGAGTAAATCTATATTAATACGTAAAACAGAATTAACATTAATTCTAATTGAAAGTACAAATGAGAGATATGGTTATTACAGGGCACCTGTTCCGATAAGAAAACATGTTTTCCGATGTTGATCATTCATTTAGGACGCGCCAACATCAGAGAGACAAAAGAATTGGGTCACAGTGACCAGATCAATAGACCAGCAAGATAAATTAAATGTTCATTGTTTGTCTGATATAAATAGTTATAAAATATGTAAGTATATCGTAACATTTAAAAAGAAACAAAAAACAAGTCAACAGCGGCATGAAAAATTAATGGATGTTGGAGAGACGGTGCCAGACAGTGACCGTCATTCACCGACATTAATCAATCAACAGATTAATGACAGGGAAGTGAGGTACACATATATACAGACAAATGGTCTAAGTTCAGCAGTTCTGAGGCAGACATGTTATGACGTAATGACAATTATTTTAGATGAAGACGGAGATAAATGAATGAATAAAAACAGAACAAATGGGGAATTTTGCATCTGATATCCCACTGGATAATCAGAAAAGTGTTAGAAAGAGACGAGTTAGCAAACGGGAGCCGACAAGAGTAAACTATCAAAAGAATTTTTCTTCAAAAGTGGAATGCAAAAAATTCATATTATAGACAAACACACACACACACACACACACACACACACACACACACACACACACATATATATATATATATATATATATATATATATAATTATATGGTGATGTAAATTTTACATTACGACATGGAAATTTCTATGTTTCGAGATTAATTCTCATTGTCAAGCAATGCTGGTGTTGTTGTGCAGATGATTTACATTTAAATGACCTTTAATGACCAACATTATATCAAGCTCTATAATACTCATTATATTCAGCACTGTTTATAATAAAATAAATGCGAGAGCACTCAAAATATTTAAAAAAAATCCTTGAGTTCTCTTCACTTGGAATTATATATCACTGCCACTACTGCGCAGGGGGCTACGTAGAGTGGAGAAAGGCTGATTAAATATAGGAAATGACAGAGGGTGGGTGATAGGCGGGTAAGGATACCGAGAATGAGGGTTGGGTAGATGAGAGTGTTGTGAGAATAGTTGGGAGTTAGTGTGATAGGAGGTGTCTATTAACCCTACATTTAAACACCTGGAGATTGTAACTATCGGGAAAGCAGACTTGTGGAAGGGAGTTCCACAGGCGGGAAGCGCGAGAAAAAGAAGCTGTTGGAGTAGAATTTACGGTTACATCTTATTTGTTTAACTGTAAAAGGGTGGGACCTAGTTGCTAATCTAGTATCTCGTGTAAATTCGTGCTTAGGCGGCACCAGTGATCTAAGCTCATCGAAGCAGAAGCCATGAAAGTACTTGTAGAAGAGGCACAGGGAAGCCACATCACGCCTGTGTGAGAGCGGCTGCAGCCGGTCTGCCAAGTCAGTATCAACCACGTTACAGATCCTCCTTTGTATTTTGTCAAGAAGCCCAAGGAGAGCAGCAGGGGCACCCGACCAGATATGGCAGCAATATTCAATACACGGGCGGATGGTAGATTTGTATATGTGCAGAATAGATTCAGGTGGGAAAAATTTCCGGGCCCTGCACAGGGAGCCCACTTTCATAGCTGCAGATTTGGCAATGGATTCAATATAGTCATTCCATTTGAGGTCCGCCGAGAGTGTAAGGCCAAGGAGCCGTAGTATTTTACTCTCTGGGAGGCTAGCCTGTTCCATGCTAATGGGAGGTAGATGCGATTGTCTATGGTGATTAGTTGATAACAGCTTTGTTTTGGAGGCATTGAAATTTACCATACACTTCCTCCCAAACTTTGGCTTCCGTGGACTTTCTTGCAGGATCAAAGTGTAGTATCTGTTCCAGCAGCACAAGGTAATCCATTTCGCTTACTTTCGCTCTCTATCTGCTTTAGGCTGTCCTTTCGGTAGCAGCTGTCCCACCCGAGTTCATTGCTCGGGCCGAGTGTTCCGCCAGGCGGTATCTGGTACGGAGCGAAACACCGGGGCAGTCGACTGCAGGCAGGCAACACCCTCTTCCGCCTCCGCGGAGGCGATGGCCTCCCAAAGGCCAGCGTCGCCCCTCCCTCCCACCACGGACTCGGTGGGAGGGAAAGAAGGGGATTGGCAGCTGCGCGACGCCGACGACGCCGACGTCATAGCACTCACCATGACGGAGTGGGAGAAGACGCTGTTCGGATCTCCCACACCAGCAGCAGCAGCAACCAAACCTGCAACTGCAGCAGCAACCAACCCAGCAGCGGCGACTGCACCTGCAGCAGCAACCAACCCAGCAGCGGCGACTGCACCTGCAGCAGCAACCAGACCAGCACCCACTGCAGCACCAACTAGACCAGCAGCAGCGACCAACTCTGCAGCAGCAACCAAGCCAGCAGCTTCACCCCCCACCAGCTTCGCCCGCACCAGCGCCACCTACGGCCTGGAACAACAAACGCAGCGACGGCGGGCTGTTCAAGAAGGGGGAGGAGTATTACCAAAAGCTGCGGCAGAGCTACGGCGAATACATCTCCAAGACGGAGCTGCGCACCGACCCCGACACCCTGGCCAGCGTGGAGCCGAGAATAATCTCACTCGTCACCAAAGACCTAAAAACGCTGAAGCTGGTCGGGGTGAACCGGGAAACCATAGAGGAGAGCATCAGGAGCCTCAACATCAAGGCGAAGGCAGTGGCCAAAAGGGCCCATGCCACGTGGGACGTCCTCCTGGCAACGGAAGAGGAGGCGAAACAGCTGGCAGGCACAACTATGAAAACCAAAGCGCTGTGCCTGCAGACGGAGTACATGGGGACGAAGAGGGCAAAGGTCACCCTGCACGGCGTCCCCTTACACGTTTCGGAGGACCACCTGGGAGCCTTCTTCTCCCAATACAGCCGCGTGGCACAAGTAACTGCCATCCTCTCCAAGTCTGGATACAAGACTGGAGATTTCGAACTGCAGGTGACGGTGACGCAAAAGGAGTTCGAAGCAATACCAAACATCATCACCTGCAAAAAGCGCTCCATCTACGTCGTGGTGGAGGGCAGGAAGCCGTGCTGTTGGGCATGCGGCCAAACCAAGCACATAGCGAAGGCGTGCCCAACAAGAAACCCGGCCACGAAGGAGCAACAAAAGGAACAGCAGCAGCAAAAGGAGACAACAACAGAAACAACCAAGGAGGCTCCCAAGCAAACAAACAAGTCCGCTAAGGACGGAGAGTGGCAGACGGTGGGCAAGAAGGGCAAAGTGCAGCCCGCTTCACCAACTCCACCACCAACAACGGAAGACGGGCCCTCTCCAAAAAACACACCAGCGGCCACCAAGGACACCACGCCCCTCAAAGGCCGACAAGCCAAAAGGCACCAGGAGCCCATGGAGTCGTCACGCTCCTCCTCCCTCAAGCGAGGAAGAGAGGAGGAAGAGGAGGAGGAGGTTACCCGAGCAAAGAACAAGGCGCCCCGTAAAAGCGGAAGCGCGCCAAAAGAACAGAGACCCACGTCGGCCCCCACCACCCCTGCCAAAGGAGCTTACGCAGACAAGGCGAGGAGCTACCCGCCTTCCCCACAGAGACCCCCCAGCCCCACGTGTTTCGGCTGACGCCCCTGAAATCCCCGACTTCTCGAAGTCTGCCCGCCTCCCCCCACAAACCGACCCAGCCCCCCGGGGAACTCGCGACTCCGGCTGACCCCCACACCCCGTCCCCTGCACCCGAACCCACACCCACTCCCACAAAGGTGAAAAAGAAAAAACCTCCCCTCCCCCAGGGAGAGGACCTGCTTCACGTGGAACAGGAAACGTACAAACAGTACAGCGCGCAGAGACGCGCACTGTTGAAGCCACTCTTCAAGCAGAAGGAAGTGGACGGCCTCTCTACGGAGAACCCAGATAACTTTTCCCAGGCCCCAGGCGTCATTGCCCTTGTGCGCTGCACAGGGGGTAATCTGAGGGTCTGGGAGCATATCGAGAAAGTCGAGGAGCACTACCCAAAGATCAACATGTGCATCCGCAACACGCCGGAGCTAAGAAAAATGAAAAAACTTTGTACAGGGAGGGTCCCCGTTTTGATCCACCCCTGCTTATATAGAACCTTAAAACTAACGTACCCCACGGACGTTGGCGGCATTGTCTCTGGCGGACGGATTACGTCCGACGTTGGTACAGGCTCCCTGGGACAATCCGTCGGAGTCCTGACTGCCAGGGATTTCCGACCGGTATGCGACTAAGTGGATTTTACCTCTTCAGATCTGAATCATGTCTATCAAGCTGGCTACTGTGAATGCGAATGGCCTGAGGGATCGGGGTAAGGCGTCCCGCCTGCTTCGTGACCTCTTGTCGTTCGGTGTGGATGTTGCCGCGATCCAAGAGACGCACTTTGTTTGCGACGTCGATGCCTGTGTGCTGGCGAACGACTTTGTCGTTTATTCAACATATGGGAACCGGCAAGCCAGAGGTGTTTCTTTGCTGGTGAAGCGTACCCTGGATGCGAGGGTCGACCTTGTCCATCACGGTGCCGAGGGCCGGCTGATCGTCGCCGATATTGCAGTGAACAGCAAGTCGTTTCGTCTGATCGTGGTGTATGCGCCCAACGAACAAGGTGAGCGTGTTGATTTTTTCCGTCTGTTAGGGCCCTTCCTGGTCGATTCCAAGCGACTAGTTCTAGTGGGGGACTGGAATGCCGTCCTGGACCCCAAGCTGGATAAAGGGTGGGGCGCTAGCGGGAGGCGTGGTGATCGCAGCCTGGTGGATCTGATCGGCGATTATGGTCTCGTCGATAGATACCGGGTCGATCATCCGGGCGGGAGTATGTGGATGTGGGCGCATAGTTGGCCCTCTACCAAGGTGGTTAGCTACCTTGACAGAGTGTTAGTGAGAGAAGCCGACATAGACTTCTTAGAATGCCCGACGTTCCACTGGTTAGGCTACACGGACCACAAACTCGTTTGTGCCCGTGTGGTGTTAGACTTTAGGCCTAGGATGGCTGGCTACTGGAAGTTCAACCAGTCCTTGCTGGACAGGCGGGACTTTCAGCGCCAGCTCATCAGCGTAGTTCAGCGGGCGTTAATTGGGCGAGTCATTGGGAATAAGTGGTGGGCTAGACTTAAGGATAGCATTAGGTCTTTCGCCACTCAATACAGCCAACGGCTCAACCTAGATAAGGCGAAGAAGGCGAAGACACTTAGAGATAACATTTCCCGGGCGGAGGCTGGCGGTGATCCCCTAGCTATAGCCTTAGCTAAGGAGGCCCTTGAGCGGTCGAATAGCGATCGTTACATGGGTCAGATAGTTAGACATAAGTTAAGCAAGATGTCTTCTGAAGCTGTGAGCATGGGCGCTTCATTGCGTCGGGAAGAAGTTCGTCGGAGCGGCGATCGGTACATCCGTGAGATACGAGACCCGGATGGACACACCCTGAGGTCGACTGATGGCATGTGCGAGGCGTTTCGCCAGCACTTCGAGCACCGGTTTACCAAGGAGCCTGGTCTCCGCGACGAGGAGTTTCGCAGCTATTTGGCTGACTTTCCCCGGCTTTTGCCGGCTGAAGCGGCTAGCTGCGAGGGAGAGATTACCGAGGACGAAGTCCACGCGGCTTTGAAGACGGTCGGCAGAGGCAAGTCGGCGGGTTTGGATGGTTTGCCCTATGAATTGTACTTGAAGCTGTCGCACATTTTTGTCCCGATCTTGACTGTCGTGTTCAACAACTGGTTCCGGCAGGGGTCCATCCCCAATCGGCTCACCAGGGGTGTGGTCACGCTGTTGAGAAAAGGCAAGAATGTTGGGAGGGATCTAGACGATTACAGGCCCATAACTCTGCTAAACACAGAGTTAAAGATTCTGGCCAAGATCCTGACGAATCGCTTGCAGCTAGTTGCCGAGTCTCTGTTGGGACCTGAACAGACCTGTGCTGTGAAGGGCCGAACAATTCAGAGCAACCTGCACTTGATACGCACGATCGTAGAGGGAGTAGAAGACGACGAACGTGCTGCGCTGATCAATTTATATCAGTCCAAGGCATTTGATAGGGTTGACCATGGCTACCTGGCGGCTGTCCTGCAGGCTGCTGGATTCGAAACCGACTTCAGCCGCTGGATTAGTCTCCTGTATCGCTCCCCCACGGCTGTGGTGCAGGTGAACGGGAAGCTGTCGAGCGCCTTTGCGCTGTCTAGGTCGGTCCGACAGGGTTGTCCGCTGTCGTCCTTACTTTACGTCCTGACGTTGGAGCCCCTCCTTCGCAGGCTAAAGGACAGGGCGTGCAGGCCGGCCCTACGTGGAATTGCTGTCCCTGGTGGAGGCGCTCGAGCCAGGGTTTCTGCGTACGCCGATGACGTATCGGTTTTTGTGTCTTCTCACGGGGACATAAGAGCGGTACAGAAGGCGCTTGTACGGTTCGAACAGGTGACTGGGGCCAAGATTAACTGCGACAAGTCTTCCGGCTTGCGGTTAGGTGCCTGGAAGGGAATCTCCCTCCCGGGGCCCTTCAGCTGGACGGACGGGCCGGTCAAGCTCCTCGGAGTTTGGTTTGGTCCGGACTTGCAGTTGGAGAAGAATTGGTCTGAAGTACAGGCAAAGGTCGTTGCGCTGGTCGAGATTTGGCAACGAAGGCGGTTGTCCTTAAAGGGCTTGGCGGAGGTGTGTGCCACATACCTCTTTCCCAAGATCCTTTACCGGCTGTCTGTACTTCCACTTTGTCAGGCGCGTGAGGAGGCGCTCGAGCGTCTGCTAATCTCCTTTCTCTGGAGAGGACGCAGGCATCACGTCGACAAACGTGTCTGTTACCAACGTCCGTGCAATGGGGGTCTGGGGGTGCCGCACTTGGTGAGCCACAAGCTTGCCTCGAGGATGGCATTCCTCAGACGTGCGTTAATGAACGACGGTTTGCTTTCGGGGGTAGTGCGGGACGCGTTCCCGAGCCTCACTATCACTCCCCCGATCTCGAGGTGCTGCCGTAATCCTCGTGAGCAATCCAAGTTCATTCTCGAATGCCGCAAGGCCTTGTCGGCCATTCCGCGGTCCAGTGACCTTTCACAGCCTAGGAAGCTCTTCTATCGAGGGCTAGTGGAGGGTGTCGCAAAGGATCGACTCAGGAGGAAGCTCGGCATGACGGAGGGTGAATATCGCTCTCATTGGTCGTGGGCGCCAGGATCGGAGTATCTCAGCAACCCTGAGTTTTCTTTGACCTGGCGATTAGCTCGGAATGGCTTGTCTCTCAATGACTCGCGTTTCATAGTGGGCTCGGCATATTTGCCGGACTGTGAACGTTGCAACCTTGGTATCAAGGAGACGTCTTCGCACGCCTTCTACCATTGTTCGCGCGTTCGCCCACTATGGGATCGAGTCGGCGAGTTGACTGCTCGTATCGCGCCGCGAGAGCTTTTGCTCATTGATCGTGCATACGCTGTTGACAATGTGTCGCCACCGTACTCTGGAGTGAAACGAATGGTGTTTCTGGTGCTACTGGCCACGGCTTGTATGGTGATATGGACGACGCGTCTGGAGAAGGTCTTGCGGGGTGGTCGTCTTTCACATCAGGATCTGATCAGATATTTTGAGCATCAGCTCAAAATGAAGATTAGAACTGATTGGAAACGATTGCACCCGACAGATTTCAGCAAAAGGTGGGTGACTGTGGCGAGCCTGGTTCGCGTGACTGGGGCTGGCCTTGATTTTCTGTTTTAGACCTGCTACGTCGCATCGGGTTGGATTCCTCTGGAACCCTTCCCATGGTTAAGGTTAGTACTCATTTGTGTTCCTAGTTAAGGTGTATGAATGTATGTCCTCGCCTGTTTCCCGGCACTCTGATTTTGTTATGATTCAGCGCTTGACCCCCTATTTCCCGTGTTATTTTTACCTCCGTTTATGTCATGCCTGAATCAGAATTTTTTTTTTTTTTTTTTTTTTTTCATTCCCAACCCTAATGTTTTTGTGCTCCTCCCCATTCCCAGTAGAAAGAGTGTGGCTTGATTTTGTCCAACAGGCAGAATACAGTGACCTCTTTGTTTATTTGTGGGTGGGTTGGGACCAGCTAACACAATGTTTTGTTTATTCTTTTTTGTTTCTTTTTATTTTGGGATATTACATCATACCCCTTCTCCCCTGTGTCATTTCACTGTATAATTTTTAAAATTTATATTTTTGTATGTAAAAATATTTTTGTATGAAAAAAAAAAATTATGAACATTGTAAAAAGAAAAATTTTTATACGCATTGGGTTTTTATATAGATTCCCCGGAGTGTTTTGTGAAATTCTGGCAAATGATAGGTATGAGTGTCGAAGGATAACTTCTTTTGGTGATAGAGAAAAATTGTAATGTACGCTTGGGTCACGAATGAAATTAGCTAGGAATAAGATAGCGCACTGCACGACCAACCTCAGTTTTGTTTCCCCCTCCCAAACTAGGCCTTGTGCCGCAATTGTGTAGTTTGACGCAATAAATACACACTTCCCCCCAAACTTGTTTTGTGTGGTTTTGGTATAAGATCAAAGTGCGGTATTTGTTCCTCCGTGATATTTACTAGCCCTTTGGTTTTGGCAACTGTTTTCCAGCCTGAGTTTATTGCTCGGGCCCGCGTAAAGTAGCGGTTATTTATAGCCGCGAAACACCGGAAAGCAGTTGACCGGTGTTCGGCCTCTTAGGAGGCATGGCCTCAGATAGGCCGGATCGGATCGTTCCGCCCACCATGGCGTCGGTGGGAGGAAAGGAGGGGGACTGGCAGCTGCCGCCACGGGAGAGTCCCCCCCCCAGTTCCAGCAGCACAACAAGGACCAACAGCAGGACCGGCAACGGAAGCAGTCACACCAGCACCCGGATCCCCCGTACCCTCTACCTCCGGTTGGAAAGGAGGAAAGATACCAAAAAAGGGGGAGGAGTTCTACGAGGACCTGAGGCAGAAATACGCCAGCTACATCAAGGGCACGGAGCTGTTGTCGGTGCCCGACGAGTTGGCCGACATTGAGGCCCGTATAATATCCCTGATTTCAAAGGACAAGAAGACCCAGAAGTTCGTCGGCATAAGCAGGGACAGCCTGGAAGAGGCCATCAAGGCCCTCAACATCAAAGCCAAGGCGGTGGCGAGACGCAGCAACGCCGGTTGGGATGTCCTGCTCAGCACGTCGGAGGAGGCGAAGAGTTTGGCCGGAGTGGTTCTTGAAACCAAGACCCTCCAGTTCCTGACTGAATACATGGGGACGCGCAAGGTGAAGATTACATTGCATGGCGTCCCCATGGACATCTCGGAAAATCACATCGGCGCCTTTTTCGCCCAGTATGGAAGGGTGGCCGAGGTCTCGTCTCTGCGTTCGAAGGCGGGTTTCCTGACCGGAGATATGGCCCTGCAGGTGACCCTTACGAAGGACCAAATTAAGGAAATTCCCAACATCCTCACCTGCAGGAAACGCGCCATATTCGTGATCGTGGAGGGCAGGAAGCCTTGCTGTTGGGTCTGTGGGGCGGCGGACCACGTCGCCAAGGCGTGCACGGCAAAAAAGCCGGCCCCGGGGACCCAACCAACCAAGAAGCCCGATGTACCGGCTCCAGCATCACCAGCAACACCAACACCAGCACCACCAACACCAGCGAACAAGGAGGGCGAGTGGCAGGTGGTGGGCAGGAAAAAGTCTAAAACGCCTTCACCTTCGAAGGCGCCGTTACCTGCCAAGGCTCCCGCAAAACCAAAGGAGCCTGCGGCGGAAAAATCGCCCTCCAAACAGGGGAAGGGGAAAAAACCTCCCCAAACTGTGGAACCGGAAAAAGGAGCCGGCGAAGAACCCATGGAGACACAGAGATCGGCATCCCTGAAACGCAGCAGGGAAGACAGAGAGGAGGAGAATCGGCAAAACCTTAAAAGCATGCGGAGAAGCAGAAGTGGAGAAAGAAAAATTCTACCAACATCCAAGTGCTCATCACTTCCAGTTTCTCCGGAGAGACAGAGCTATGCCCTAAAGGCAAGGAGCCTTCCCGCTTCCCCGCAAAAGGCTTCCCAGTCCCCATCCTTTAAACTGACCCCCTTAAACCAGTGATTGCAACCCCCACTCCCACCCGTTCTCCTACATCCACTCCCACTCGGGCAAAAAAGAAAAAAGCCCTGCCCCAAGGGGAAGCGCTCATGAAAGTGAGTGAGGACGTTGCCTCTGAGTGGTCCTCTCAGAGGCGTAAACTATTAAAACCCCTGCTGAGGCTAACCTCGGTTAACGGACTGTCAACGGAAGACCCAAAGAACTTTCCCCAGGCCCCAGGAGTGATTACCCTGGTGCGTAATACCGGGGGTAACCTGCGGGTCTGGGACCATATTACGGAGGCCAAAAAACCGTACCCGAAAATAGCAATGTTCAAGGAGAACACTACTGACTTAAAAAAAATGTCAAAAAATTGTTCTGGGAGGTTCCCCGTTTTGCTCCACCCCTCTCTTTATAGGGTGGTAAAACTAACCTACCCCACGGACGTTGGCGGCATTGTCTCAGACGGACGGATTACGTCCGATGTAGGAACTGGTTCCCTGGGACAGTCCGTCGGGGTCCTGACTGCCGAAGATTTCCGTCCGGTATGCGACTAGAGAGCCTTTGTTGCATGTTCCTTTTTCAGCTTTAAAGGATGTCTATCAAGATAGCCAGTTTGAATGCGAAGGGCCTGAGGGATCGGGGTAAGGCGGCTCGCCTGCTTCGTGACCTCTTGTCCTTCGGCGTGGATGTGGCCGCGATCCAAGAGACTCACTTTGTTTGCGAAGTCGACTCGTGTGTGCTGTCCAACGACTTTGTCGTCTATTCAGCATATGGGAGCCGGCATGCCAGAGGTGTTTCTTTGCTGGTCAAGCGTACCCTGGACGCGAGGATCGACCTTGTCCATGTCGGTGCCGAGGGCCGGCTGATCGTGGCAGATATTGCAGTGAAAAGCAAATCGTTCCGGCTGATTGCGGTTTATGCGCCCAACGTTCAAGGTGAGCGAATCTCTTTCTTTCGGCTGTTGGAGCCCTTCATGGTGCATTCAACACGGCTAATCTTAGTTGGGAACTGGAATGCCATCCTAACCCCCAAATGGGATAGAGGAAGGGGCGCTAGCGGGAGGAGTGGTGATCGTAGCCTGGTTGATCTGATCGGCGAATTTGGTCTCGTCGATAGATACCGGGTCGATCATCCGGATGGGAGCATGTGGACGTGGACGCATAGTTGGCCTTCTACCCGGGTATCAGTGTACCTGGATAGGATGTTAGTGAGAGAAGCCGACATAGACTTCTTAGAATGTCCAACGTTCCACTGGTTAGGCTACTCGGACCACAAACTCGTTTGTGCCCGGGTGGTGTTAGAATTTAGGCCTAGGCTGGCTGGTTATTGGAAGTTCAATCAGTCCTTACTGGACAGGCGGGACTTTCGTGACCAGCTGACTAGAATAGTTCAGCGGGCGTTAATTGGGCGAGTCATTGGGAGTAAGTGGTGGGTTAGCCTTAAGGAGAGAATTAGGTCTTTCGCCACCCAATACAGCCAACGGCTCAACCTAGATAAGGCTGCGAAGGCAAAGACACTTAGATCTAATTTCGCCCGGGCGGAGGCTGGTGGGGATCCCCTAGAGATAGCCTTAGCCAGGGAGGCCCTGGAGCGTTCGACTAGCGGGCGCTACATGGGCCAGGTAATTAGACATAAGTTAAGCAAGATGTCTTCCGAAGCTGTGAACATGGGCGCAGAACTGCGCAAGGAAGAAATTCGCCGAGCCGGCGACCGGTACATTCGAGAGGTGCGCGACCCGGAGGGACATCTCCTCAGGTCCACTGACGGCATGTGCGAGGCGTTCCGGCAGCATTTCGAACACCGTTTTACCAAGGAGCCTGGTCTCCGCGACGAGGAGTTTCGCAGCTATTTGGCTGACTTTCCCCGGCTTTTGCCGTCTGAAGCGGCTAGCTGCGAAGGGGAGATTACGGAGGACGAAATCTACGCGGCTTTGAAGAAGGTCGGCAGTGGCAAGTCGCCAGGTTTGGATGGTTTGCCCTATGAATTGTACTTGAGGATGTCGCACCTTTTTGTCCCGATCTTGGCTGTCGTGTTCAACCACTGGTTTCGGCAGGGGTCCATCCCCGGTCGGATTACCAGGGGCGTGATCACGCTGTTGAGAAAAGGCAAGAAGGTTGGGAGGGAATTAGATGATTACAGGCCCATAACTCTGCTAAACACAGAGTTAAAGATTTTGGCCAAGATCCTGACGAATCACTTGCAGCTAGTTGCCGAGTCTCTGTTGGGACCGGATCAGACTTGTTCTGTGAAGGGACGAACAATTCAGAGCAACCTGCACTTGATTCGCACGATCGTAGAGGGTGTAGAAGACGACGATGAGGCCGAGCTGATCAATTTGGATCAGTCCAAGGCATTTGATAGGATTGACCATGGCTACCTGGCTGCTGTCCTGCAGGCCGCCGGATTCAAACCCGACTTCAGCCGCTGGATTAGCCTTCTGTATCGCTCCCCCAAGGCTGGGGTACAGGTGAACGGGAAGCTGTCGGGCGCTTTCGCGCTGTCTAGGTCGGTCCGACAGGGTTGTCCACTGTCGTCTCTCCTTTACGTCCTGGCGTTGGAGCCGCTACTTCGCCGGCTGAGGGATGAGACGTGCAGTCCGGTCCTACGTGGAATTGCTGTCCCTGGCGGAGCTCGAGCCAGGGTTTCCGCGTACGCCGATGACGTAACGACCTTTGTGTCCTCCCGCAGGGACATAGAGGCGGTACAGCAGGCGCTTGAACGGTACGAGAAGGTGACAGGGGCCAGAATTAACCGCGACAAGTCATCCGGCTTGCGGCTAGGTGCCTGGAAGGGTGTTTCCCTCCCGGGGCCCTTCAGCTGGACGGACGGGCCGGTCAAAATCCTCGGAGTTTGGTTCGGTCCGGACTTACAGTTGGAGAAAAACTGGTCAGAAGTACTGGCAAAGGTCGGCGCGTCGGTCAAGATTTGGCGTCGACGGAGTCTCTCCGTGAAGGGCTTGGCGGAGGTGTGTAACACTTACCTCTTTCCCATGATCCTTTACCGGCTGTCAGTACTTCCCCTTTGCGACGATCATGAGAAGGCGCTCGAGCGTTTGCTATTCTCCTGTCTGTGGAGAGGACACAAACACATGGTCGGCAAAGGAGTCTGTTGCCTCCGTCCGTGTCATGGGGGTCTGGGGATGCCACACTTGAGGAGCCATGTGCTCGCTTCGAGGTTGGCATTCCTCAGGCGCGCGTTGGAGGAAGATCGGTTGCTTGCGGGGGTAGTGAGGGACATGTTCCCTTGCCTTACCATCACCCCCCCGACCCGATGGCTGACCGTCAGGCCTTGGGTGCGACCGAAATTCCTGCTCGAATGTCTGGCGGCCTTGCAGGCCATTCCACGGTCCAGTGACCTTTCACAGCCTAGGAAAATCTTCTATTGGGGATTAGTGGAGGGTGCCGTGAAGGATAAGCTGTGGAGTAAGCTCGGCATGTCGGGGGTGGAGTACCGCTCTCATTGGTCTTGGGCGCCAGGTGCGGATTGGCTCAGCAACTCTGAGTTTTCTCTGACCTGGCGATTGGCTCGGAATGGTTTGTCGCTCAATGACAAGCGTTTCGCAATGGGCCTGGCGGATTTGCCAGATTGTGAGCGTTGCAACCATGGAATCAAGGAGACGTCCGCGCACGCCTTCTTCCATTGTTCGCGCGTTCGCCCGTTGTGGGAGCGTGTCGGCGAGTTGACTGCTCGTATCGCGCCGCGGGAGCTTGTGCTCATTGATCGCGCATACGCTGTGGACAATGTGTCGCCCCCGTACTCTGGAGTGAAACGGATGGTGTTTCTGTCGCTACTGGCCACAGCTAGAATGGTGATTTGGACGACGCGTCTGGAGGAAGTCTTGCGGGGAGGCCGTCTTTCGGATCAGGATCTAATCCGATATTTTGAGCACCAGCTCAAAATGAAGATTAGAACTGAACGGAAACGGCTGCACCCGACAGACTTTGGCAAAAGGTGGATATATGCAGCGAGCCTGGTTCGCGTGACCGGGGCTAGTCTTGATTTTCTCTTTTAGATCTGCTAGTCGCATCGGGGTGGATTCCTTTGGAACCGCTCCCGCGGTTAAGGTAAGCATTCTTTTGTGTATCTAGTTAATGTGAGTGAATGTGTTGTCCCGGCCTGTTCACGGCTCCACTGCTTTTGTTATGATCCAGTTCGAGATCCCCATTGTCCATTGTTTTTTGTGTCCCGTTTTATTCTCGGCTGGGTCAGCCTTATACATTCTCCAGTCCAATTTATTTTTGTACCCTGTTTCTCCATTCCCCTTAGAAAGAGAGCCTCTTGATTTTGTCTGTTAAGGCAGAATACAGCGGCCTCTTTAATTATGTGGGTGTGTTTGGGTCTTACTAACACCATGTATATACTATTCATTTGTAATTATGTTTGTTTTGGGGATTTTTGTTTCTTCATACCCCCTTCCCATCATACCATTTCATGTACAAATTTTTAAAAAAGTTATTTTTGTAAAATATTGTAAAAACACAAATTTTTATGTACATTTGGGGCGTTTTTAGGTTCCCGGTATGGTTTTGCGGTATTTTGGTGCAAGATAAGTATGAGTGTTGATGGACAAATTTTTATGGTGAATGAGAATCATTGTAACGTATGTATGGGTCGTGAATCTGATTAGCTAGATATAGGATAGAGTACTGAAGACCAACCCGAGTTTTGTTCCCCCTCCCATATTTCGGCCTTGAGCCATAATTCTTGTAAAAAGGAATAAATAAAACCAACCATTTCCTACCCCAGGTCACTACGGATTGGAGGTCCCTTTCAAGTACGGCAGCTAGGTTCACTTTGTCGTCCACACCTGGTTTCTGATCGATGCGGGAGTAGATTGTTGTGTCGTCGGCATACATGCCAACTTGGGATCTAATGGTGTCGGGGAGATCATTAATGTAGATCAGAAAGAGCGTGGGACCTAGGATAGAACCTTGAGGGACGCCCGCGTTCGTCTGGTAGTTTTGGGAGGCATGCCCATTTAATACCACCTTCAATGTGCGGTTAGAGAGGAAAGACTGGATGAGGTCAAACAGATGTCCAGTTATCCCATAGCTCCGCAGTTTGCACAAGAGGCCAGCATGCCAGACCCTGTCGAATGCTTTGGAGATATCCAAGGCAACGGTTCGGGCTTCACCATTCTTGTCAAGTGCCTGGTATATGTACTCGGTAATGGTCGTTAGCATATCAGCAGTAGACCTGGTGAAGCGAAACCCATACTGTTTGACAGAGAGAAGCCATAAGTTGGCCATAAGATGCTGAATCACCTCGGCGTTGATAATGGCTTCGAAAACTTTGCCAAAGATTGGAAGGAGACTAATAGGACGGTAATTGGCGGTGTCTGAGGGTTCGCCAGAATTCTTAAATATAGGTACAACACAGGAGGACTTCCAACAGGCAGGAAAGCAGGAAGCAGATAGGCAGAGGTTATAGAGTTTAGAGAGGACAGAGGAGAGTTCTGGGGCACATTTCTTCATTACTATGACTGGGATTCCGTTACCGCCGCTCGCTTTGTGTGGGTCAAGTTGCGCAATTATCTTGGCGACCAGCGAGGGTGTAATGTGGACGCTATTTAGTTGAGCCTTAGTTCTGGGTGGGAAGTCTGGTGTAGGTATTCCTAAGGAGTCCAGTGTCGAATTGGTTGAGAATCTACGGGCAAAGCATTCAGCCTTGTCGGCTGGGGAGGTGAGAACTTCAAATTCATTGATTAGTGGGGGTATTGAAGTCTTGTTCCTGCTGAGCACGCTTTTGCAGAGACGCCAGTAATCTTTGGAGCCAAACTTAGAGGATGCTATGCGTTGCCTAATTCTGGTAGCAAACGCCCTCTTGGCTTCGTTCAGTACTTTTTTACACTTGTTCCGTGCTGAGGTTAAAAGGCGCCTGTTTTGGTTCGACGAGCAGCTTCGATAGAGCCGGAAGAAATGGTTCCGGTGGGCAATAGCGGCCGAGCAAGTGGGTGAGAACCAGGGGAACGAATTTGGTTTTAGTTGGAATTTTCTGGCAGGGATAAAAGCATCGATGCCAGCCTTAACCCAAGAAGAGACTTCGGAGGCACAGTCTTCGACAGGAAGATCAAAGACGTTGTTCCAGGGGACGTCGCAGAGGAAGTCCCTGAACGAGTCCCAGTCAGCTCTTTGGTAGCAGTATGATATTCTGCTGGTCTGGTTTTCTTGGGTAGAGTTAGTGCGGATTGATATGTTTACGGAGACTACGGCGTGGTCAGAGTTCCCGAGGGGGCAGAGTTGCTGGTAGTGCAGGAGTCTGGGATGGAGGTAAAACAAAGGTCGAGTAAAGAGTCCCTTCCGTTAGGGTTTTTAGAGAAACGCGTGGGGAAGTCCACCACTTGCGTTAGAGCTTGGGCTATTGAAAAGTGCATGGTGCGGATCCCAGCAAGGTCGGTGGCTGAGTTTTCAAGCCACTTGGTGTGGTGGGCGTTAAAATCGCCAAACACAAATATATGGGCAGATGGGTGAGAAGAAATGGCCCTGTCGATGTTAGTAGAGATGCAATCAAGTAATGTACAGTCAGAGGAGGAGGGGGAGCGGTAGAGGAAGAAGAGATAGCTAACCGAGCTTAGAAGTGAGAGACGGAAGCACATGAAGGAATGAGCAAGGGATTCAAGAGATGTAAACCCTGGCTAGGTGGAGATGTTCGCTGACATATACACCAAGCCCATGCATATGGACATTGGAGTCCTTCCTGAAGAGAGGAAGGTAACCAGGAACGAACAGCTCTGAAGAGGGGATAGAAGGGTCAAGTTTAGTCTCACATATAGTAAGATATCGGGTGAGTTAGTTAGAAGGAAAGACTCTACACTATTAAAGTTACTGCGAATACCTCGTATATTTGTGAAGGTAACGCAGATAGGTTTGGGCGATTTACGACTAGCTGGTTTAGGCTTGCTATTTTGTTTGTTTAATTTCATGTTGGTTATAGTTGTGGATAGAGAGAGGTCTAGAGTAGGGTCAGATGGTCGTTAATTGCAGCAGGTGAAGGATGGTGAATGGCGCCGCCTGAAGCATAATGTGGCCTCGGGGTTGCCCATCGGAAATTCATGCAGGGACGCCCGTCCATGCGCGAAATGGCACTACAGGAAACCCGATATTATTCAACTGTTGATCAGAGCAGCCTCTCGAGACGCTACGCAATAGTTCTGGTTCCCAACTACCAGTCGGAAGCAGCAACCAGGAAACTGCCAACCCGGTACCCTCAGAATGAAGAGACCTTGCCACCATACTCACCAACTGCAAAAAGCTTCCAGCCGAACCGACATAAAGACCGAAAAAGAGAGAGATGAAGCGGGAACCCCTTCCTAAACAATAAACAAGGCAATCACCTCTACTCCTGTCCAAAAGAAGTGGGTGGAGTGTGAGACCGGGCGATAGAAGGTACTATCTACTCCAATTAAAAAAAAAAGAATAAATGTGTGACTGAAGTTTAAGTTTTAACTTAGTATAAGTGAAACCTAAATTTGATAATTAAGAACAATTTACACAAGAATTACGCAGAAAAGATAAGAACCGAAAAAAAAAAAAAATAAAAAATACAAATAAAAATAAATAAATAATTCAAAAAATAAGATCACACTGGCTAAACTCACCAAGTTGCAGGCTAGGTGACAGAAAAAAGTTAAGAAAATTTCAAAAATTATCTTCATTTTGTTTCTTCTATACAGTTCTGGAAAGTTTAAGTTACCTTAAGTAAGCAGTAACAGACAGTAGTGTGATGGGTGGGGGATCACCTCAGAGCCATGTGTCCAGTTAGCAAGGGAGAGAGAGAGAACAATAAACTAAAAAAAAAAAAAACATGGCCGGTCTTAGAATTCCTACATATAACCAAAACCCTAATATACCAAACCTAAATTTGATAATTAAGAACAATTTACACAAATATTAGGCAGAAAAGATAAGAACCGAAAAAAAAATACAAATAAAAATAAATAAATAATTAAAAAAATAAGATCACACTGGCTAAACTCACCAAGTTGCAGGCTGGCTGACAGAAAAAAGTTAAGAAAATTTCAAAAATTATCTTCATTTTGTTTCTTCTATACAGTTCTGGAAAGTTTAAGTTACCTTAAGTAAGCAGTAACAGACAGTAGTGTGATTGGGGGGGGATCACCTCAGAGCCATGTGTCCAGTTAGCAAGGGAGAGAGAGAGAACAATAAACTTAAAAAAAACAAACATGGCCGGTCTTAGAATTCCTACATATAACCAAAACCCTAAACTGTTGCTCTTGATATCTCGAAAGTATTTGACAGAGTTTCGCATAGTGGCCTTAAGTGCAAGATCCAGATCTACGGTATTTCTACCGATTGTTTGATTTAATCCAATCGTTCCTATGAAATTGTAAAATGAAGTTGTTTTGAATGGGAAAGTTTCCAGATCCTTTCATACAAACGCGGGCGTCCTTCAAGGCTCTATCCTAGATCCTTCGCCATTTCTGATTTTCATTAATGATCTTCCTAATCAATTCCGAAGTTGGCATCTATGCAGACGACATCACCATTTACGCCCGTTTATTAAATCATCCCCTCAGGATGACAAAATAAATCTGGCTGCTGCACTTCTAAAGAATTTCCAAATGACTAGTAAATTTTAATGACTCCAAAACGAAGCTTCCCTCATTTAACCACCATAGAGAAACATTACCACTTACTATTAGAATGTATGACTCTAAACTTTTACACAGCAACTCACTGAGCCTCCTTGGCCACCACACCCTCTCAAATGACCCCAAATGCAATGACTACATTAAATCCATAGCTGTATTTACTGTTAGGAAAGTTGGTTCACTTGGTCGGGCCACGAATGTTTTCTCGTAGAATCCATTTTGCACATTTATAAATCTACCTTTCGTCTGTGCATTGAATACTGCTGCCATATTTGGTCGGGTGCTCCTGTCATTTATCTGGGTGGAACATACTGACAGATACAATATCAAAAAGTGTAAATACATCAATTACAATCTTTTAGCGATTTGATTCTCATTTATCTCTTTCATTTTCTTCGACATTCTTGTAGCGTTTCTAGTAGCTCAACTGTAACCCACTGCGTACCAGTGGCATTTCTGACTTGAATGGGAAGAAATATTATATAAAAATATGTGTGTGTGTAAATTTGATTGAAAAAACCATGAAGTTTCTTGTTGATTAATTATCTAACAGCAGTTAGCTAGCATTCCTTCATTTCAAAATCCTTGATATCGTTGCTCCATTCACTGGGGAACACATTTTCAGTAACTTTCAGTTGTATTAGATATTTTAATTGACTCTGAATGAGTTTTATGCGCTGGTTTTAAATCTAAAGTTAGTTTTTCTCGACAAGCTCTAGTTTGTATGCAATTTGAGCTTAATGAAATTGTACAAATGTAAACTTGCTTAAACCATGTATAAGCATTTTCACATCCAAATATATAGATAGCTTTTAATATTTTGATCATTCGTATTTTTTTCAGATTAAACATGGCTTCCAAAAATAGATATCATTTCAGAAACAAGCCTGATGTCTTTTGATACATATGTGAATGCTACACACTCAATCTTCAGAGATGTAACATATCCTTATTCGTCAAGCGTGACTACAAGGCATATTTTGAAGTTCACCTTGTGATCAAGACAAGCAATGGACTCCTCGGGTTGTGTGCCACAATTGTGAAGAAATGCTTCGTAAGTGGACCAAAGGAAAAAGCAAATGTCTGCCTTTTGGAGTTCCAGTGATTTGGCGTGAACCCAGCAACCATGTAACTGTCTGTTATTTCTGTATGGTAAACACAACGCGTGTTGGGAGGAAAAATCGACTTAAGATTACGTATCTGAACCTTCCCTCAGTTATTCGGCCTGTTTCGCACTCTGAAGAATTTGCTGTTCCAGTTTTCAAAGGCTTACCTTCATTGGACGATAAAGACATTGGACATGATACAAGCGAACAAGAGAGTTGTGACAGTGAATTGTCAGAGAAGTGTTCACAATCGGAGAAATGTACTTCAGACACTGAAACCTTAACTAACTTAATTAACTTCAGTCACACATTTATTCTTTTTTTTTAATTGGAGTAGATAGTACCTTCTATCGCCCGGTCACACACTCCACCCCCTTCTTTTGGACAGGAGTAGAGGTGATCGCCTTGTTTCTTGTTTAGGAAGGGGTTCCCGGTTCATCTCTCTCTTTTTCGATCTTTGTCGGTTCGGCTGGAAGCTTTTTGTAGTTGGTGAGTATGGTGACAATGTCTCTTCATTCTGAGGGTACCGGGTTGGCAGTTTCCTGGTTGCTGCTTCCGACTGGTAGTTAGGAACCAGAACTATTGCGTAGCGTCTCGAGAGGCTGCTCTGATCAACAGTTGAATAATATCGGGTTTCCTGTAGTGCCATTTCGCGCATGGACGGGCGTCCCTGCATGAATTTCCGATGGGCAACACCGAGGCCACATTATGCTTCAGGCGGCGCCATTCACCATCCTTCACCTGCTGCAATTAACGACCATCTGACCCTACTCTAGATCTCTCTCTATCCACAACTATAACCAGCATGAAATTAAACAAACAAAATAGCAAGCCTAAACCAGCTAGTCGTAAATCGCCCAAACCTATCTGCGTTACCTTCACAAATATACGAGGTATTCGCAGTAACTTTAATAGTGTAGAGTCTTTCCTTCTAACTAACTCACCCGATATCTTAGCTATATGTGAGACTAAACTTGACCCTTCTATCCCCTCTTCAGAGCTGTTCGTTCCTGGTTACCTTCCCCTCTTCAGGAAGGACTCCAATGTCCATATGCATGGGCTTGGTGTATATGTCAGCGAACAACTCCCCCTAGCCAGGGTCACATCTCTTGAATCCCTTGCTCATTCCTTCATGTGCTTCCGTCTCTCACTTCTAAGCTCGGTTAGCTATCTCTACTTCCTCTACCGCTCCCCCTCCTCCTCTGACTGTACATTACTTGATTGCATCTCTACTAACATCGACAGGGCCATTTCTTCTCACCCATCTGCCCATATATTTGTGTTTGGCGATTTTAACGCCCACCACACCAAGTGGCTTGAAAACTCAGCCACCGACCTTGCTGGGATCCGCACCATGCACTTTTCAATAGCCCAAGCTCTAACGCAAGTGGTGGACTTCCCCACGCGTTTCTCTAAAAACCCTAACGGAAGGGACTCTTTACTCGACCTTTGTTTTACCTCCATCCCAGACTCCTGCACTACCAGCAACTCTGCCCCCTCGGGAACTCTGACCACGCCGTAGTCTCCGTAAACATATCAATCCGCACTAACTCTACCCAAGAAAACCAGACCAGCAGAATATCATACTGCTACCAAAGAGCTGACTGGGACTCGTTCAGGGACTTCCTCTGCGACGTCCCCTGGAACAACGTCTTTGATCTTCCTGTCGAAGACTGTGCCTCCGAAGTCTCTTCTTGGGTTAAGGCTGGCATCGATGCTTTTATCCCTGCCAGAAAATTCCAACTAAAACCAAATTCGTCCCCCTGGTTCTCACCCACTTGCTCGGCCGCTATTGCCCACCGGAACCATTTCTTCCGGCTCTATCGAAGCTGCTCGTCGAACCAAAACAGGCGCCTTTTCACCTCAGCACGGAACAAGTGTAAAAAAGAACTGAACGAAGCCAAGAGGGCGTTTGCTACCAGAATTAGGCAACGCATAGCATCCTCTAAGTTTGGCTCCAAAGATTACTGGCGTCTCTGCAAAAGCGTGCTCAGCAGGAACAAGACTTCAATACCCCCACTAATCAATGAATTTGAAGTTCTCACCTCCCCAGCCGACAAGGCTGAATGCTTTGCCCGTAGATTCTCAACCAATTCGACACTGGACTCCTTAGGAATACCTACACCAGACTTCCCACCCAGAACTAAGGCTCAACTAAATAACGTCCACATAACACCCTCGCTGGTCGCCAAGATAATTGCACAACTTGACCCACACAAAGCGAGCGGCGGTGACGGAATCCCAGTCATAGTAATGAAGAAATGTGCCCCAGAACTCTCGTCTGTCCTCTCTAAACTCTATAACCTCTGCCTATCTGCTTCCTGCTTTCCTGCCTGTTGGAAGTCCTCCTGCGTAGTACCTATATTTAAGAATTCTGGCGAACCCTCAAACTCCGCCAATTACCGCCCTATTAGTCTCCTTCCAATCTTTGGCAAAGTTTTCGAAGCCATTATCAACGCCGAGGTGACTCAGCATCTTATGGCCAACGGGCTTCTCTCTGACAAACAGTATGGGTTTCGCTTCACCAGGTCTACTGCTGATATGCTAACGACCATTACCGAATACATATACCAGGCACTTGACAAGAATGGTGAAGCCCGAACCGTTGCCTTGGATATCTCCAAAGCATTCGACAGGGTCTGGCATGCTGGCCTCTTGTGCAAACTGTGGAGCTATGGCATAACTGGACATCTGTTTGACCTCATCCAGTCTTTCCTCTCTAAGCGCACATTGAAGGTGGTATTAAATGGGCATGCCTCCCAAAACTACCAGACGAACGCGGGCGTCCCTCAAGGTTCTATCCTAGGCCCCACGCTCTTTCTGATCTACATTAATGATCTCCCCGACACCATTAGATCCCAAGTTGGCATGTATGCCGACGACACAACAATCTACTCCCGCATCGATCAGAAACCAGGTGTGGACGACAAAGTGAACCTCGCTGCCGTACTTGAAAGGGACCTCCAATCTGTAGTGACCTGGGGTAGGAAATTTCAATGCCTCCAAAACAAAGCTGTTATCAACTAATCACCATAGACAATCGCATCTACCTCCCATTAGCATGGGACAGGCTAGTCTCCCAGAGAGTAAAATACTACGCCTCCTTGGCCTTACACTCTCGGCGGACCTCAAATGGAATGACTATATTGAATCCATTGCCAAATCTGCTGCTATGAAAGTGGGCTCCCTGTGCAGGGCCCGGAAATTTTTCCCAGCTGAATCTATTCTGCACATATACAAATCTACCATCCGCCCGTGTATTGAATATTGCTGCCATATCTGGTCGGGTGCCCCTGCTGCTCTCCTTGGGCTTCTTGACAAAATGCAATGGAGGATCTGTAACGTGGTTGATACTGACTTGGCAGACCGGCTGCAGCCGCTCTCACACAGGCGTGATGTGGCTTCCCTGTGCCTCTTCTACAAGTACTTTCATGGCTTCTGCTCCGAAGAGCTTAGATCACTGGTGCCGCCTAAGCACGAATTTACACGAGATACTAGATTAGCAACTAGGTCCCACCCTTTTACAGTTAAACAAATAAGATGTAACCGTAAATTCTACTCCAACAGCTTCTTTTCTCGCACTTCCCGCCTGTGGAACTCCCTTCCACAAGTCTGCTTTCCCGACAGTTACAATCTCCAGGTGTTTAAATGTAGGGTCAATAGACACCTCCTATCACACTAACTCCCAACTATTCTCACAACACTCTCATCTACCCAACCCTCATTCTCAGTATCCTTACCCGCTTATCACGCACCCTCTGTCATTTCCTATATTTAATCAGCCTTTCTCCACTCTACGTAGCCCCCTGCACAGTAGTGGCAGTGACATTCCTTGCTCGGGGTGAAACGCTTATAAAAAAAAAAATGCTTCCCTTGCAACTATAATTTTGATCTCTTTAAATCCAGAGCTTTCTGTATCTGGTATTCCTAAGCAGCTACCCATCTAGGTACTGACCAGACTCAACATTGCTTGACTTTGGGGGTCATATGGGAACTAGTGTTTCAACTTGATGTGGCCATTAGCAAGCTTGGTGAAGTGCAAGAAAAGTGAAAATAAAGTTTTTTACATGGAAAGTTAGATGATTGGTTGGTTGTTTTGTTTTTATGGCATATCAACCTTGGCGGGTCATTTATTGCCAACTAAATTTTATTTATTTATTGCTGGTAATACCTTTTTCTTTCAACAATTTATTGTTGTTTTTATATAAGTTTTGTGTCTAGTAATACTTTTTTCTTTTCGAGTGTCAAGATTCATTGGGATTTGTTTTTAAGGGCAGGGTTCCCAAGTCCTACCCTGTTATTTAACCCATAACTAGAGGGAAGAGACAGATTAATACCTTTTCCAAGGGTACCAGTGCTTAAGTGAATGCAGGGCAATCAACTGGAATTCGAACTTGGCTCACATATTTCTCTTTCCGAGCCAATATCCACTGCACCACAACGCACATCTGTCACTAAACGCTTACAGCACCTGGTATTCCCAAGCAGTCACCCTTCTAAGTACTGACCAGGCTCAACGTTGCTTAAGATCGGTGATTGGGCGAGAACCGGTGTATTCAACGTGGAAGAACCGACATCAAGTAGCAGTCTAAAACTCTTTTCTTCGTTTCTATTGAGATTTTCCTGTGTGTTAGCATTTTGCTCATCTTCTGGAACGCGTCCTTTGCCATGCCAATTCGCCTTCGGATCTCCGTGTCGCACTTTCCATCTCCTGTTAGAACACTTCCTAGGTACTTAAATTCTTGTACTTGTTTCATTCTGTTATTCTCCACCTGTATTTGGCATTTTGGATTGTATCTTTTGCTGATGACCATGCACTGTGTTTTCTTAAAGTTTATTTGTAGTCCCTTCTTGTCACTCTCCACTGCTACTTTCTGTATGAGGTCTTGTAGTTTCCTTTCCGTGTCCGCAATACAAATGCCAAACAGAAGTTACCCATACATTATTACATGGTATTCTTCCACCTGTTGACGCAATGGAAAAAGAGGCGTATGTGTACATAGTGAATAAGTCAGGAGTAGTTACATCATGTCCTGTTATGTTAAATAAAGAACAAGCCTGGTGATGTTGCCGGTCAAGGAATCTGCAAAATTAATGATACTGATATTAATGATACTCAAATGTCTTTAATCTAACACAAGACGTGTTGGAGCGTCTCGGCAGCGTAACTCATGCAAAAAGCAGTTTTATTCACCACAGGGAAACATGTTGCAGCTGGTCTGACCATGTAAATCTAAGAACCATGTGGAACAGTTAAAAAAATCTTATCCAGTTATCTAGCATCCTCATCTTATACACAAGTAATCAGCATTATTTTTAAGCGTGTTGCATTTTTCTTCACTCTATCTTTCTGTCTGTCTGTCTCTCTTTATATATATATATATATATATATATATATATATATATATATATATATATATATGCGTGTGTATATTTATATTATGGCCACTATGTACAGAGTTCGGTGGTCAATCGAGATAGGTTATGTTAAAGGTTAGTTTATATGTATAAAATGGGAAGATAAAGTCTGAGTTTAGACTGGAGCAGATCAAGATATTAGCAATCAGGGAAACATCCTCTTGGGAGTCTGTTACATAGTGCAGTGGTTCGTGAGAAGAAGTTATTTGGGTTGAAGTTTCTTGTTAACAATTAAATATGGAGGTAGTGGGAGTAGTTTGCTTCTATGTAAGTGGCATAGCTGGTCCTGGCCAGGAATGTTCTGACATTATTTTCATACTACATATACCCATATGTCTTTCTCGTTCTTTCAATCTTTCTCCCTCTCCATCTCTCTACCCACTTTTTTATACTTTTCTCTCAAGTAATAAGAAGGTCAATCAGATAAGTGTTATACGTTATACACGCTTGGGCGATCACGTGTTGAAAGAGACATGACTGACTGGGTACAAGATTTTCCTGCATTAAAAGATTTTCCTGCATTAAAAGATTTTCCTTGCCATTACTTTTTGCGTTAGACTGGTCGCCAACCAATCTATAGAAACCAGTCTGTTCTTATATATAGCCCATAGCTGGAGGGAGAAGCGACGGATTTCTACATTTCCTACGAATATTTGCGCGTATGTGAATACAACGAACAACAGGAATTCGAACTCGGCTTTCCGATTTCTCGTACTGATCCGATATTCAATGCACCACAACGCACATTCCGGATAAAGTAAAAACACGAAGAAGAAAAGACTGAACATGGGAGCGAAATTTCCGAAGTTCGATGACCGCATATTATTCCCTTTGATATATATATATATATATATATATATATATATATATATATATATACTGCGGTCTTTATTATAATATAGAGGATTATTAAAAATAGTAAAATCGTGATTATTCGTCTTCAGCTCAACAATATATTGTGCTTGTGCTGAATTACAATATTTAGTAATAATATAAAGAATTTTGCCACATTTTCTTTATAGAATTCTCTTTAAATATAAGTAATTTAGATAGTGAACATATAAATTTATAAATTTAATTCCCTTTCAAATGTTTTAGCATGCTGTAGGGCTTATTTATTTATTATTTCTTTTTTGAAAAAACTACCTCACAGGTAAAATGCAGTATTCTTAAGGGATATCGAAATTCAATCCCGGATACAAGAAATACAAACAAAAGAAAGATATTCTATGCAATGAATCAAATCGCAGGGTGAGATTAAACAGCATAAAACGCTTTAAAAAGAATTTAAACTTTTCAAAGAAGTGAAAATATTGAAAAATGACAAAACTACATTGGTTCATCTGTATTTAATCGTTTGGAACGATTAGGGGAAATAATTATAAAAAGATGAATGAATTGAAAATTCGATTCTGAGCTGAAAGTGTTCTGATGAAAACATCAAAATCCACAAGATTCGTGAGAAGAATAATTGGTAGAATAGCTGTCAAGTAATCTTTTGTGAATCACACAATATATTATTACGGAAAAGAAAAACTTTTTTAATTATTATTTATAAAAATAGTATTTGTAAAAATTATTATTTTTTGTTTTTTTATTTATCATTATTACTTGATTCACGGAATATAATTTGTTGTAGTAATTAGACCTTAACGTCTGTCATATATATATTTCGTTGTGCCAATAGGCGGCGCGTGCTAAACATTAACTTCAAATAATCAACATTTGAACTCATAAAGTGAGGAAAATATACACGCTTTTTTTAATCCTAAAAGAGAGAGCTGTATTATTTTAACTCTTGTGAGGACTAAAGCTTTAGGATTTGCAGAGAAGTTAACCGAAAAATTAAAAAAAATGAATTACGAAGAAGTAATAAAAGCTGTCGGTGGTTGTGGACGTTACCAAATATTCATGCTGAGTTTCTTGTACATGTCAACGATATTTGATGGATTACAGATAGGCTCTATGATTTTCATCGTGCCTGGAATAAAACACAGGTAATGTAATTTTTAATATTAATTTTAATTGCAATTTGTCATTTATTGATATATTGTAATTTTATTTGTGCCGATAATTTTTATTGTTATGTTGTAATTTGCTTGTGCCTATAATTCTGTAACGTATAAGTTATTAGTCGCAGTTTTCCATTGTTTTCTATCGAACAATTCTATCGAAAAATTATGTTTTAGAGTATAGATTCATATTGAAAAGACTGAATCACTCGTATGTGTCATCTTAGAGTAATACTTTGAAATAAAGATAAAAAGAAGGTCATGATCTTAATAGAAACTACTCCACCTTTCAGAAATTTTGATTTAGATTGAGATACCAATTATGATATATATTCTGTATTACTATTACTTAGTGTATTTATGATTGTAAAATCGGTATTTCCATTGTTTATTTTCTGTAGAAACCAAAAAACTAATTTCATATATAATATATGTGTGTATATCTTAGTAATAAGAAGAACTAATGGAATAGCAATCCCCAGTTCGTAGCATTTACTTTTTAAAAGTGCTCCATACATAGAGCAATATGTATAGTAATATTTTTTTATTTTTATTGGCTTCATATATATGTGCTAATTTCTGTATCTATATCTACGTTTGGAAAGTTTTGAAGATTAAAAAAAAGGATTTAACAACCGAAATATTTAATTTGTATGAACATTATTTTTATTCAATACTCGTATTTGAGTAGATATTCTGTTTTTTATCAAACAATATATATATATATATATATATGAAAATGTAAACCTGAATACTATTAGGCATGTTAAAAACGGAGCAACCGCTTTTGCTCTCGCACTTCAGGCCTCAGCGGTAAATTAACTTAAATTAAAATAAATTATTGAATGAATAAAGGGAAGGGAAGAAAGAGGATAAAAAATGTAAAAAAAAAAAAAGAACCAGGTTGCTTCGTTTTTAACATGTCTAATATTATTCATCTATATACTTTCATATCTATTATCAAATTCTGTACCTTGAAAACCATCTTTATATATATATATATATATATATATATATATATATATATATATATATATATATTGTGTATTTGGGCAACAATCTCTCTTTTAGGCAGGTTACATTAAAAATGACAGACAAGGTGTTATCATTAAGTTTTTATATTTATTGTTGCTTTCCTTGGTGGCTGCCGAGTCATGTAATTTTAAAATTGTGTATTCGGACAACAAACTCTCTTTTATGCTTGTTTCATTAAAATAACAGACAACACACACACACACACACACACACACACTCTCTCTCTCTCTCTCTCTCTCTCTCTCTCTCTCTATCTCACATACACACGCACACATACATCATATATATATATATATATATATATATATATATATAAATTTCCATTTTGTTACAAATACTAGCCATATAATGCACGGTGCAACAGAAAAACCTTCCAGACTGCATTAGAAGCGAAAACCATCAACAGTAATTTCTTGGCATTTGTTGGAAGTATTGCCGCCGCACTCTCTATTATCTACAAAGTTTTAGCGAATGAACGTAAAAGACATTTACACAAACTTGATATAAAATTAGTCACATTCAAAAACTATTATAAAATTTAACCGTTGCAAAATAAGGGGTCTACCAAATAGAATATAAAACAACGCTCCCCACCCACCACCATGACAAGCAAAATGAGCATCGAAACATTACAGAAAAGAGTATAAAAGGCATTTCAAATTTAAAAACAAATTCTATGTTCTTTAATGCCTCCGGAACATTCATGATTATAATTTCAAATGTGAAAAGACAATTGTAATAGATAATACTTAAAATGAACTCAGACGAATATGCAAGAAATCGCTTTAATATACGAAAACAATGTAATGAATATATAAGCGAATTATTTCAGTTTATTGGCTGATTAAATTAATACTAAAAATTGTTAGATGTGTTTTAATAAAAAATATATATCACGTACTCAGTCGAAGATGCATTAACAGTGTTTTTAATCTATGAGTTCACTAGAGTTCATATACCACGAGACTATTTCAGTTTATTACCTCTTCATAATAAATCAGTACTTAAACTTTGTAGGATATCTTTTAATAAAAAATTAATATAACTTACTCAGACAAAGTTGCATTGAAAGTGTCTTTAATCTCCGTATCACTACGGTTAAACTACTACAAGACTATTTACATTTATTACGTTTTCTTACTAATTAAATACTAAAAACTTTAATAAAGAATTGATATAATTTTATCAAGCAAATATATATTGAAAGTGTTTTAATGTAGGATTATTTCTATCCCTCTTCTTACTAAATAAGTACTGAAGCTATTTTGTATGCCTAATTCTTATAAGTAACTAACTAGAAAAATAAACTGAGTTGAAATTAGTGATAATCTATTTTCTATAGCCGTGTATCCTAAGTAGAAAATCAAGCATTAAGACGCCTAAGGTGAATTCCGCTAATGCATATCTTATTAAAATAAACTTATTTTACTGATGGCGTTGGTTAAACGGTAAAACCTGTCAAAATAATTTTATTTTGTCAAAACAAAATACCTTATATATATATATATATATATATATATATATATATATATATATATATATATATACTTTATTTAAAATTAATTTAATTTACATTGTGACACGGATATTTCTATGTTTCCAGATGTGCTGATAAAATTATTTTTTCAGCGAATACTTAGTACTACCAATGTAAATCTTTCTATTACTAGGGTTTTTAGTAGAAGAAATATTACATTCATAAACGACAGATTCGGCAAGGAATCACTTATGTTTCAAAAAACAATCTACAGGGTTTCTACAATTACATTTATTTTTGTATAAATTATTATTTTCATTTTTTGGATGGTTCTTTTTTCTATTTAGGTTTAAATTTTTAAAAAATATAATAATATTTTTTTATAATTTTTTCCAGATTATCCGTACAACTATAACTTAATTTTAGAGTATTTTTATTGAAAATCATGCTTAATACATTATATTTTGGATAAATATAATAAGTAAAGAACAAGTGGGAAAAAAGTGTCTTTAATCAAACATGTTTCACTTTTAACAAGCTTCTTTAGAGATTTATTAAAGACGAATAACACAAAAAATCCATAGATATTACGTTGATTGAGTTATAGTTTCATTGGTCAGATACATGTGATAAAGCAACCTATGAATATTAAATGTACAAGAAAAAAACTTGCGCCTGTTTAAGTTTGTGTACCAACGTGTAAAAAAACATTAGATGTTTATTATGAATGTAAGTATATGTAAGCTAAAATGATGTTTGCTAAGCGCATCAAAACCAAAGACAAACTAAGTGTATGTACAAGTTGATAACATTAATTCGTCGATAACCATTAGTTTTATTATTATTTGTTTATATTTTTATTTTGTTTTATTATTTAATATTATTTATTATGGTATATAATTAATTCTGATTAATTGTAATATTGCAATTCTTTAGTATGGTAATTTATATGTATGTTTCTTATTTATATATTATTACTTAATTATGTTATTGTAATAATTTTAATACATATATATTTAGTATTTTATTATTTCATTGAAAATTTCAACCGTTAACATTATTTTTCAGAAAATTACTTTTATTTATAAAAAAGTTCGCATTGTATATTTATACATTATTTTCACTAGAATATTAAACGGAAATATATTTTGTTTCCGATTGATACTTAAATACGCACATATTCGTACATGATTCTTTCATACACATACATTCACACATGATCTTCTCACGTTATTTAGAATAGAAAATTCATAACTGATTCTCTCATTTTATTTAAAAAGTAAATACGCTCCCTCACTCATACACTCATTCACACATACTAATGTTATCGACATATAATTAACACACACTTAATTCGTCTATGGTTTGGATGCGCTTAACATACATTATTTTCGTTTACATATACTTACATTCATAATAAACATCTGTTTTATTACGCGTTGTCACACATTAAAACAGACACAAGTTTTTTCTTCTACCTTTAATATTGATAAATTGCTTTAACACAAGTGACACGTATCTAACCAATGAAACTATACCTCAATCAGCTTTTAGTCAATAGACACTTTTAAGGATTTTATTTTTCTAACGTTACACACACACACACACACACACGCACACACACACATTTTGATGGGTAAATTGTTGCCATTTTATATTTCTATTTCGAGCATGCACGTTGTTTGTTTCTGTTTTACTAACTGCACAGTATAGTAGGGTGAGTTAGACACCATCGGATAACTAAGAGGACCAAGATATTCAGATGACAAACATATATGTGTGAGTCGTCTACATCTATTTACAAAATCATCCAACGACTCTTCTTGTTTCTGTTTGTACGACATTAGTTTTAAACGATTGACTCTGAAATTTTCTTTTGGTTCTAGCTGCTATTACCTCTTTTGAATTTGAAAAATACATAATTTAGATGCAGTTAGGATACATCATCAGTAATGTTACTCTGGTTCATTGACGGTTTCGGTCCTTGAAAAACATCATACATTCTCCCCAGGTTGACCCAGCCAAGGTTGATCAGGCCTCGGCCTGTGTCCTAATCTCTATTTGCTACGTTATTGGAATGCAAAATGTTTTGGTTGCACAGAAGAAGTGGAAAAATTTCTTGAATAAGGTCGTCCACAAATAAATGAATGTCCAGTGATAATATGTACATGGTTCCAGTAAATATCCGGAAATATATAAATTAAAATAAATTGATATTCGTGATATTAATGTGAAGATGAATAGTTAAAATATCTAAATGGCTAGATAGTAAAAACTCATTAAATATACTAAAATAAATACATAAATTACGATGTGGAAGATACCATTCAATAGGGATGAAGGAATATGCTATTAAAAAATCGAAAATCGTACCGAATACGGTAAATATGTAAATAACTAAAATTATAAACGAATGATATTAGTGTAATATTTCTGATTAAAAAAAAAACAAAAAAATACGGGGGTTGTAAAGATAAATGAATAGATAAAAACTGGAGCAAAATACAAAAGTAAAGCTAATGATATTAATGAAATATTTGGGATTATTAAAAAAATGATTGATATAAATAGATAAATGAATAGATTAAAAAAATCGTCGTATTTAGTGACATTAATCTAGGTTATTACATTTCCTCACCATGGTTTTTGGTCTATCGGACACTAAGGTTATTTTGTCCCATCTAGGTATTATTATTTTGGCATATCCAAATCCAACTGGACGACCTCAGAGTTGTATCTAGGATTGTTTGAGACATTTTCCTCTTTTTTTTTTAACCCTGTAATTCCCATTTTATTGAAGGCCAAATTTAAAGATTTCCCAGCGAAACCCCTCACACCAATTTCGATTGGGTAGCATATTGCTTGCCATCCTCGTCTTCTACACTCATCAACAAGTTCTTGGTATTTGTTCATTTTGTGTTGGTGTGCAACTTCCATGTTCTCCTCCCATGGGACTGTTAGTTCCCACAGAATAATCTATTTTGTTAAATTCGAAAACAAGACCATATCTGGTCGTAAGGAAGTACTTAGAATGTGTTCTGGTAACCTCAGTCGACATCCTAGGTCTACCATGAGTTGCCAATCTGAGGCTGAGGAAAATACACATCTTCTGGGTATCTTACATACTGGTCTTTTTTCGTTCGCCCTTACAAATTGAATTTTCCCTTTCTTTGGGTTAAATTTTGAACTCCGGGTGGCTGTGTTGAATATTTCGGTTAGTTTCTTTAAAACTTTATAATGGCGCCAGCGATATCTCCCATCACTTAATGCCTTGGGACAACTACTAAGTATATGTTGGAGTTATGCTCTTCCTGAATATAACTTGCATGAAGGAGTTTCTTTTTTTCCCCAAATATGGAGGTTCACAGGGTTTGGTAGTGTATCATAAACTGCATTGATCTGGAATTTTGTATATGTGAATTCATTCCATAATATCTCAGACCAAGTAATTTTCCGTTTTGTTATGTTCTTCCATCTGGTCCATGCTCCTTGCTGGCTTAATCCCACCATTTTTGTGATTCTATCCTCCTCCACACTAGCTCTTACTTCATTCTGGAGAAGTGTTTGGTAATCTTTCTTATTTGTCTTGTCCAAAGGTTCCCGCTGGATGTAGCCTAGTCCCATTGTCCCTTCTGCAACAGTTCCTATAATTGTTTTCAGTTTTAGCCTCTCTTCAGCCAACCATAATTCTCTTCCTGCATTCCATTTCTTGCCAGTATGTACTAATATCCCGGCGTCGGCAACTTTAGGGTCTTTAGAATTTTGGTACATCAGAACTTCTCTTGTGCGAGAGACCTTATATTCTTCGACTAACCCACTAACGGGCAGTTGTATTGGGTTTTTCTTCCCGTATAGGGCTGTGCTGCTTAGTGAACGTGGTAGGCCAAGCCATTTCCGAATAGAACTACTAATCTTCCTTTCTAGGGACTCAACTGCCAATATTGGCACGCGATAAATCATTAATGGCCATAAAATCCTGGGTAAAATTGCGTGTTGGTATAGCCAAGTTTTAAAACGACCTGGCAGCCTAGACTTATCAACTTTTTTCATCCATATTGTTAGGTTGTTGATTGTCTCATTAATGGAGGTCGTATCTTTTAACATGTGGTGGAATACTTTTCCTAAGCTTTTTACTGGTTTCTCTGTCAGAGTGGGAATGTCTTAGTCTGCGATTCGGAAACGGAATTTATTGACCACTTTTCCTTTTTTTTTATGACGACTGATCTTGATTTTATCGGTTTTAATTTCATTCTGGCCCATGCAATAAGCTTCTCTAAGCCACGTGCTAAACACCTACATCCAGTGACAGAGACTGCTGTAACTGTTAAATCGTCCATATAAGCTCTTATTGGGGGTTGCCTTATTCCAGATTTGGTAATAGGACCACGGCATTCCTTTTCAGCAGATTTGACGATCATGTTTAATGAAAGGGTGAAAAGTGAAGCAGATATTGTGCAGCCAGTGATAATTCCCTTTTTTAGTCTATGCCAGTCCGATCTCACTGGTCCCGATGAGATCCTTATTTGAAAATTTTCATAGTAATCCAGGATAAGCGTTGTAATTTTACTTGGAACGTGATATTTTTCAAGAGTAAGCTCCACCAGTTTGTGTGGAATGGACCCGTAAGCATTAGCCATGTCCAACCACAAAACGGCCAAGTCCGGGCCTGGCTCCTCCTGCGTCTTACCAGGTAAATTACCTGTGCGGTGCACCTGGCTTTGTTGTACCAAACATTTCATACGGGTCTGGTGGATCTTTAGACCACGTTCATTTTTGCATTCTTTACCGCAGATACATGTTGGTTTCATAGTCCTTTGGGCTTTAGCGCAAGTCGTTCTCGAAAAGTCTGTCCTATTGGGGATCTCATCCTCCCCACCTCTCGGGATCCCCTGGGGGTATTTATCTGCAGTGATACTCGTAGCTGTTCTTCGGGCCTTTCTTATTGGAAGTTGCGAGTTGAGTTGCTGACACAACACGCCCCGTTTGCCGTCTTTCCGAACTGTCAGCTGACTCTCCAGCAGTCACCAAGACTATTCCTTGGTGGTCAGCAGGTCTTCTCCCTGCCGTCACTATTCAGTACAGGGGGAAAAATTTGAAAAATAGATCATTTAGATGCAGTTAGGACACATCATCAGTGATGTTACCTATAACCTATTAAAAATAATTTCAGGAGAACGTTTTTCCTCCTCCGTCAACGACCACGTGTTAAATCTTTTCAGTCCTTCATTACCGATTTGCAGTAAAATGTAGTTTACTTGCTGTTCTGTTTTTATTTTGTTAAGAATAAAATCCAGTTCCAAACGTTGTTTGAATAATTTAAAATTTTCGGCGGGATTTGGAGTTTCCCAATCCATTAAAGGAATATTGTTACGAGACATCGTAGATAGACAGTAAACACGTTGCGAGTTATGTTGTTATGAAAAGAGAGTGGTAGTAGCAGATTCAAGTTGGCGGTCAATCGAGCACAAAATGATCACACGTGGAGAGTTAAAAAAAGTTTGAATAAAATACCTTGGCAATGTTCGGGTATTCTGTGAAAGACAACATTTTTTCCTTTGCTTCGTTGTTATTTCCAGTGCTGTTTTTGTTGTTGTTGTTGTTGTTGTTGGTTTGTTCGGTTTCGGTTCGAAGTGTTTTTTGCCTGTTATTGCAAATAATAGAAGTTGATTTTTTATTTTCGTAGCTGAAAAAGTTATCTAATGTCGTTTCATTGTTTTTACATCCCAAGCTGGCACCATATAAAGATGTTGATGTGTTGAGGCGTGGTAAATTGCAACAGAGACTTCGTTATATGATTTTTTTTAATCATTTTACCCCGAGCAAGGTGGAAATGCCACTGGTGTGCGGGGAGCTACATAAATGTAAGAGAGCTTAATTAGAAGAGAGTGAGGAGTACAAACCAAATTGAAAGGAGCGATAGAAAGATGAGAATGCAGGTGTGATGGCAGGTACATAGGTGGAGAGAAAGGGCAGGATATACGGGGTGGGAAGAGAGCTATAGTCCAGTGGTTAATAGATGAGTATTGACATTGCATTTAAATTCTTGGAGATTGTAGCCATCAGGAAAGCAAGAATATGGGAGCGAGTTCCACAGGCGAGAAGTGCTAGAGAAGAAGATGCAGGAGTAGAATTATCGTCTGAATTTGGTTAACCTAACTGTGAATGGGCGGGACCCAGTTGCCAGTCTGGTTGCACGAGTAAACACCTGTTGAGGAGGCACCAGTGACTTAAGTTCGTCCGAGCAGAAGCCATGAAAATATTTATAGAACAGACAAAGGGAGGCCACATTTCGTCGGTGGGGAAGTGGCTGCGGTCGAGCCGCCAAGTCAGTACCTATCACATTACAGACTCTCCTTTGGAGCCTGTTGAGGAACACTGAGGTGAACGGCAGGGGCGCCTGACTATAAATGGGAGCAGTACTCTATGCACGGACGGATGGTTGACTTGTATATATGCAGGATGGATTCGTTTGTTAGCAAGTCGGCCGTGGACCTGGCAAAGCGGAAGCCATATTGCCTGTCAGAGAAGAGTTTGTGGGCAGTAAGATGTTGAACTATTTCAGCACTGATTATGGCCTCGAACACTTTCTCGAATATCGGTAGAAGACTGATAGGGCGATAGTTGGATAGGTCCGAGGGTTCACCACAATTCTTAAATACAGGAACGACTGAAGAGAACTTCCAGCATGAAGAAAAGCAGGAAGCAGAAAGGCAGTAAACAGCTTAGAGAGGACAGGGGAAAGTTCAGGAGAACACCTCTTAAGGACTATCACCGGGATTCCATCGTCTCCACTCGCCTTATGGGGGTCAAGTTTTGAAATTACTCTGGATACTACTGTCGGGGTAATATATACGTCGTGCAGTTTGGCCTCAGTTCTAATAGGGAAGTCGGGTGGGTATACTCCAGATGAGTCAAATGTGGAGTTGGATGAGAATCTGCGGGCAAAGCACTTAGCTTTGTCCGCAGATGACGTGAGAACCTCAAATTCATTGTTTAAAGGAAGTATTGAGGATTTGCTATAGTTCAGCAGTCGTTTTCAAATTCTCCAATAGTCCTTGGAGCCGAAATTGCGGTCAGCTATGCGCTGTCGCATTCTCTCAGCAAACAATCGTTTAGCGTCATTTAGGGCTTTCTTGCACTCGTTGCGAGCAGACGTGAATAGGCGCCTATTTTGATCAGATGACTGTCTCCGGAATAGGCGGAAGTAATGGTTCCTGTGGGCAATGGCGGCCGGGCAGGCAGGAGAGAACCACGGAGAGGAATGAGATTTTAGGCAATACTTCTTGCTGGGTATGAAGGCATCAATGCCAGCTTTCACCCATGACGAGCCCTCAGAGGCACAGATTTATTTGACATATATTTATATAAAGAGGATATACGTATTGTTCTAAGGTATACTAGGCGTGAAGTGAAATATTACTTGTCGAATCATACGCCAAGCGGTTAGATGTAAATTGCGTGTAGGAAAATAGTTCCATAATATTACTACACATGCAGACATAAAAATTAATGTCTATCTAAAGGCATAAATCTGAATTAATATAGATACAGCTTTTCATTTTTATTTGTTTATTTGCTTATTTTTCACCTTGTTTTCTATCTCTTTTACCCTATTTCATAATTTTTTTATTTTAATGACATTCGCTCTCCGAAAATAATATTTATTTAATATATACTTCCGAGCTCTGTTACATCGAGCACTGTTTTATTAACACGAGAAAATACTTATATATGTGTGTGCAGTACTTGCATGTATATCCATAAGCATATATATATATATATATATATATATATATATATATATATATTGAGAATAAATTGGATGCCTTTATAAATCCATTGATAATAGTTTATTTCGCGGAAATCTTAGAAAACCGCTCAATCAGACAAAAATTCTTCACAAAAATGAATGGGATAGATTTATCTAGACGAAAAGAATCATAAAACCAAAAAGATTAGTACTTACAAACCTAAAATACTATTACCTTCAGAATGAAAAAACAAACAAAAAAAAACAAACAAACAAAAAAAAAAAACAAAAAAAACAAAAATAAAACAACTAATAAATAAATTATTCTAGTGAAAATACTGCACTTAAATTTACTGTCATGTATTTAAAACCCTCTCACCCATCGATATTTTCCTTCTTCCCTGTCTCCACACGATTTATTTTCTTTACTTTGACAATTGTTTCATTATGTACAAAACTCGACATATGAACACAATAGGAAAGTAAATTCAACAATGCTTAAATAATGTAAAGAAACATACCATGGGAAATGGTGTACATTTTCTAAAACGAAAACCAAATATATGCATTTATGCAAATTAAAAAAAAATTATATTAATAATACATGTTTGAAATAAGATGATTCAGGAATACCAGTAGTGAAACAGCACAAGTCTCTATGTGTTATTTTTGACAGAAAACTAACTTTCATCCCTCATCTGAAATATCTGAAAGTGAAATGTAGCAAAGTCCCACAACTTCTGCATATAGTGGCTCATACTGAATGGGGCGCAGATCAGTATACGCTGATCAAACTATATAGCAGGATTATGTTACTTTTATATATGGGGTAAGTGGAAAGTTTTACATAAAAATCCTCAACGTAACTTATCATTAAAGGCACAGATTAGTGCTCGAGGCTTTTAGAACTTCCCCGATGGAAAGCTTATATGTCGGTGAAACCCCTTTACATCTATGGCTCCGCAAACTGATATTGCAGTATTATGCAAAATTTAAATCTTGCCCAACTAATCCAGCTTGTATAACTACATTTAACTCAAATTATTCCAATCAATCTCGTCATGCAGAAAATGTCATGCAATCATATAGACTTAGGATAAATCGCATTGCCGAAGAATTAGGTATTTCACTCTCAAATATGCAAGAAACAACGGTATCCAGTATTTCTCCATGGATGATTAAACATCCTGAAGCCATTATTGAAATGCATAATTTTCCAAAGAAAAACCCCAGGCACTCATATTTCTGGAAACATTCCAGAAAGTATTGGAAAACTTCCACGATTATACAACAAAATATACTGACTGGTCAAAAAATGGGGACAAAATAGGAGTAGTAAGCTTACTAAAATAAACGCCTTCCAAAAGGAAGTTCAATATTCACTGCAGTGGCTTATGCCATTGCATTGATTCTAGACATAATCGCTGATAGCAAAATAAAGAATTTCCAATTTTTTCAGAATCACTCTCCGTCCTATCATCTTTTGATTGGAACAGATCCAACAAACGAATGAGTATGAAAATATTACAAAGGATCAATGCATTCGACAAGAAAAGAAATATAATATTATGTTGTTTCTCTAGCCATATTGAAATCAAAGGTAACTGTAAGGCATATCTGGCAGTCAAATCATCTGTGGATATGTACGTGGATACAGGGATCAAGGCCCCATGTACAGTCTTAAAGGAGGAGATAAATATATTTTTACAAAATGGGAAGAATATTGGGACGATTATGCACATATAAACAACTCCAGGGAATCCTGCCTAAGCTGGAAGTAAGAAATACATCTTTCAAGGAGTCTCGAAAAGAGGCGGTTGTAATGGCCTCCTTGATTATCAGACATACGAAAATAATGCATTCTTTCTTACGAACTAAGGAAGTTGAAACGTTGTTCTAAGCATGTAAAACAGTATTATTCATGAAAAATATTTTCACAAACTACCTATCTCTAGACAATTTTACAGTATTGATAGCATTCGTGAGCTGCTCGAGAATGTATGTATGGATGATATACTATCATATCTAAAAGTGGTCGGCCTTTACAAGAAAATATTAACACAATGAAACAAAGTTAAAAAAAAGAAATTTTACCAGCAATGCTTTTTGAAAGTTATATATATATATAACCAGAAGATAAATAATTTTGCTTTTCTTCAGAAAAGGCATTACTGCTTTTTCTGAAGAAAAGCAAAATGATTTCTAGTAATGCATTCGATTCTCGACAAAGCCCTCTTTACGAAAATGCGTTACTGACGCATGAGCTATAGGATAATATTATACAAAGAATACTTCTTCAATCATACGGGCCTAATCTAAAACTTGCCTGCAATATATAGCCTCTTGAAGTTGATTAGATAGATAGATAGATAGATAGATAGATAGATAGATAGATAGATAGATAAAACAACCGAAGTTTGCCACAAGAAATGAGGATTCGTTCACAAACTCCGAAACTGGCGCAAAATTATAACTGGCGAGGCAGTTACGTAGCAGTGTGAGACAATTAGCATTATAAATGGCCATTAATTGAACAACTATCAAGCAATTACAAAACCGGATTCCATGAGCAGTTATAGTAGTATGGAGTTCTATAACAAAAGAATATTACGATCTATTTACCATATTGAAATATGGAAAATATCTGAAAAATATTCAGATGATCTATGGCCCGTACGACACATTACAGCATATGTGGTGTAATGATTCGCAAGCTTGTCTCGCCAGAATCATTACAATTGAGTAGTGAGTTCGATCCTCACTGGGTGCCCCTTACTTTTGGCCTTGTGGCACATCAAAGCTACGCTTAGTAAATCACCATTACAATATACAAGAGTTGTTCAACACCTCGGAAACAAACAAACACCCTCTTGAAAATAAATATGGCTAGAATCTGGATATATGCAATTCTGGCAAAAAATGCAAGGAACAGAAAATCATTTCCAGAGTAGAGATATTCAAATCTGACGTGGTTGATCGTGAGAAAGAGTTGTCATAAAACAAATCAAGATTATAAAAGAAAATAAATGGTAGCGAATAAAAATATGAGTACATATATTAAGTACTGCCATTTTCCTTATTAGGCCTAGCATTGAGATGAATTCTATCTTGGTGCATTAGGGTAAAGAAAAAGCACACTAAAATAAAAACAATTCTATTACCTGAGTTAGGATATTCATAGAGTCCCACCAACCGAATACATATATCAGGCTACAGGCATCAGAATTACAAAACTATGTTATCCTGTTGGTTAAAACGTACCGCATAACTTGGCCGTTGTGATATCAGTCCCTTGATCTAGTGGTGTTGAACAGCCAATCGCTATCAATGAAGGAAACCAACAAGCGATACAAATATAAACAAGAGCTCAGTGCTAATTCATCTGACTTATCTCCTCTAAATAAATACATTGGAATAGAAAAAAAACTGTCTTCAATATTTTAATAAATAATGTTTCAGTTTGAAATTCAAAGGTAGTTACCAAATAAAAAGATACACATGCAAAAACAAAGAGACAACCGATGACAAAGAAACAACCAAGAATAGTATGTAGCTATATATAAGAAAGGATATGAACATGATAACTCCTTATCATCCAATTTTATAAGAAAAAAAACATAAAAAACAAATTAGGACTAGCAATCTTGAGATTCTCCATGTGCATTAAAAAACCTCTTTTGCACCTGAAATTGAACGCACCCACCAAGCTGTTTGCCCTAATTAGAGTAGTTGCCTTGAAGACATGCACGAAAAGCTGCTTAACTCACAGAATTGAATTGCACACCTCCAGAGAGTCGAGATGTCTCAAAATCATGATTGCAGGCGAATCATTTTCTCTCCAATGATATTTATCCGGTAAACGTAACAAACGCAGGTGACGCTGTTTGTCGAAATACAATGTGGTTCTAGCCACTTGACGTTACGTTATTTCAAGAACCAATGGAATAAGTACATCAATATCCGTGTGAATGTAGTATAGTCGTATTAATAACATATGCAAAATGTTGTACTTGCATTAAAATAAACATGTTGAATGATTAAATGTAACTTCATTTTCAAACATCTCATCAATTATGTTTTTAAATAAGGAAGTGAAGAGGATTCTGTCAACCTCTACCTCAACAACTCATGTTGTTTCTCAGAATTTGTTTTTAGGTTTTTCTCCGGGACAATAACTTAGTGGATTAAAGTGTTCGTTTGTGAATTTGGTGACAATAATTGTGCTTTCAATCCCTACGTCACGTAGTGTGTACTTGCACTCAGAGGAAACGGGCGAGCAATAACTAAGCAGTACTAAAACTAAAAATTATAGGATATCCCTACACATGAGCAGTGAAAAGACGAGAACAGTTTACCTCCATCGATTAAACAAAGGGTTCAGTTCATTATTCCCTGTAATAGTAAATAATGATAATTCTTTATCGCAGAAATTAAGATTTTTCATTTTGTCATCATATTCATAAAGACAAAAGATACTGAATGTCTGGTAAAAAATTATCGTGAATGTTGATCTTATAACGGAGCTAAAGTACGCAGAGGGAAGCTGCTTTGAACGTATTAACTTTGAAATCTGTCGTGTGTGAACACTAAGTAATAAAGTTCTCGCCCACTTCAGAGGTTCCACCAGTGACCATGGCTTTATGACAATTTTTGGCTAAGCACAAGATTTCACAAGTCCGACAACGATCATCTTTTTCAGATATCTTCCCTTGAGACTTTTTCTTTTCAAAAATCAGTTCCACAGATTCGCTTGTCAGATAGCAAATCTTAAACCGGTAGGCGTGTTCCATAGGTGTTAACCCACTGTGCATTTCTGTTCTTGGGCCAGAGCAGGGAAGGGGAATCATCGCCTGGTATCTACAGAATTGATTTAAGCTTGAATGATGAGGCAGCCAGTTAGACCATGGAGTCACATTTTAATATACTTAGCAATATCTTCAATCTTACCCGTGAAGATATCTCTAACTTGGACCCTCTTTCAAAGTTACGACCTTCTTAACATATGGCGCATATGCGATGCATAAGTTTGATATACCGTTATTAAATTGGTGTCGTGATGGGTATATGAGGCTTTATATCTTTCTACCTAAGTTACACTTTGCTGGTGTACGCATGTGTCACTCAATATTAATTACAATAATAAATAATTTTTTTCGATAAAGGTGCGCAATTCCTGGTTTGACGAACGACACTTACGAAGTGCAAAGCGAAGACCACGCTGAGCTTATTAAGGAGTACATACCTGAAAAGATAGTGGATGGTAAACCTGTGTACAGTAAGTGCCAACTTTATACCAACAAAAGTGCATTGGGAAACCAGACGTTGCATAACTGTACATCTTGGGTTTATGACAAATCCATATTTCAAACCACGATGATCAGTGATGTGAGTACATTTGATATATTTTAATTGTCTCTCGTCGATAGAAACTCGGTTATTTTAGTAAATCCTAATAATTTATCTTTCTGTTTAATCTGCACTTAATCACAGATTGTCTGTCTGTTTGAAACTAAGAGCAACACCTCAGCATATATTACATAATAATCCGGACAATTGATTTAAACAGAGAAGATATCATAATTTTGGGAATTGAAAATTCCAATTTGATTTCTATCTGCGATTGAAAATGTTGCATCTTTACTACTAAAAAGACTAACTTTTCTTACTTTTCTACTGTATGAGCTAATCTTATTAACTACATATATAGGGATTTTAATAACGCCATGATCAGCAACTTCTTCCAGAAGACGAATACTGTGACATGGCCCAAGAGAAATACATTAATTAGATTTTAATTTGATTCGTTACATTCACTTACGTGCAAATAACATTGCGAAATTTGTCTACATTTCTGAGATGAGGTAGTATTTACACTATTTACATTATTCGGACTATTGTCCTATATCTTGGTTGCCATTTGTACGATGATTTGGCCGTTATCCGCTTCAGCTTTCTTCAGGTTGACTTGACTCAAAATGTTGTGAGTTCAAAACCAGGCTACATCAGTGGTAAATAAGTAACTTAAAGTCGGGTTAGAAGAAGATAACTTATGACTACCAAAAGAGGCTTTACACAAAGAATGAAAATGATATACCCCAGAGATCATAATAAAGAGTTCGGTTCGAATTCCTAGCACCTGAAGAATGCCGGAGCGTACAACGGCTGAAACTTCGTAGAAATGGCAAGCAAGATGACGACAATAGTTCGAAGAATGTAAATAGTGTGAAAATTGCGAATTGTATCAATATATATACTCACCTCAGCTTTGGATAAATGTTATGACTTGTATATGGAAACATTTTTATTCAAAAAATAAATATAAATGCCATATTCACTCGCAAAAGAAAATTATACTTATAATCTATATTATATTTCAGCTTTAAATAACGAAGGAACTCCTGATGACCCGTAAAAAAACAAATCCATCAATCCAGACCATTTTACTATTATTGAATGTTTATGTAAATTGGAATTTTAAAAGTGACCAACTTATGCCTGTTCTTTGGAGGATTGTGAAAGAAGATTCATACTAATGTCGAGCAATTTTATTCAAGAATGGACTTCGAAGAGAGCTCTGATTTTTCTTGTAGCCATCACTCATAAAGAAACTAAGAAAGACTGTTTGACATCAATCAGTATGGAAATCATATAAGATAGTATTGTTTTTTTTTTGTACTGGTTTATTCGATCAAACTTGTTATAAATTATTGTTGTTTTGTCATTCTCGTTTATTTTTATCATCTTGTCACTTCAAATATACTTTAAAAATCAAAACTTTTAAATGACCGCATTTTATATATTTTTGTACAAAAGAAGTTCAATATTTTATAAGGAAATTATATTTTGTAATATTCTACCTGAACGGCCGTTTTTTTTTTGTTATAATTATTAACCTATTATTGATTAAACTGATAGGTCAAAACAAAACTACAATAAGAATAACAGCAACTGAAAACTATCACGCATTTTCAAGTTAATTGTTCTAAAGAACTTTCCTCTGTGATAAAACGATTGTACGAATTCGCAGTACTCAGCAGTTAGATGCGATTATTTTATATTTGAAATGGCTAAATATAATGATAAGTTCTATCCTAGCTGTTTTTTCTTCGGACCTCTCATTTGCAAAACTCTCTTTCGGACTCTTTGTGTCCCGGTCAATTTTGATATTAAAAAATTTAAATATATTGTCACATTTTATCTTCTTAATTCCTGTTCTTTTTTTTAGTCTCTTTTCTTGAAAAAAATGTGTCTATTTCTCATATGTTTTCAGAAACTTGTAATCCCCTTGTGAATTTATTGTCGTGCTTGAGAGGAAATTTTTGAAAACATTTTAGTGTAAGATGTATATAAACCGACCCCAATTACTCATATTAATGCATTTAATGACTGATAAACGTCAAATTGTTATGGCTAAACGAGGAGGACACATCTTTTCCAAAACAGTCCAACGTTTGTTTTAATTCTCGGCAGTGGGTCGATGATTCGTTTTTTCAGTCAAGACGTATTAATAAGAGAAGAAACTCTTTCCCATAAATACTAGCCAAAAAGAACGTTCAGTTAAAAGTGGGAAATGGATAAAGAAAGGGAATATTTCTTCTTTTATAACCCTTAAGCAGCGTCATTTCTTGACAGACCAAGTGGGAGCAACACCCTCATCATTTGGAAATGGGCAAAACCTCGGCTTGATCTGAAAGGTTTGATGGGCGCATGAAAGACAAACATTTTATTAGGCAAAAATTAATGATAATTTCGTGTACTGTAATGCTGGGATACATCAAAGTTACTTCAAAAAATCCTCATATATGAAATAAATATAGGAGATAATATACGATACATCACAAATATCTACTATAAACTACGTAATCCAAATATATGCTAATTTTAGTATATTATATAAAACAAATATAATTTTATATGATATAAGAAAATAATAATTTTATTACTTTACGCAACTATATAGTAATAATTTATTTCATAACACTTTCTTATAAAAAACATTCACTAATATACTATATACGATATTCGGACAAAAAAGTAAATTTTCAAATATAATTATTTCAGTTTTAGAATTTCCAAGTGAATTATAGCGATAAACATTCAAGGGTAAAAGTCCAGATGTAGTTACCGCTAAAATGTGGAGAAAAGCGAAAAATTGCAATAACATCAAGCAATCAATACTATTATATAAGACTTGCCCTGGTCTCAAAATACACTGAGAATCACATTTTAACCGTGACCACTCTAAACGAAAGATGTCCGCAGAAATAAAACATATGCCAATTTACATCCAATCATTACAAAAATAAACAATACTATTCCTACAGTTGTGGAAATTTACAAAGCTTTTACAGCAGTTAAGGAATAATAATGCATCACTTGACATTGCCGCCAAACTTTTGAAAACTTACTCCCCAAATTCAATAACAATTTTCTCAATATTATGAAAGAGATCTGTAATCAGAAACGCATCCTCCAAAAGCGAGACATATCATGGATTAATGCACTATGGAAACAAAAAATTAGCCTTCAAGACTCTTATACATACAGAGATATTTCAATTAGATCCATTACGGTGAAAGTATTAATAAAAATTATACTAATTAGACATCACAGCCAAATTTTGTTTTCGTTCTGATCCGAGATGTAATTATATCATCAACCATTTTCAGGAAATTGCATACCTCTTTAATAGAAAACTGTATACCTGCCATATCGACCTCACAACAGCATATGGCCACTCAGTAGAGCTTTCTCTTCTAATCCATTAAAAACCAACTTCCAATCACTGAATCCAATGAATGCATAGAATTCATTAAGAAAAATGTTCTTCCAAAAAATCTTATCTGCTTGGCGCGAACACTCAATAGGGAAACCTTACAATCCTCATCAATATTAAGACAAGGACAAATTAAGGGTTTCAGTCTATTTAATATTTTGCTAGATAATGCATTGCGAATTCAAAAGCATAGAGGAATAGAGATAGGCTCTGATTATTTAATTATTCCGTGGCAAATACGCAACAAATTTACTAATAGAAAACAATAATTCTACTTTCCTCTCTGAGGTCAATGTAATGATAATGAGGTGGCTTATGTTGATACGATAGGTATTCGTAATGGAAATGGCATTGAACTTTTATAGAACATTAACATCCGCTATTAAGTGTTCCAAGAAATAAGATTCAAGATAAGCATTTCCAAAACGGAAACTATGATCTTGAAGTGTAATGAAAGCGGTGATGGTACCTACCCTGTATAAATTATAGAAGTTCGGGATGTAGAATTAGTAAATACTAAACATTTCAAATACCTCGGTTTAAAAAAAGAATTAGTATAAGATAGACGAAAACTGAACATAGAATAGACTCCACTAGATATAGTTACTCCAAACACCGCAAAATGTTACACAACCAAAATATTGACATGAATCCTACGGTAATATTCTTAAAAAGCATCGTCAGAGCAAAACTATTATACGGATGTCATGCATGGTGCTAAACATGTTCAGAAATTGTTTGAAATGTTAGCTGTATCCAACCGCTTTTCTAGATCAATGGTTAAAGATGTGTTTAAGTGAGTAAAGTCTATAGACCTTGGTGAAGGCAGTTCTTCTTCGGTATTTGTGCATTGGCGCTACAAAATCGCAAAAGAAAACTGTACCAGATAACAGAAACTACATCACTTGGGGACAGCAACAAAAAGTAAGATAGATAGAATCTGTAACTTAAAGAGAGAATAGTTACATAATCATGACGTTCTTTACTACACCAAAAATTGATTAGTACTGGGAAGAACGATAACAGTTACTGGATTCAAGAAACCTATTTTCCTGAAATATTTTTAGGAAAAGATCTTATAAATTTCAACCGTCAATAGTACAACGCTGATCAGTTACTGAATAGCAAATGTTTCTTTATAAGGAAACGGCTAATATTACAAATTTCCATTACTTCTACCCTTTTAACGTGTATCCACTTGTTATAAAAGTTTCTGCTTTTAGTGTTTTACTGGCTACTTATTACGCAAAAATCTACTCTTTCTGTTTTATTTTTTAATCGTATTTATGCTTTCTGTGAGTCGTTGCTCCAAGCTAGTATCATAGATTGATGATGTCTGTTCGCAATAGAAGTGACATGGTTGCTCTATCTTTCTTGATGGATTAATGTTAGTTTTTCAAAATGTGAACTGAGATAAAAATGTGCATCCTACTTGCCTATGCTTATATGCAGCATTTAAAATTACTTTTGAAATTATATACACTTATTACAATGAAGGTTTAAATTGCAACTCTTTCTGTGTACACTAAATATCCACGAGGTAAAAATATTAAAATATGCAATGTAAGATCAAATCAAATTCAGGTCGATTCACTATGCTGTACCGATTCTTTCAGCAAATGTATTACATTTTTTACAAAGATAAATACTTCTTGCTATTACTTTTCTATATAATATGTCTATTTCGCACATCAGTGATCATGGCTTTTTACAATTTGCTATTCTTCGTAGCTCTTTGCTGTGTTTCTATTGTTTTTTACTATCCGTCTCATTCTCTTTCCTGCTATCCAGTAACACAAATTCGTTAGATAGGTTATTCAATGCTTCCCTCATCACCCCTTTGCATTCGACATATCTTGTGAGTGTCAAATTTTCCAAACATTTTACTTCTTTTTATGGCCTAAACTTTTCAACTGTCTCTTCTTAATTCTACGTTCTTTTTGTTTTATGTGTCTTGTTCCTTTAAAACATAGATAATCTTAGTCAATCATTTACTCGTTGAGTTTTCATTGCAATATTAACAGGCAGAAACTCAGTTGTATAACAGAATGCCAAAAACTTACTAGAACATTCCTGATAAAAATCTTTAAGTTGTATTCTTCCATACCACGTATAGGTGGAAATATAGTTTGTGCTAATGAGAACCATGTTAATTACCAATTAATGAGAACACTGGTGTGAAGGGAGCTGCATGGGAATAGAGTGGACGGCGAAATAAACATAAAGGAAAGGATGTGATTCAAGGGGGTAGCTGGCAATGGAATTACATTTAAATTTTTGGAGATTGTAGCTGTCAGGGAAGCAAGTATACGGTAGAAACGTATACGGAAAAGAAGTGCGAGAAAAGAAGCTGAGGAAGTAGAAGTTGCGGTTACATTTAGTTGGTTACATTGTAAAATGATGAGACCTAGTTGATTCCCTAGCAGCTCGAGTAAATTCGTGCTGAAAGGGCACGAGCAAGATAAGCTTGTGAGAGTAGAAGCCGTGAAAGTATTTGTAGGAGAGAAAGAGGGAAGCCACATTACCTCGGTGAGAGAGTGATTAGAGCTGAGCTGTCAGGTCGCGATCAATCACATTTCAGATTTTCCGGTGTATTTTTTCAGGAACCTCGAAGTAAATAGCAGAAGAACCTGACCAGATCCCATACTATATGAGTTTGTTTTTGTGCAATTTTTGTTCTTCCATCAAGGAAAAAAGGTAATTATTCGTTTCTGCTAGTGGCTTATATATCACGCTGAAATCACTGGTTCGTCCATTCCGATATAATTTCTCGTTTCAGACAACTACCTATCTCTTTTAATAGCTTCAACAATAATAGGGATTTTTTATTAACATTTTTAAAGAGATTTATTTAAGATATTTTTTATCCCTTGAAAATTCATATTTCAGGTTATTCAACCAGTCAGGGGGTCTGCTGTGTTTTTATCTCTAGTCTTTCAGTTTACTTGATAATTTATTATTCCCGTAGCTTTGCTTGTTCTCCATTTGATTACCGGTACTTGTTGAGAAATATTTCTGTCATTAGTTTGAAATGTTTTGTTCTGTTTATGTTGCTGACCTTTGTCTCAATATCTCTCTAATCTTCACTCCTTTTCTAATATCGTTTGTTTTATTTGCTTTATTTTATTTTTTTCTGTTGATTACTACTTCTGCTGTTGTTTAATCCGTGTTTCTTGTCATTGGTCTATATTATATTTGGTATTTTCCTATGAATTTATTTCTTGTTCCAGTCTCATCTTGTACCCAATTTTTGGAGATTTGTTTCCGTCTGAGCCTCGTTCTCGAATACCAAATTTGTCGCAAATTAGTTTAACTCTAGAATATTTAATTTAGTACTGTTTTTGTTTGAGCATATGGCAAAAAGTTAGGAATTTTCACAGTTTCAGTTAATTTCTTTTGGTCGTAATACATTAATCATGACAGGGAATTTGTGTTTACTAAGATAATGTATTATTTGATAAAATCCAGTCTTTTTTCTAATGTGAAGTTGGTTGTAACGTTAAATTAGGTAGGTTCAGTAAGATTTTTTTCACTTTCATATTTTTATATTTCCGTTAGTAGTGGGGTGTATTGCTACAAATAAAAATATACTTATTATTTTTTCATTTTGCAAGTTTATGCAAGGTCAGAAAAATAACTTTTTTTTCAGAATTTACTTCGCTTGTTTATCGAGACTTTAGATTGTAAAAAAGACTTTCTCAGCTCTAGCGTTAGGAAAGGCATCCTCCCGGTGGTTATAAGATAAATATGTTGTTAGTTTAGCCAACAGTTACAAGATGAAGACCGGACTCATACTGCTGGTAATGAAATAACATCTTTATTTTAAACCCATTTTGAGAGGTGTCGTTTTATTTGAAATTATTATGAGCTTGATGCTGTTGAAACATTTTATGAAATGTTATTTTTTAAATGTTTTTATCACGATCTAAATATAAACTTATTTTTTTTAATATTTCATTTATATTAGTTAATTAAAATAAATTTAATTAATACTTTTTTTTAGTTTAATTTAGTTTGCAAAAAAGAATGGTTGACCCAACAAATTTATACCGTATTTTTTACTGGTTATTTGTTTGCCATGCTCTGCTGTGGTTGGCTTTCTGATCGGTAAGTAAAAGTTCAGAGTGTAATGATTTTATCACATAATCTATCTATCTATCTATCTATCTATCTATCTATCTATCTATCTATCTATCTATCTATCTATCTATCTATCTATCTATTACTGGGTTGTTATTAATTTCACTGCTTAATAAAATAAATAAAAAAACAAAGGTAACTCCTCAAAAACTTTAATCCACTCAGAATAACGTTAATAGTAATGAGAGAGAGGGGGAGGGGGAGACAGGTAGAGGGAGACAGGGAAATAAAACCACGAAGAGTGAAGACATCACGAAAATTTGAAGTCGGTATGAAATATCACTGCTTAGCTAAGTGATAAACTTCTCCACATTAATTCTATTAACGCTCTACCTCTATCTTGATTTAATTCCTGACTTTCATGTCAGATCAAGTAATGACTTCCCTCATTGGGGTGAAATGTGTGACTAGCTAAGCTACTAAACACACCTAAGTTATTTAGACTGGCACAAGTGCAAAAGTAGGATATCTAGTGAGGACTGCACCTAGGATAATTGTGAACTGGTCTGTAGATGTAGTATATTTAATTTTGGTGGAGAGTGGTAATAATTTAGTAAGTTTAAATTACTATATGCAGAAGTAAGAGAAACCAAGTGAATATCATACTCAATACATATCGACCAAACATATTTACTATTCACTGCTCGGCTGCAAGATGCCAATATTTTTTGTTTTGATATTTACTACGCTTACCTGTGACAACATAAGCCCCCATATACATGGCACTCAATGGTGACTGAAATTGTGGCTCAAGTAATAGACTACAAGACTAAAATGTTAATAAAATAAATACACTACAAAAGTGATATTTAGATAACTCACTTTTAGCTATGATGACTTTTATTATCTTTTATTATGATAAAAATACGAAACATTTTTGTAACTGGCAGTTAAATTTCAGTTTGTTTTAATGCCTTTTTTAATTTCTATGCTTTTTATATTTTGTGTGCATTTATGTGTGTCTAAATGTTCAATCATGTGCAAAAGCATTATTTCAATTCCTCTTCATCAACATTAATTTGAATAAAATCATATTTCTCTCTCTTATCTTAAGTTTTATGCACTGCGTATCATTATAATATTTTTCAGATTAGGACGCAAGACCATCATCATCGCAGCACTCATGATTCAAGGTGCTTGTGGAATTTTGTCTTCACAAATTATGAACATCTACTGGAATCTCGTATTGCGCTTTTTAACAGCCATCGGAGGTGCTGGTTCATATATCCCATCAATTGTATTTGGTAAGAAATATTTTCTAAATAAATCATCTCATTTTTACATATATTTACCGAAATTACACAAACTATTTTGAAATACTAAAGAGTAATATTAGTTAATAAAATCGCCATTGCTTTCAAACCCGGCCGACAGACGGAATATGCTACATCTCTTCTTGTCAGTCTTCTTGTTTAAGTTGGTGAATGCTGATATAATCCTTGCCTTCAGTCCATCTTTGGTGTTACAAGGGGTTTTGTTTGTCTCTCGAACAACTGCGCCACACACAGAATACTCATAGGGGTTGCAGTTTGGGGAGTTAGGTGGCCAGATGTAAGCTTTTGTCCTGATTTTGTGGCATTGTGCAGAGGTCCTGTTGCTAAAAGTAGGGTCTTCAAACAGCCATAAAGCTTCCGTGTTGAGTCTGAGGCTCTGTGAGAAGATAAGACACAATCACTGATGATCACTCCAAATACCTTCGTAATCACCATTAGGCTCTTCCAGCTTTTACCGAATCCTCAGCACTGACCTCAGTTTGACAATCAAAGTGACTGAAATGTTCGCATTGATGCTTTCGGCGCGATTGTCAAACAATACAGCATTCCGTTTCAAATTTCTGACGGAGTGAATTGCCTCATTGTGCACTTTTTTCACAAACGATGCCTAACTAACCCTACTATACTGTGCAGCTGATAAAATTACAAACAAAGTTCATGCGCGAAATTTAAAGTATAAAATGGCGACTATATATACCTTGTATTCTGTATATATAAACATATATAGGTATCGAAATCGATCATCATTTTCATTTTACTCGCTTTTCTGATCCTGGGCTATGATATTTTTTCTTTCTCTTGTTTAAAATTCTATCATTTCGTTCGTGTCCAGTTTGAATTGGCGTTAGATTCCATTTTTGATTATTTTTTTTTATAAGCGTTTCACCCCGAACAAGGCATGTCACTGCCACTACTGGTCAGGGGGCTACGTAGAGTGGAGAAAGGCTGATTAAATATAGGAAATGTCAGAGGGTGGGTGATAGGCGGGTAAGGATACCGAGAATGAGTATTCGGTAGATGAGAGTGTTCTGAGAATAGTTGGGAGTTAGTGTGATAGGAGGTGTCTATTGACCCTACATTTAAACACCTAGAGATTGTAACTGTCGGGAAAGCAGACTTGTGGAAGGGAGTTCCACGGGTGGGAATCGCGAGAAAAGAAGCTGTTGGAGTAGAATTTACGGTTACATCTTATTTGTTTAACTGTAAAAGGGTGGGACCTTGTTGCTAATCTAGTATCTCGTGTAAATTCGTGCTTAGGCGGCACCAGTGAAGCAGAAGCCATGAAAGTACTTGTAGAAGAGGCACAGGGAAGCCACATCACGCCGGTGAGAGAGTGGTTACAGCCGGTCTGCCAAGTCATTAATCTACCACGTTACAGATCCTCCTTTGTATTTTGTCAAGAAGCCCAAGGAGAGCGGCAGGGGCACCCGACCAGATATGGCAGCAATATTCAATACACGGGCGGATGGTAGATTTGTATATGTGCAGAATAGATTCAGGTGGGAAAAATTTCCGGGCCCTGCACAGGGAGCCCACTTTCATAGCAGCAGTTTTGGCAATGGATTCAATATAGTCATTCCATTTGAGGTCCGCCGAGAGAGTGTAAGGCTAAGGAGGCGTAGTATTTTACACTCTGGGAGGCTAGTCTGTCCCATGCTAATGGCAGGTAGATGCGATTGTCTATGGTGGTTAGTTGATAACAGCTTTGTTTTAGAAATTTACCAACCATTTCCTACCCCAGGCCACTACGGATTGGAGGTCCCTTTCAAGTACGGCAGCGAGGTTCACTTTGTCGTCTACACCTGGTTTCTGATCGAGGCGAGAGTAGATTGTTGTGTCGTCGGCATACATGCCACCTTGGGATCTAATGGTGTCGGGGAGATCATTAATGTAGATCAGAAAGAGCGTGGGACCTAGGATGGAACCTTGAGGGACGTCCGCGTTCGTATGGTAGTTTTGGGAGGCATGCCCATTTAATACCACCTTCAATGTGCGGTTAGAGAGGCAAGACTGGATGAGGTCAAACAGATATCCAATTATCCCATAGCTCCGCAGTTTGCACAAGAGGCCCGCATGCCAGACCCTATCGAATGCTTTGGAGATATCCAAGGCAACGGTTCGGGCTTAACCATTCTTATTGTTTAACTGTAAGTCATTTTCTTTTTTTCTTTTTCTGTAAGTGATCTTCAGTTAAAACTTAATAAATTAAATTTTTTATATCTTTTTAAATTAGAGTAGATAGACCCTATTATTGCCCTGTTAATATTTCTCCCAATCTTATTGAACAGGAGTAGAGCCTCATCCCATGTTCCCTGTTTAGGAAGTGGTTCCCGGCTCTCTTCCTCTCCTTAGACCTCAGTATTGGTGCTTCCGCAATTTTTTTTGTGTGTGTCCTCGGTAACAACGTATCTTCATTGTGAGTCCACCGGGTCGGCAGATTTCTGTTTGGTGTTTCTGACTGGTAATTAAGAGCCCTAAATCTTGCGTAGCGTTGAGAGCGGCTGCTCTGATCAACAGCTGCATAATATCATCTCCGTATCTCAGCCATACCTTTGGCTCTAGTGATGTTGTTAATAATGCCATCTTTTCGAAGACTCCATGTATATGTTTGCCATTGCTGGTGATAATGGCGAGCACATTGCTAAGCGTTCATCCTGTCGATATATGTCTGATTCCATTCCGAAGTGTGTTGTTTATGTACAGAATGTCAACATCTCCATGAAGTTTTCTATTGGTATACTAGTACGCTCTCCTAGGGAAGAGTCCGAGGCTAATTATTGATAGCGCCTTTACTTTACATATCTTGGCAAAGAAACTCACCATATTCAGGCTTATTATCTGGTTAGATTGGATAGCAGCATCTTTTATTAAATCCACGAAATGATTGGGGTTTCGGACATGTGATGTTTTCTATTAATGGGTCAATTATACCCACATGAAAGCGACTCAGAGGGTGGCACACATAGCCTTGGGAGCTAACAATTGATCTAAGAGGAACACCGTCTTTGATGTGAGTTTTGGGGAGATCATATATGTGAATTAGCTTGCTATAACGTTAAGACAATTGTCTGTATGTCTTCGACTGGAAGTGATTCTTCTTCTTGATTAGGATATTCGACATTTGTCTTTCTTTTTTAAACTTTGGATCTTTCTTTACCTTGCTATAGCTACCATTTATAATGATGTCTTCCAGTTTTTCTGTATATGCTGTTTTGTCCATCACTACAGTCTTATTAACTTTATGAGTTGGTAGTATGATGTCGCCATTTCTCAGTAGGATTTTGATCGTCAGCCCCTCCTCTTTTGTGATTTTGATTTGATTGGCATGCTTTTCTTCAGTGTTGGTCCCACTTTCTGATTTGATCCTGAGGAATGTTCAAGGCTATTTCCTCGAATCGGACAATGGTAACCAAGTAAGGTACCTGACTGAGGGTTGTTTTAACGTTGAAACTCTTGTTCAGCACTGACATTTCAGAGGCACTCTGCTGATGTTGACTAATTGATAACTGCCCTCACTGGTGCTGGGGGATGATTTTTTAATCTTCAGTTTCCAATACTTGGATGACCTCGACCGCATCGAATGAATGTATGAATGAGGAAGGCCTGGAAAGACCCTATGAGAGAACTCTGCACAGGTTACAAATAATAGATACAAGAGACGCTCTTGAAATACTCTCCATGTGGTACTATGAGATGTACAACATGTGAGGTCCACTTGACGTGTGCTGATACCTGGATCGTCCCACCAGCCTGAAGAATGTATTTTTCGTGGTCAGGTGTACAAGTGGATCTCGGTCTTCGTCGATCCATAGTTTGTGATTTCAGGGATCCTGTCTCAGCAGCAAAGGTTACATGGCTTGACTGTCTTTGGTCTTGAAACGCAATGGGATACTGCCATGCTGCTTAACGTCTATTACTATTTGCGCGGCCGTACGTAAAAATCATATCTGCCTGCTCACGATATGAATATACTGCCATTTTTAAAAGGAACATTTCTCAACTACTAAAAATCTCTTCACTACTACACACGTAGACATTAAAGACAGACTAGCGACAAATGTACACGAATAACAAATTTAACCTAGTATACAAGACATCACAATGCCATCTATTGTAAAATTCATTTAAATTTAATAACTTAAAAAAGAAGAATTTTCGGACATGTATTTATATTGACTTTTCTCTTTGTTTTGGTGTAAGTAACTTGTCTCCGCTCTCTTTATTCCTTTTCCCTCCATTGGTGAATGCCCAGCCAAACCTGAAAGTCGTGAGTATTATTCAAAGAAAAGTTACGGTGGTGAACGCGTCTGTTCGAATCGGGCCCACATGACAGCAGGTCGCAAACCATCTTCATTATGACAGTTGAACTCGAAAGTCTGATCTCTGACCCTTGGATGATCCAAAACCAGGAAGGTCAATTTGCAGGAACGGTTTCTCAGGTCTCAGGGTCAATGTTGGTTTGTGTCAGAGATGTCTTCAACTGATCCATAAAGTGTTGGATTGTATCTTTGCTTAGCTTCTTGCCGTTGGCGAGTTACACAAACAAGATGGTAAGTGGAAGTTTAGTGGGACGCGTACTAATTCCGTGACACGCCTAGCGGAGGCGATGTTGAAAGATAGTAACCTCATTGCTAGGCAGAGATGTGTGGAACTCCTTTAAAAAATTGGAGAAAAATGCAATGGATTTTAGGGATTTCACTAAAATACCTAACATTGGCTCACACAATATTTGACTAATTTTTGTGCATTTTATTAATTCCCAAAATTTGAATTCATATATTCATTTATAATTTATATATCGAATCCATTGCCAAATCTGCTGCTATGAAAGTCGGCTCTCTGTGCAGGGCCCGGAAGTTTTTCCCACCTGAATCTATTCTGCACATATACAAATCTACCATCCGCCCGTGTATTGAATATTGCTGCCATATCTGGTCGGGTGCCCCTGCCGCTCTCCTTGGGCTTCTTGACAAAATACAAAGGAGGATCTGTAACGTGGTTGATACTGACTTGGCAGACCGGCTGCAACCACTCTCTCACCGGCGTGATGTGGCTTCCCTGTGCCTCTTCTACAAGTACTTTCATGGCTTCTGCTTCGATGAGCTTAGATCACTGGTGCCGCCTAAGCACGAATTTACACGAGATACTAGATTAGCAACTAGGTCCCACCCTTTTACAGTTAAACAAATAAGATGTGACCGTAAATTCGGCTCCAACAGCTTCTTTTCTCGCGCTTCCCGCCTGTGGAACTCCCTTCCACAAGTCTGCTTTCCCGACAGCTACAATCTCCAGGTGTTTAAATGTAGGGTCAATAGACACCTCCTATCACCCTAACTCCCAATTATTCTCAGAACACTCTCATCTACCGAACCCTCATTCTCGGTATCCTTACCCGCCTATCACCCACCCTCTGACATTTCCTATATTTAATCATCCTTTCTCCACTCTATGTGGCCCCCTGCGCAGTAGTGGCAGTGACATGCCTTGCTCTGAGTGAAACGTTTATAAAAAAAACATGAAAGCATAAATTCAAATTTTTTAAATATATATGTTAAAAAATCAGCAGCTTTATATGGAACGCACGGTGATCTTTGAATTTCCCGACAATGTTCATTGTCTGCTATGATTTTTTAAATCTCACTTCAGAAAATGATTAACGATATTTTCCCTCCTTAAAAGGGATATTTTTAAAAAATGTGAAAATATTTATTAACCAATTTACTTATTTAAAGAATGACTTTTTAAAGTTTTATGGGGTCGATGTTTTGTTAAAAAAGTGATGAGTTATTTCTCAAATTAGCTTTTCAGTTAAATTTTGACCAATGGTCGCTTATTTGATGTACAAACTAAAATTCTGAAGGTTTAATTAATTACTTGCATTTTCGTATCCGAGTATACCATCTAGGTACCTCCACTAAATCGATTAAAAACAGCATAGTATGAATAAAAAAAGCCCCAAATAAAAAAAATAAACAAATGTTTTCCATCAAAATGTTTATATTTTCATTAAGAGAAAAAATTAAAGTAGTTTTTAATTATTTAAAAAAATTAATTTCTTCTAACTCGTTCGAAATCTTGTTTTGATTTGAGTTAGCGGGTAACTAAATAGTTACGAGAGTTTACAATGTAAAATGTAAAATTACCTAATTTAGTTTTGTTTTTCCAATGACAAATTAATTTGGAAATTCTTGCAAAAATCAAATAATTAATGGATTTTAATGAAACTTTCAGGACTTTTTCACAAACAAATGAAATTAATTTTGAAATTAATATTTTTAAAAATCTTGCTAAATTTTTTTTTACATGTTCCCCTTCCTTCGGGTAAATACATGAAATTTTAAGATAATAAATTTTGTTGCGAAAATTGATTTTATTGCTCCTTGCTATGCAGCATTTCTGACAATATAGATAGGGCTACTTCCTTCCACCCATTCGCGAGCATATTTGTGTTCGGATATCTTAACGCCCATCAGGCCAAGTGGCTAAAAAACGGTCACTGATTCAGCTGGCATTCACGCCATGAACTTTGCCTTTTCTGAATCCCTTTCGCAAGTGGTGGATTTTCCCACGCGCATTCCCAGTATCCCTTCAGAACACGCTTCTCTACTAGATCTCTGAAAAGTGTTCAGTCTCCTAGTTGAGGACTGCGTACTTGAGGTTTTCTAATGGGTAAGGATTGGTATTGCTGCATTCATACCAATCAGGAAGTTTTGTCCAAAACCTCATTTCTCCTCCTGCTTCTCTTCTGCCTCTTTCGCCGCCATTACCCACTATTCCGGCTATTTTGGAGCCACGCAACTGATCACAATAGGCGCCTATTTGCCTCTGCTCGTAATTGTAACAGGGTCTTGAATAGTGCCAAGCTGTTGTTTGCTGAAAGAACGAGGCAGGCGCATAACTGACCGCAATTTCGGCTCCAAGGACTATTGGTGGCTGTGCAAACCTGTGCGGAACAGCAGACAGCAAAGGCTCCATCCCTCCCTTAATCAATAAATTTGAGGTCCTCACGACACATGTGGACAAGGCCGAGTGCATTGCTCGCAGATTTTCATCAGACTCCACATTTGACTCGTAAGGAGTACCCGCACCCAACTTCCCTCTTAGAACTGAGGCTCAGCTGAAAGATGTTTACATAACTTCGCCCCTGGTATCTAAGATATAGATAAGATATAGACCCACATAAGACGAGCGGAGGTAATGGAATCCTGGTCACTGTCCTGAAGAAATGTGTCCCTGAACTCTCCGCTGTTCTCTCTAAACTCTATAATTACTGACCTTCTGCTTCCTGTTTTCCTGCTTGCTAGAAATCCTCTTCTGTGCTTACTGTGTTTAAGAACTCAGGGGAACCCCCAGACTCATCCAATTATCGCCCTATCAGCTTCCTAACAATTTTAAGAAAAATGTTCGAAGCTATTATCAATGCTGAGATAGGCCAACGCTTTACTGCCCATAAACTGTGCTCAGACAGACAAAATGGATTCCGCTTTGCCAGGTCGACTGCCAATATGCTAACGACCCTCGTGGAGTACATATACCAGGCCCTCGATAAGTCCGGCGAGGCTCGTGCTGTTGCCCTGGATATCTCCAAGGCTCATTATAGAGTTTGGCACGCTGGCCTTCTGCGCAAGCTTCAGTGCTATAATATCACTGTACGCTTGCTTGATGTGATCCAATCTTTCCTATCTAATCGCATAATGAATGTTGGTCTTGGATAGGCATGCCTCCACATCCTACAACACGCTCTTTCTAATCTTCATAAATCATCTCCCAGACGTAACCAAATTCCAAATAGGCATCTACGCAGATTACACCACAATTTACTCCCGCATCAGTAAGAAATCCGACGAGGCGGACAAACACAACCTCGCTGCTAATCTTGAGAATGAACTCCACTCAGTGGTGGACTGGCGTAAGAAGTGGCTCGTAAATTTTAATGCTTCTAAAACGAAACTACTATCAGTCAATCATCACAGGCAATATCTCCTGCCATCTATAAGCAAATACAATACACTGCGCCCCCTCGGCCTTACACTACTTTCCGACTTCAAGTGGAATCACTACATTGATTCACTAGCTAAATCCACTGCAAAGAACGTTGGGTCACTCTGTCGGGCCAGGAATTTTTTTTCGCCTGAATCCATTTTGCACATATACAAATCAACCATCCGACCGTGCATAGAATACTGTTGTCATATTTGGTCAGGCGCCCCTGCTGGTCGTCTCAGTGTTCTCGACAGGCTCCAAAGAAGAATCTGTAAGGTGATTGGTCCCGACCTGGCTGTACGTCTGCAGACACTTTCTCATCGGCTGAATGTAAATATTATCTTGGCTTCTGCTCTGACAAACTTAGATCACTGGTGCCCTCGCCACAAGAATTTACTCGGGCACCCAGAATGGTAACAAGGTCTCACTCTTTGACTGTTAGATCAACCAAATGCAAACGGCAATATTACTCCAGCAGCTTCTTTTCTCGCGCTTCCCGCCTGTGGAACTCCCTTCCATATAGTTGCTATTCTGACGGTTACAACCTCCAAGCATTTAAATGCAAAATCAATTCCCATCTCTTATCACCTTAACTCCAGCCCTTTCTACATCACCCCATGTATCTTGTTTTTTTTCCTTTTTCTCTTCTTTCACAACAGCCTTCATTCCTGTGTTCTCATCCTTGTCTTGCCTTTTCTCTTTCACCCCCTGGAGCTGGTTTGTGTTTGTCTCCACTCTCCTCCTGCCTAAAACTTTAACTCTTATGTAGCCCCATGCACATCAGTGGCGGTACCGACTTACCTGGGCTGAAAAGATAAAATAATTAGTTAAACGCAATACTCATTGGAGAATGTAAATAATCTTTTATTATTTTAAACATTTTGTGTCTTTTTCCGAAAATCTGCTCCCAATAGTAAAATAAAAATGCAATGTAACCATGACATTATTTCATGCTACAAGATTTTAATTGCCTGAATAAATAATATAAATTAAGGGCATTACAGTCTGAAGAAAAAATTTCGATTAATAATGAAATTTTAAAAGAATTTTCCAAAAATTTTAAAAATTTTAAAAATCTAAAGATTTTCGATTCAAATTAATATAATTTGTGTTTAAAATACACCAGAGTATTTTGCTTACTGGAAATAGTAAATTTAATAATTTAGCATTTAATTAAAACTAAAATAAAAGTTTCAAGAATTTTTTTTTTAAATTGAATTTAAAAGTTAGTTATCAAAAACGAGTGGAGGTACCTACATAATACCAAATTATAAAATACAGAAGTTACTTCTCGAAATTGACGCATGAAAAAAAAACAAAAAAAAAACATGCGAATCGAGTTATTTGTCAACAAAAGAAATTTTTAGCTGTATTATCAATAACGCAGTTTTGGGTGTTGTCTTGGCTGATTTTTGCTCCAAACTTTTGACTTTTTAAAGATATGGATATTTATTTAGCAGGTAGATTTCTTGTAAATTTCTTCCGAAATTAAATTTGGACAGTTTACGACGGAATACCTTCTTTGTCTGAGAATACTTAGTCCTAATTTTGAGAAAATCATCATTAAAACTAAACTCAACAAAATGTCATTATATATAAGATTATTTGCTGATACCGAAAGAACATTTTCTTATACAGAGAATACACATATATGCATATCTATCTCTATCTGTGTGTGTGTGTGTGTGTGTGTGTGTGTGTGTGTGTGTGTGTGCGTGCGTACGTGCGTGCGTGCGTGCGTGCGTCAAGGAAGTTTTTTTTATTTATTTTATTAATTTTTGTTTTAATTTTTACAGTATACTTACATGTTACTTTATTGGCTGGAGAGAAGGAATGTAAAAATTTTACATAATTATTAACATTCCAAGCACCTTCAGCCATTTCACTGGTCATTCGTAAGGATTCATGATTCTGATGTTGCTATTTTATTCACATATTTTAAATGTAACGTAATTTATTTTGGGTTTTTGAAAAGAAGTGTTTGTATGGACAACCGGCCATGTTTGGTACAAGCCTACTTCACAAAAATAGCCGATACTCCACGCATTTAGAGATATCAGAAGGTTGAAAGAATATTAATATTTCGTTTGTAAAATAATTGGAATTTTATTAACAGAACAGAATAACATCAATTTTGTATGAAATAAAATTAGTAACTATATAAATGTTTAAAGAGAACGCGTAGTACGGAGTTAAAGGAATAAAGACTTCGCAGTTGTAGCGAAATGTGTTTGTGCAGAAAAGGTTATGTCCACGTATTCGCATTCTATAAACAAAGTAAAGTTATGTCTGTTTCTTCACTTTATTTTTTTGTCTGCCGAGAAGGTGAAAAGGAAAAAGGGGGATCAATTTAAAGTGAAAAACTGTGTAAGTGAGAAATAAAAAATAAGAGGAAAATGTACTTATTGGCGTTAATTTTCTTGTAGTGAGTTGAACATGTTTTGCTGCTGTCTTCTTTTTTTTGTCGGCGAGTGAGACGAAGAAGGGGTAAAGAAAAATAGGAAAGAGAAGAAGAACGAATGTATGTCGACGAGGCATGTCAGGTTCAGCAGCCTGAAATTTCTCCCTTACATTGTGGCGGTGTCCTATCTGATCTCTGCTCAGATCGGACTGACTCGGCCGGTCGAGAAACGTGGATGAGTAGTCAAATCGAGTCATGTGATCGGTTCTAATCGCAAAACCATTTTTTAGGTGTTAAGAAAATTGTCAGGGGTCATCGTTTTATTTGTTATTTCTTGTACAGTCAAGTTCCAGAATCTTAATTTTTACACCTACTTGTGAAATTTGCCTTAGTCTCGTTTTTTTCTTCAAAAGAATTTCAGTCATTCTGACCCGTTTCTGGGCGTGCAATTCTATATGTCAGTTATTTGCTGGAATAATTTAGGATTTGTATCCGATATGTTCTTCAAAGGCTACCACGTGACACGCGCGAAATCGCGTGAGCATCTTTTGATTATAAAAAAACACTTTCAGAACTTTTGCCTATTCACGCATGCTCGCAACGAGTGCAAGAAAACCCTAAATGACGCCAAACGGTTGTTTGCTGAGAGAATGCGACAGTGCATAACTGACCGCAAGTTCGGCTCCAAGGAGTATTGGAGGATTGGCAAACGAGTGCTGAACTATAGCAAATCCTCAATACCTACTTTAAACAATGAATTTGAGGTTCTCACGTCATCTGCGGACAAAGCTGATTGCTTTGCCCGCAGATTTTCATCCAAATCCACTTTTGACTCATCTGGAGTATACCCACCCGACTTCCCTATTAGAACTGAGGCCAAACTGTACGACGTATATATTACCCCGACAGTAGTATCCCGAATAATTTCAAAACTTGACCCCCATAAGGCGAGTGGTGACGATGGAATCCCGGTAATAGTCCTGAAGAGGTGTGCTCCTGAAATTTCCCCTGTCCTTTCTAAGCTGTTTAACTACTGCCTTTCTGCTTCCTGCTTTCTTGCATGCTGGAGATTCTCCTCAGTCGTTCCTGTACTTAAGAATTGTGGTGAACCCTCGGACCCATCCAACTATCGCCCTATCAGTCTTCTACCGATATTCGGGAAAGTGTTCGAGGCCATAATCAATGCTGAAATAGTTCAACATCTCACTGCCCACAAACTCTACTCCGACAGTCAATATGGCTTCAGTTTTGCCAGGTCCACGGCCGACTTGCTAACAACTGTAACGGAGTAGATGCTCCAGGCCCTCGATGAGTCTGACGAGGCTCGCGCGGTTGCTCTTGACATCTCCAAGGCTTTTGACAGGGTTTGGCACTCTGGCCTTTTATGGAAGCTACAGGGTTACGGTATTACCGGTCGCCTGCTTGACCTAATCCAATCTTTCTTAGATAATCGCAAAATGAAAATCGTTTTGAATGGACATTCCTCTTCATCCTACAGCACGAATGCTGGTGTCCCACAGGGCTCTATCCTGGGCCCGACGCTCTTCCTTATTTTCATCAACGACCTCCCAGATGTGATCAAGGGCTACGTAGGCATCTACGCAGATGACACCACATTATACTCCCGCACCAGTAAGGAACCTGTCGTGGCGGATAGTCATAATCTCGCTACTGATCTTGAACTTGAACTGGATCTACACTCGGTGGTGAATTGGGGCAAGAAGTAGCTTGTCAACTTCAATGCGTCTAAGACCAAGCTGTTGTCTGTCAATCATCACAGGCAACCTCTCCTGCCTCCCATAAGCATGGACCAAGCGATTCTCCCTGAGAGCAGTACACAGCGTCTTCTCGGCCTCACCCTCTCCTCAGACCTCAAATGGAACCACTATATCGAACCCATAGCTAAATCTACTGCTAAGAAGATTGTGTCACTATGTCGATCCAGGATGTTTTTTCAGCCTGAATCCATCCTGCATATATACAAGTCAACCATCCTTCCGTGCATGGAGTACTGCTGCCATTTATGGTCGGGCGCCCCTGCCGTTCTTCTCAGTGTTCTCGACAGGCTCCAAATAAGAGTCTGTAATGTGATAGGTACTGATTTGTCGGCTCAACTGTAGCCACTTCCCCACCGACGAAATGTGACCTCCCTTTGTCTGTTCTATAAATACTTTCATGGCTTCTGCTCGGACGAACTTAAGTCACTGGTGCCTCCGCAGCAGGTGTTTACTCGTGCAACCAGAATGGCATCTGGGTCCCACCCATTCACAGTTATGTTAGCCAAATGCAGGCGGCAATTCTAATCCTGCAGCTTATTCTCTCGCATTTCCCGCCTGTGGAAATCGCTCCCATACTCTGGCTTTCATGATGGCTACAACCTCCAGAAATTTAAATGCAATGTCAATACTCATCTATTAACCACTGGACTCTAGCTCTCTCCCCACCCCGTATATCCTTCCTTTCTCCCCACCCTTGAAACTGTCAACATACCTGCTTTCTCATCTTTCTATTGCTCCTTTCTAATTGGTTTGTACTCCTCTTCTCTTCCTTCTAATTAATCTTCTTTCAGTTATGTAACCCCCCGCACATCAGTGGCATCTCCGCCTTGCTCGGGGTGAAATGATTAAAAAAAATGGTAAATCATGTAAGATTGACGGTAGGAAAGAATTGTTTTATATCGAGTGCCTCTCTTACATTTAGATGCGTTTAATATTTTCATTTAAATAGTATTTTGTATTTTCGACCAAAACCTTTTTATAGGTTTCTTTTAAATTATGGTGTAACAAATGCTTTTATTTGCACTTTGAGATAGGTGACATATAAAACGTCTACTCAAAGAAATTCAATACTGGTAATTGATTTTGGATAAGAAATGCAGTCTTGTACTGGGCATTGAAATTCATACACGATATTATTCATCGCTAGTTTAATCTGATGGACTTATTTTGCTTAGAAACAACAAGTTTTGCAGTCTTAACATTTTCTATAATAGATTATAAATTTTATATGTTTTTGAGGAATTACGACGGAAATATGGTGTTTAATATTTTTTGTTTAGCAAAATGGTCCTGCGCATTTGCTTGCACTAAAATATGTTGGTATTTTTGTGTACTGTTTTTAATAGTGTTGTTGTGTATTTTATGTAAGAATAACTTTTATTTGTTTATCAGTGATAAAATAAGTGAAAATTATTGTTGACTAATGTTTGTTTTATGTGTTTTAGTTCGCACAAAATATTTTTTGGGAGGAGGTATTTTAATCAATAGCAAAATCTATAAAGGAGAGAAGGAATAATGCAGACTTGTGAAAAATATCTCCTTTGCTACACAAATAACAATATACAAAAAATAAAACCATAAATATACAAACACCTAATCATGACAAAAACAGAAAATAATATAACATGGAAAGAAAAAATCACATATACAGTCCACAAACAAAATATAGATTAAGCACACAGAGAAACAGTCATAACATAAAAAAAAGAATTTCTTAAGCAGTCAAACACACCAACATGGTAAAAAGCTCAAAATAATAAAAGAGGTCAAGCTAAGCCGCAAGAATAAACCACACAAAATACACTTACGCAATAAAAAGAAAAAGAAAAAGAAAAAGAAAAATAAAGAAAAAAGAAAAAGAAAATCAACCAATAACAAGCGAAACTACTCCGAGAAAATACCAAAATGCACTAGGCTCATTATAAATAGGAATGGGAACCAGGGCTCAACTTTAGAAAAAACCAGCCCCGACGAGTGAAGAGATCTAAACCGTGTCTTCAAAAAACTTCGAAGTCAGCATGACCCGGCTCAGTGACAAATTCTTTGCGCGATAAGTATTGAACTCACAAATCTTTCGGTCAAGTCACTAGAACTAACCAACGCCTATATCTACTGGGCCATATGTCTTCAAAGTCACATGGCCCAGTGAATGTAGGGGTTGGTTATTTCCAACATATTGCCCAGTGGATATAAGCCATGTGTTGTAAGTAATCGATGCCTACATCCACTGGGCGAGTAAATATAGGCGTTGAATAGTTACAGTGAATTAAGCTAAAGAGCTATGAGTTCAATACTTGGCTACAGCAGCGAGATAACTACATGGTACCCAGGAGTTACAGTGCACATTGAATGAAAATGATATCAACAAAATGATCGAAGTAAAGGATTCGTTTCGAAATTCCTAGCAGCCGAAGAAGGCCGCATCATATAAGGGCCGAAACGTTAAAATGAGGACAGTAGTTCGAACAGTGTAAATAATATAAATACTACCTCATCTCATAAGTAAAGATGAATATATATATATATATATATATATATATATATATATATATATATATATATATATATATAAAGGGTGATTGAAAAGTAACTTCTTACTTTATGAGCGAGTGGCTATCCAGGCGTTTTAAATTAATACCTTGTGTCTGTTTTCTTTGAGATTGATTAAGGAAGCAAGTTTAATATGCCAAGCCAGCATTTCGGAAGAAACTGATTAGCGAATAGAAGAAATCGTCCATATCACAATAGTGTTAGGTGAAATCAGTTGACGCAGTTATTGGGCGACTGAAATTTTAATTTAACCGTCATCCTAAATGCTTTCTTCTTATATCCATTTCTCATAAAAATCATAGCTAATAGATAAATTACGTTTTAAAATGGGGAATTTATTTTCAATCACCATATATATATCAGTACTGCCACTAAATCGCTGAAAAACAGCATTGTGTGAAGAAAAAGACTTAAAATTTAATAAAAACAAACATTTTACATAATAATTTATTTTATCATTAAGAGGAAAGTATTTCTTAATTTTTAAAAAAAAAGTTTTTTTCATCTTTTCTAACACGTCCGAAATTTTGGTGAAAATCTTGTTTTGCTTTTAGTTAGCGGGTAGCCAGAGCGTTACGAGATTTTATAATGAAAAATGTAATTTTACGTAACTCAATTTTCTTTTCGCTGAAAAACACATTAATTTGGAAATCCTTGGAAAGATAAAATAATTGTCGAATTTTAATAAAGATTTCAGGACTTATTAAAGAATGAATTATTTATGAAATTATTATCTTAAAAAGTTTTGCTAAAAATACGTTTTTTTCATATCTATTATTCCCTCCATGTAAATTCATGAAATTTCTAGAAAATAGATTTTTATGCAAAATTGATTTTTTTAGTTAAACGCAGAACAGATTGGAGAATATAAATCATTTTTTTTTCTAGAATTTGGACCTTTTTCTGAAAATCTGCTCCCATTAGTAAAATAAAAAATGCAATAAAACTATGACATTATTTAATTAGATAAGCTTTTAATTGCTTTAATAAATCATATAAATTAATGACAATGTATTCTGAAAAAAATATGTTTTTAAATAATTAAATTTTGGAAGGATTGTTTTTATTTTTTTAAGTATATTAATTTTTAAAAATTCAAAAATATTGTTCAAATATTTCCAAGACTTGTGGCCGTGAGGTTATGAAGAAATATGTAATAATAAAAAATTGAAAACTTTAATACAAATCATGGAGCCATCGTCCTTTTAAAATAATTTTAATCTTGTTTGTGTATTTGAAGATTTTTTGTAAGGTAATTTCTTTGTGTACATTAAAAGATCATGTGCTTTACCGCTTCTTCCTATTAAAGGAAAAAATTGAATAATTATGTCACTTGTGATCACCATAGGCACTTAGCTTATTTCGCATCTGCTTGTCGTCACATCTTATATCATCCGGGAAAGATCACAAAAATCAACAATCCGTAATGAAGAAATAGTTTTAATCTAAATTTCATGCTATAACTAAGTAATTTTGTAAATCAGAATAATTTAACTTTACATTTGCAAATTTCTAAAAATAAAATGTCACAAATGTATATTTTATATTTGAATGATTTTTAAAACCGAGAATTAAATTTTGCTTACAAATATGTAGATCGTTAAAAAATGGCCGAAAAATCTCAAAAAATTAAATTCCAATTAATATAATTTCTGTTAGAAATTAAACCAGAGAATTTCGCTTACTGGAAACAGTAAACCTAATCACCTATCTTTCAATTAAGCTAAAATTAAAGTTTCAAGAAAACGTTTTTTATTTTTAATAAATTCAATTTAAAAGTTAGTTATTGAAAATGAGTGGAAGTACTTAATCAGGGCATCAAATCACCCGCTAGTGAATTATCAGTTACCTACACAATCTATCTCATTTCGTTCAAAGACCAACTCTAGCAATAATAAAAATTTTAACAATTCTATAATTAAGTACATTAATACTTTATAAAAAGTAAGCTCAACACTAGTTTAGAATACTCCGTGAAAAACAAGGTAGGCAAAAATAAGCGGAAAGCACGTAAAAGTAACATTATTTGGTTTAGCCGACCCTTCAGTGGTAACTTCCAAACTATCATTGGTAAACTCTCCCTTAATTTAACTCACAAACATTTCTACCATTCACCCACACTAAAAACATCTTCGACAAGAACAATGTTAATGTCAGTTATAGTTGCGTTAAAAACAGATGAATGTATTTCACAACATAATACTATACTATCAAATATATATTTGACCCACATAATCAACGCCCGTCACCCAACTAATAGTAAAAATGACCATTCTAAAAATAATTTTAACTGCCGAAAAAATAAAACCTGCCCATTGAATGGCCAATGTATGTCCGAAAGTATTGTTTATATGGCTCGAATTCATTCGGATCATAATGATGTTAAATTTTAATTTGGAAGTAATTCTAACAGATGGAATATAAGATTTAACAACAATATGTATTTAATCAACAGTGAATACAGCAAAAGTCCTGCTTTATCCGTACGTTATTGAAAATTAAACACAAGAAGCTAAATCCAAACCTTAAAATGAAAACGGGGATAATGTTATCTTCCTATCTGAATTTTAGAAAAACTTACCATATTAAACCATATCAGTAATCTTAATTTGCTGAATAAAAGCTGATTTAATGACCATATGCTATCATAGAAAAATACTTACTTAAATTGTTAAACCCAGATAAATATAGATTTCTCTATAGGTATGCCCCTTTCTTTCCATCTTTCTTTCTTTCTTTCTTTCTTTCTTTCTTTCTTTTGAATATTACTTGTAACAATTAAGAATTAAACAAGTTTTATTTTTGCTCTCTGCATAGTTCAATTTTTAATTTTAATTCTAAATTTGACTTTTAATTCTTAATTTTCATTTTCATTTTATTTGATTTAAAATTTGAAAGTTTATTTTTTTATTTACATGTAATATTTGAATACTTAAATTTTACGTTTTATGATTTACGCTCCTATGAGTTCTTCTTCCTGCATTTTATTATTTTTAATATTTTTATTTTAAGTCTAAATTTTAAAATTAAATTTTAAATTTTAATGTACATGCAACCTTACAAGATTAAAATTATTAATCTTATTAAAAAGCAGTAAGTTAAATTTATAAACATTAGTTTCTATGGACATCGATTAAACTTAAATTCAAATCTATTAATCTGTCAAACTGTCAGTTTTATATATGCACCTGATGACTGCATAATGCATGAAACTCCGAGTCGTTCCATTGACGTAGGATAACCAGCATATTTGTTTATATATATATATATATATATATATATATATATATATACTAGATACCTACACCTATTCGTTAAAAACGGCATAGCATGATGTTAAAAGGATTCAAACTTAACAAAAACAAAGTTTTATCATCAAAATGTTTATATTATTACGAGGAAAGATCAAAGTTTGTTGTCATTATTTTAAACATTTTAAAAATTCTTTTTAACACGTTCAAAATTCCGTTTAATTTTTTCCGTCAGCGATCCACCCCATGCTTACCTGCTGTTACTATGATAGCCAAAGTCATATGCAAGTTAATTTTTGGTGCTGAAAGATATTAATTTGAAGTTTTTTTTTCCAAAAATTAAGTAATTGTCTGATTGGAATTAAACTTTCGGGACTTATTTAAAAATGAATGAAATTATTAATGCAATTATAATTTTGGAAAATCTTAGCAAAAAAACCTTACATCTGTTATCCTCTCCCTTTAATTGATTGCATGAACCTTCTAGAAACTCATTATGCATCCAAATTCTTTGGTTTTAGTTAAATGCAGGACTCCTTGGTGAATGTAAATCATGTATTTTTTATTACTGGACCTTTTTTTTCTGAAAATCTGCTCCTGATAGTAAAATTAGAAATGCATTAAAACTACGCTATTTCTTAACTTAGCTAAACTTTCATTTGATTTCATAAATAATATAAAAAGAAAAGCTCGATGAATAATGAATTTTTATAAGAATTGTTTTAATTTTTTCTTTGGTAATTATGATGATTCATAATGTTTAAGACATCTTTTAAACTGCTTCCACTCATTCAGTGTCTTCGGTTATTAATTTATTAAGTAAAGACTATACTTATGAATCGAAAATTGAAAAGCTTAATACAAACAATTTAGAATTAACAATTTAAAATAATTAAAAAAATAAACTGCCCATTTTTTTTACTATGGAAAGAGATTTGTCAATAAAAGGTCATGTGTTTAACTGGTTGTTCTCGTTACGAAACGTTCTGTTTTGGTCACCATATTTCCAGATGTGTAAATAGATTAATAACGGGAGCGGTCATCACCTCGTTAAAAATGTCAACGAGTCAGACCTTTCTGATTAAGAAATACTTTTATTCGGAATTTCTTGCCATAGGATATTTGTTTCAAATGAGATTAATTGATCTTTACATTTGAAAATCATTAAAAAATAACGTGTCACAAAGGAATATTTTATTTTTGCATAATTTTTAAAACTGAGAATCAAATTTTGTTTACAAATGTGTCGGTTACTCAAAAATCGACGAAAAATTTAAAACAATTAAGAAATCTTATATATTTATATTCCAATCAACATAATGTCTGTTAGAAATACATCAGTATTTTGCTTAATCCTTTACTTTTCAATTAAAACTAAAATCAAGACTTCAAGCAAATTTTATAATTTTAAAAAATATTTTAAAATTTATATATCGAAAATGAGTGAAGGTGCGTAAATATATGCTTATATATTTTAAATAAAAAGAGGACAGCAAATGTTCTTTTATAAAATATATTGTATTTTATTTTTTATATTCTGCTACGCGTGTTTCTAGTCTGGCGATCTTCATCAGACAGAGAGTGGTTGCTTTCACATATTAAACGAAATTAGTTATCGTTATAGTCTCTGTGTTCAGTCCTCGTCTTGTTTGTGCATGCTAGTATTTCACACTTTCTTGTAGTTGTGAAGAAATCATCCTCCGCTTTAAATAATTTTGGATGAATTAAATATCGGGTGGAGGATTGTTTTGTTTGTATTTTATATTTTCATTTTATTTATATATACATAGACATACACACACATATACACACATTTAAACACTTATGCACACACACTTCCTATGTCTTGTAGGTTTTCGTGTGTGTGGCAATGTCACTGTGTGTGCATACTTTTGTGTGTGCACGCGCGGTTCAACTAGTGTATTTGGTTATTCTGTGTGCATGTTGTGTGTCCGTATGTGCTTGGGGCTTTATGATCGATTTAGCGCTGGTTTAAATCTGTTTATAAAGGTTTTAATTGTATTTGTACGTAAGAATCATTGTCTGTCTGATATCATGGCATAATTTTAAATTTACCTTGATTTTATTGGAAGATGTATTGTGATACAAAGGGTTTTTCGCCGTCTGTTAATTTCATGTTGCTTTTGTAAAGGGAAACTCTATTGTTTAGTCCATGGCGATTCCCTATATAAGATTTGTGCACTTGAATGTATATACAACATTTATGGAGTTGCAGTTTAAATGTTTGTTTTTGTGAATGTCTTTGTGGAGTTTTCAAAAGTGTAGTAGTTTCCTTCTATAATGATATCACAAACTTAACATCTTTTTTGTTACATTTTTAACCCTTGTATTGTGAGTTGGCAAAGTTTGGATGAGATTAATATGTGTTCTAGATTATTTGGTTAGAGTTTGCTTTTATTTATTTTGGTTGTTTTAATATGTTTTTTATTTTATCATTTTTGTTAAGTAGGTCTAGATTATTTGTAATTTCTGTAAATAGTTCTGGATTAATCCTGCTGTATGTTGAGACCTATGCTAGAATATGTTCGACGTTGCGTTTCTTTGGCTTTCGTAGTTCTTAAAAAGGTATTTTTTCTGCCAGTTCAAAATCTTTGTTTTTAAGTGTTGTTGGGTAGCCATGTTTTTTTTTTTAGAGTTTCGTGTAGTTCTTCTAGGCGGGTTTTTGGAGGTATTTGTTGGCCACTATAGTGCAAACACTGCGTGCTAGAAAATAAGGAATTGATTTTAGGCAGCTTTCGTTTGGTGATCGCTCTCGAAATGAAGATATATTTGGGTGTCTTTAGGTTTGTGGCGTATACCTGCGTTTATGTAGTTATTTCTATTTCTAATGAGTATGTCTAAAAATAGGTATTTCTGAAAACTATATTCATGGGTGAATTTTATTTTAGAGTGTATGCTCTGAGTAGAGTGTGAAATTGGATAATAACGTCTAAGTATCGTTTCTAAGATTCAATGAAGTATGTTTTCATATTATTTCGTATAGGTTTTCCCCTAGGTAAGTTTATGTTAGGGTGACATATGTTGGTGCCATTTTCATTCCCATTGCAGTGTCTAGAGTTTGTATGTAGTTTTGCTGTCAAATTCAAAGGTGGTATTGTTTAGTCTTAGGTCTATACTACTGATGATGAATTCTATGGTGAATCTGGGGTGTAGTGTTATGTCAAATGTTGGCATATATATATATGTATGTGTGTATGTATGCATGTATATGTATTTATATATATATATATATATATATATATATATATATATATATATATATATACGTATGTATATAAATATGCAAATATTTTGATTATAAGTTTATAATAAAAACATAGTTTACTGCAACACAAAAACTGTTGTGTTTCGGTATTATTTTATTAGCACCTTGTCAGACAGTGAAATATTTTTTCTGTTAGGAATCATTATATGCAGTGGCTTAAAAGCAACACAACATTTACCAAAATCCATATAATTATGTTGGGGGTTTTTCAGGGTTTTGTCTTAGTGAACCAATAGAAAGTCAGGTCATAATGGATAGGAGAAATTTGATTGAAAGGTTACAGAGAGATAGAGACTTGAAAGGACTTGGGACCCATATATTTTCTATGCCAGTGATGAATTAAATTGAATGATACATATGTAGCATTTAGCATTTCTGAAAAGTTAACGCGTCTGATCGTGAAACGGTTACAGAATTTTTTTAAAGTTATTTTTCAATTTAAATTAGTGAATAACTGACAAAGATTGGAAAGTTTTTAGTTTCTTCTTTTTAATACACTGGACATCAAACATATGTATGATTTAGTGGTGGATTTATTCATCAATCCAAAACAAATCAATTATCAGTAGATAGGAGAACCAATCAATATATGCTAGGACATTATAGATGTCTAGTTATATCATATTAAAAATAACTCTACTTTAGTGTATATTTTAGACGATGATGACAAATCGAAGTTAGTTCGTTACGTTTATTGAGCAAGTTTAGTTTTGGGAATTTTACAATTTGTAATTTTTCCTGTAAACATAGAAACATGGCTCATGAAAAGATTTACAAGTTCTGTTTTTGTTTAAAATTTCCATTTTACGGTAAAGGTTTATTGGCATCTTTTAATTTCCAATAATAAGTAGAAATTGATGTGCTATTGCAGTAAGTTTTATTTGTAAAAGATCTTTTAAAAATTGAAATATAATTGAAAAATAACCTAATGAAAATCTTGTAACCGTTTCACGATAACATGCGATAACATTTTAGACTTGCTAAATGTTACATATGTGTCATTTAATTTATTTCATCACTGGCATAAAAAATGTCTGAGTCTCAAGTCATTTTATGTCTTTATCCCTCTTTAATCCTTACAATCAAATTTCTCCTATACACCACGACTTAAATTTCTATTGGTTCACTGAGATAAACCCACTACCCTAATTGTCTGGATATGGTAAAAAATGTGTTGTTTTTAAGCATTTATAGAGGTACCTTCAATCATTTTCAATATCTAAATTTTAGATTGAATTTTTAAAAATAAAAAAGTTGTCTTGAAACATTTATTTTAGTTTTAATTGAAAGCTAATAATTAAATTTACTATTTCCAGTAAGCAAAATACTCTAGTGTATTTAAAACAGAAATTATTTTCAATGGAATCTAAATTTTTTCAATTTTTCTCTAACCTTTCAATTTTTTCAGACTTTTTTTAAGCGATCGACACATTTGTAAACTAAAGAAATTCCCTGTTTTAAAAATCTTGCAAAAATAAAATATACAACTGTGACACATTATTTTTCAAAGATTAGCAAACCGTATGTTAAATTAATCTTATTTACACAAGTATTACTTATTTATAGCGTGGAATTAGAATAAAACTATTTCGTAAACACAGAGTTAAACTTTTTGACCTGGTTTATTAATATATAATTTGTTCTGTTATACTGCATTAAGCACTGTTTGATTAACACCTGATAAATAATTATATATTGATGTGTATCTGCGAGTATACACATATATATAGTTTTTATATCCATATCATCTCTCTCTCTCTCTCTCTCTCTCTCTCTATATATATATATATATATATATATATATATATATAACCTTGTGCAAATAAATACATATATATACATATATATATATATATATATATATATATATATATATATATATATATAATTCCAGGTGGAAAGGAAGTTTTACTCTTTTGAGTGCCCCGGCATTTATTTTATTATGAACAATGCTCAATATAATAAATATGATAGAGCTTAATAAATATATACTGTTATTAATTAATTGTACATTGCGACTCGGAAATTTCTAAGTTTTGAGATAGATTCTCATCAGCAGGCAATGTTTGATATTGGCTGTGCAGATTATTTAATATTTAAATACCAAAAACTTCGATTTGCGGTGTATGTACTTGAGAAAATATAAATTTTATATGTGTGTTTCTTTCAACTAATCAGAGCATAGATTCATTTTGGAATTTGGACCCAAAGAATACCTACTGACTTTTTCTATTATTTTTTCTTTTTTCCTTCCCTTATCTTACTTTGGCTCTTTCACCATATGTTTAGTTTTATGGCCATTTGATTGACACAGTGTAATCGATTTCTGTTTTGTCCTCGGATTAGGCCATTTGCAGTGGTGTGCAGTAATATGAATCTATTTTCGGTGTGTATGAATCAATTTGTTTGGCCTTGAAAATATTGTGTCATTTTTGATTGCATCAGATTTTTATCGCGCCCAGAAACTACTGTCAATTAGTTGTCCTATGACAATTGTCTGCGATGGACGTTACTCCAAGATGGCCTACACAAATTATAACACTGCATGTACACACTGGCAAGCCTCACAGAGAAAGCGCGGATATTGTTGTTGTTTGCCTTTCAAATATTAGCCTTGTTATCAAGGCAAAGAAACAAACTGAATCTTTCAATCCAAAATGTAAACAAATGTGGTCGGAGAAGAAAAACAACGCCAAGAGACAACGTATACGTGATCAAAGAAAGCTTGAAAGATCCTAGGAAGACAGTATACCTTCGCAAAAGGGTATATATATATATATATATATATATATATATATATATAGAGAGAGAGAGAGAGAGAGAGAGAGAGAGATTGAAAGAGAGTGAGTGAGAGAGTGACAGACAGAGATAGAAGGAGAGAGAAAGTGAATAACCGAAGCTTCATAAAACTTCTTTATTTAGTTAATTGTAACTGTTTAAAAAATTTAAATTTGCGTTTATTGAATATGCTAGAGAAACCAGACACAAAACGTAACAAATGTTGATCTACATTAATCGTTCATAACAAAACTGAAAATATTTTACTTCAACTAGTTACAAAAATTAAAGTTTGATTTGAAGTGATATTATTTTACACATTGCTGCTTTTAATTTTCTCTTGCATTTAACAGGTGCTGAAATTTCTTCTATGAAAAACAGAACTAATGCTGCAATGGTTGTTCAGTTGTATTTCACAATCGGACTTTTTATTATAAACTTTATGGCATATTTCATACGAAGCTGGACGTTGATTATTCTTTTGGTGTCTCTACCCTCAATACCAACTGCATTGCTATACATTTGGTAAGATTTGAAACAGAATGTTTCTAAAATTATCATTTTGTTTTCTACATTCAGATGATTTTGAACCAACAGTCTATTTGACAGAATACTTGGGAATTTAGACGAAATACTAGTTTAAAGCAAATATAATTGGCTTTTAAAATTGGAGTCTTTTTTAGGAATAAATTACATTTAATAACATTTAAGAAAAAAGATTTCGCACTCAGATATATACTGGTAGCTTTCTTTCACTGTTAATGAATAATTTTTATTTTAGCCTGTGAAATTGAAGATAAAACATTAGAAATTTGATCAATTTTATTGTATAAATTCAAAATAAAAAAGTAAGGAGGCGGATTCTGATATTAATATGAATATACAGTTCAATATTTCTTTTAGTTTTTTTTAATATGAGTTTGGTTTGAATGTTACTCAGCGACTGACAACCAATTAAAAATCATTTTTCTTGCCTTTTTTGTACAAAAAACAAGTCATTTTAGCGCTATTTTGCCATACGAACGATGTTTCACGCTGTGGCTGGGACGAGGTAAAGCATAAATACACTTCCCTAATCAAAACGTACATCAAAAGCTTTTTGGACTCCGAATTGGAAAGATCGAAATCAAGAAAAAAAAAAATTAAATATCTAAGAAGTGTTTAATAGAGGACACAAAATGCATTACTAAAATCTGTAGGCGCGTTGTGATAGCAAAATATAAATTTTAAGAGTTAAGTAAATGTTAAGAAAAAAAGAATACTGAACTGTTATGTAATATCAGCCCTCGTATAAGGCAGCGAATGCTGGATAATCTCCTTAAATTATGAAGAGTCCTGAAAGAAGAAAAATGTTGTTCTAAAGAATGATGGTGAGGAGACCATGCACTTAACAATTGAGCAACGACGATGTTTTAGAAAAAATTGAAGCTAAAAGGACACTTATATTAACATTGAAAAAAGACAATTGAAATCTCTAGGGTAAGTAAGGAGTAAAGAAAGCATAGAAAAGTTCTCACTCACAAGTAAAGATAAGAGGAAAAGAAAACCGCCGAGGATAATTTACTAAACGAGTTTGTGTAAATAGACATAAGAACAAAGCATTGAAGGCATAGTAAAAAGGCAAACATTGCACAGCGCTACAAAGGACAGGGAATTTTCTAGAGCCCTCCAAATCAACGTCCTGAAGAGACATGATACATAAATGAGAAAAATTAGTTTTTGGAAAGTGGCCTTTTCCCATACGACTTCTGTAGTGCTGGCAAAAATAACACATCAGAATTTTATTGGCCAGGAAAGCGACAATATATTTCAGGGGCTAATTTGCTAATATCCACCACTGGTCAATAGAAAGCTTACGGACTTATTACGTTGAAACACCAGTTCACTTCGTATCATTGATGTTAAGAAAAGTTGAGTCTGGTTAATACTCAGATGGTTATCACCTGGTATGCCGACGTTGGATAGAATCGCACTACTTATACTAACAGTAAACCACAAAGTGTAGAGGTGTCTCTTTACTGACACCTCGTAAGACCTACACTGGAATTAAAAGAAAGAATTGGTCAGTCGTAAAGGACCAATTGTTTTTTTATATCAGCTGACTGCATGTATCACAATCAAATCTGAATAAATGGAATGAATTGGGCTGTAAAACTTGACACTACACAGTTTGCACACAATTCTTCTCTCTGGTCGATTGTTTCAAGCGTTCCGACAATCCTTCTTAGGAGATAATTTTTGCCAGTCAAGCCGCAGCTCTAAATCCCTTTAAAAAACGTCGGTTACAGAATTACAGAATTCTGTATCAATGGTAGATAGAAACTGGTTTGCAGTTTGTAGTAATGCAGAGATTTATAGATCGGGGAAATCTTTAATAGACATGTCAAATGATCCAAACGAGCGTAAAAATTACTCTACTGAAGTGGTTTTAAAATTGATTCGTGCATAAGGACTGTGTGAAGATTTTAAGCCCCACTAAGAGTTGGTAGATTTGATATTTGTATGTAAATTGTGTGCAATATATGTGTTACACAATCGAGTTTCCCTAATTTATATATATATATATATATATATATATATATATATATATATATATATATATAATTGTGTATTTGGACATAAATCCCTCTTTTAAACAATTTCGTTAAAAACGACTGACAAGATATTGCGATGAGGCATTTTATTTCATTTTTTTTTTTTTTGTTCGTACGGTGTTTTCTAGATACAATGTGTGGAACAACTACCCAAAACCTTTGCATGTTCGAAGGCTTTCTGCTATTCTTTCGGCCATTGTCAAGGATGATTATCACTTTTAACCTGTGTGTTTCTCTCTCTGCAATGACTGCCACTACATAAATTTTATTCGTAGACACTTAATAATGGGTAGCGTTTAATTAATATTAATGCTTTGCTTCTTGATATTATCATTTCCTCCTGATAATGCCAAATTGTTCTAATTTCGATCCTCAGCCCCTCATGTTTTAGGAAAACTTAATTGTACCAGATACAATAAGCGTTGACAGCCTTTTCTCATTTTCACGTTAGGTCCTTGCTTTTTTTTTTACATTTGAGGGTTTACTGTTTGTTGTTAATTCATTTTAAAAGACATTACTAAAATTCGTTTGCGTTTTTTTCTCCAAAAGAATTTCCGAAAGCTGAAATCAAATCCCATTCCACTTAATTCCACTTATGCACAAATACTTTTGGAAAAGATATGGATACATCACCGCCACCATATTTCCAATTATGATAATTACATTTATTCTATTAGAGTTGTTTTTATTGATCTCATTTGTCATTTTATTCTTTTCAGGGCTTTACCAGAGTCACCACGTTGGCTACTAACCATGAATAAGGAAAAGGAAGCAGAAATTGTTTTGAAAAAAATCGCCGAAGTAAACAAGTGCGACTTCAATTTCAAATCAAAAGAAATTGACATGTCTTCGGTCAAAGATCGGATTGTCAGGCTCTGGAAAATATTCACAATTCCCAAATATCTAAAACGGACACTTATCCTGATATTTAACTGGTAAGAAGAATAGTCTTGTTTTTTTTTCTCGTAAGTTTGATTATATTAATTATCAGCGACATTACTTGCTTTTTTATGACTTATTTTTAGATCGTATTTAATATTTTGTAAAAGATCTCTTTGTTTAAGTATCTATTAATAACAATAAAAACGAATACATCAAAATTAAACTTAACAAATTATAACAAAAATAAATAAGTTAACGTATATTATACATAAAAAAATTCAAAAGAGAAGAAAAGCTTAACTTTGTTTTTGTCTTTTATCAGAACTCTATAATTTAAAAAAAAAATAAGCGAAGCAAATAAATCTAAAAATTTGAAAAAAAAACAAAAAACACGGCAGTTTTATTTATGAAATATCTACTCATAGACTGACAATATTCGGGCTTAAAAGCGATATCTTTCGTTTAGAAAAGGCGATCTGGAACGAACTAACACACACACACACACACACACACACGCATATATATATATATATATATATATATATATATATATATATGTGATAAGTGCATGTATATAATTATAAATATCAATATATATATATATATATATATATATATATATATGCAATTTGTTATATATATTATATTGATTACATATTATATATGCGTGTTACTTATTTAAAAGCGCTGAATATCAGTGATAGAGCAGACATATTCATATAGATAGGTGTGAGCTTGTAACCCTGGGTTTCACGCTCTTGCGATCGTCAGACATACAGAAAAGATAATGACGATTCAACTTACGTACACACATCCTCCAACCACCCACCTTCAATCATCAAGAAATACCCATATCAATCAGCCATATCAATCAGCCGCAGACTATCTACACGAATACACCAACCGAATACGTATGTATGTACGCAACGGCACACATATACATGTATAAACCCCGCAAGATTCGCATGTGTATGTTTATGCAAGCCTCAGTGAGCGAACGCACGGGCGTGTGTGTGTGTGCGCGCGTTTATGGGTGAACAAATGTATATATATGTATATGTCTGCGTCTGTGGTCACGACAGATTTCCACCACTTCCACAAAATACACAACCCTACATATAACCAATTTTTTAAAAAATTAATCAGTTTGTCTGACGATCGCAAGAGTGTGAAACCCAGGGTTACAAACTCATACCTATCTATATGAATACACACACACACACACACACACACACACACACACACACACACATATATATATATATATATATATATATATATATATATATTTAGAATTAATCACATAAATATGTTATAATATCACTACAGCAGTTGGTATTTTATTTCGACGCTACACGTGTTTTATCAAGTGATGATGTTTATTTAGAAAATAAATATCATCACTTGATAAGACACAGGTAGTATCGAAACAAAATAGCTAATTTTGTAGTGATGTTATAGCATATTTATGTTATAAGTTGTAAATAAATATTATTCACTCTACTTTGTATTGAGAACATTTTTCAGAATAGTGTTTCTTTGGATACGGATTTTTATTCCGTTCATGACTACCTTATACTTATATATATATATTCTTAAGGTCAGCAAACAGGACGGGTTCCCTAATCACAACCCCACCCCGCGCGCACACACGCACAACTGACCAAGTAATCAACCTTCTAACTAAGCACACAATTCTTCGAAATTCTAACCAAAAGATATACCCAAGCAATAAAAACTTACATCCCAACAGCTAATGTCATTAAGCAACCATTTAACTTCGCACTCTATTTCCTTCAAAATTCTAACGGTCAACACAGAAGACACATTCCCTTTTTTATCAATGACCCCAACCAACCTCACACTACCAAGGAACCAAATATAGACAGAGAAGATTTCCATTCTTCTTCATTCCTCCTGAAGAGATATTGGAGACCCAATGTCGAAACAACCATATGATTGTAGAGGACACATATATATAAAAAACATTATGTACATGTTCTAAAATATAATTTGTAATATATATATACAATTGAAGAAAAACGAAGAATAGAATTGCAATGTTCAAAGATTTATTTAAAACATTCCTCAATACAAAAATAGAGCAATGAATATTTATCATTAATTAGTATATGTAAATTAGCATGTAAAACTACTACAAAATTGTACATTTTGTTTTGATATTGAAAGAACAATTCTACATCAGATAGTTAGCAATGATAGCAATGAACGTATTTACTTAATCTTTTTTTTATTTTATGGAAACAACACTCAACTTTCATTTTATGAATATTTTTCGTACAAATTAAAAAGGATTAATAATTGAAAAAGAAGAAAGAAATAGAAAAGAGAAGAAATTAAGATTAGATCTAAAAAATAAGAAAAGAAATATAAAAAGGAAAGATACAGAAGAAGTAGAAAACGAAGAGAGAAATAATTGAGAAAATTTTGAGAAGGGAAAAGCCAATGGAAACAGATAAAACGGAGAATTTACAATTAGAACGGAAATGGGGTTCCGACAGATATTAACATATAGTTACAGTGTTGCAACTCAGATCTTTTAGCATTTACAAAATGAAATCCCTAACACAAACACAAATATTATTCATAGAACATAAAATAAAAGTTATTTAAAGAAACAATTTCCTCGTGCATTAGGTAAAATCGCAGAGTCTTTTCATCACTTCTATTTTTAGGTTGCCTGTTTTGTCCATTTAAAAAGGTAATTGTAATATTTTATCAAATTTTTGAATAATGTGTTTATTCAAGATATTTTTCGCCGGAACTGAAATTACTTTTACTGGCAATATCCTAAATGTGAAGTGTATTCGCCTCATCTGTACCACAGCGTGTAAAAATTTTCGTCTATATCGTTAGAAAATTTTCTTGTTCCCCTTATTTTTCTTATTTTTACTTTTTATTTATTATATTCTTATTTTATTTTTTTGTTTGTTCTTTGAAAAAAGTCCACTAACACTGTGTCTGTCTTACCATCTTACCATCCCATCCCATCCTCGTTTGAATTTGACCTGTAGTCAGACCAATTTTTCCTCGTGCGTTAGGTAAAATCGCAGAGTCATTTCACCACTTCTATTTTTAGGTCACCTGTTTTGCCCATTTAAAATGGTAGTTTTAAAATTTTATCTAATTTTTTGTATAATGTATTTGTCCAAAGTATTTTTGCTGTAAGTAAAATTATGTTTACTGGCAATATATTAAATTTTGAAGTGTATCTGTGGCCTTCCTGTATTCATCGAGTGGCATAATTCTCGCCTATACCTACTATAAGTACTATTGTTGAAGAATCCTACATCTTCCGTTATAAATTTGGCTACTCGGACTTATACAAAGTAGAATACCTAATATTTGTTAACGTTTTTCCGTTTTTTTTAAATCTCCACTATTTCACTCTGCGTATATTCATTGACTTTCACATCAATACGACAAACCCTAACGGCTTGAAGGGGTTTACGCCTAAAGACACTTACTCCTAGCCCGGTAAGGTACGACACGCGCTACCGGTATCACCGGACCGTCATCCTGCGACTGTTAGCATTAACGGCGTACAGAGGACAAATTACCACAGAATTTATCCCTCGCTCGGAATGGAAGGACATGAGTGACAGGTGTCACCGGACCGGACCATTATCCTGCGACTGTCCGCAATAAGCAGAAAATAACTCTTGGAACATGATATTAGATAAAAACACAAAAAAAAGCGTCATGGGATAATGCCAAATATCTGAAAGAATTCTTGAAGTCAAAATGAAAGTAAAGCCTTTCAGTATATCGGTAATAGTGTTATACGCACCAGCATCACAAAATACAGAGGAACAAATCGAGTCCTCCTACTCCATGCGAGATTATGCCAAGGCACAGTGCAAATCACAAAAATCAGAATTATTATCGAAGATCTTAAAACCAATTTTGGTCAAGGAAAAGAGAGTGAAACGGTCGGCAATTTCGGACTAGGACACCGCAATAACCGTGGGGAAAAATAGGTCCAATGGTACTCAGCGAATGACCAGATAATAACCAACACCTGGTGCCAAGAGCCTCCAAGAAGACTATGGGCGGACAAACTAAAAACCAAATTGACTACATTACTATCAACAAGAGTTTCAGAAATGCAGTCTTTCACTGCAACGCTTACCCAAGTGTGGACTGCGTAAGTGCCAGACGTATGCAACCGAAAGATAAAAATAAGAAGATTAAAGAAACCTAACTCAGCGCTAAAGCTGCAGGACAATAGACTCATGAATGACCCTAACCCACAGAAAACGTATACGGAGAGTGTGAAAACGATATACGAAGGAATAATTGGAAATGGAAGCTCAAAATGGGACGCACTCAGAGCGGCTCTAGTTACTTCGTCGAATGACATCATTTCTAAGGAAAAAGCACGCCAGAAGAAAAGTGAGTGAATTACCGAAGAAATCCTGAGCCTGATGCAGAAAAGACAGAAAACGATGCCAACATATCGAACGGAACATAAGAGACTACAGAAAGAAACCGAAGCAAATGTAGACAGGCTAAAGAAAGATGGCTCAACGACAAATGCGCCGAAGTAGAGAGAATGTGCACAACAAATAATGAAAAAATACACAAAAAATAAAGGAACTAACAGGGCAAAGGACATGCTAAGCAACAGGATGTATTAAAGCAAAAAATGGTATACTAATGCTAGAAAAAGAAAAAAATACTTTAGAGATGGGACAAGTACATCGGAGAACTCTTTCACGGCAACAGAGAACAACCAACAATGCACAAAACTACGAATGGACCAGAAATTATTAAAAACCGAAGTGGAATCGTTAATGGCCAAATTGAAGAGAAACAAAGTAGCGGGACCAGACAGGATTGTAATAGAGATGTTGAGGTCCCTAGATGGTTTTGGCGTAGACAGACTAACAGAAATAATAAACGAAATCTACAACAGCGGCAATATACCAGAGGACCTAAACAGATCATTCTTCATTACACTACCTAAGAAGCCAGGTGCAAAGGAATGTGAGCTCCATCGAATAATCAGTTTAATGAGACACATAACAAAACTCATCATCCGGATTCTGATGAATAGAGCGCGTAGCAGAATCGGCCCAGAGATAGGTCAAGAACAATGTGGATTCGTTAAGATACCGGAACGAGGAATGCGATATTCATGCTCAGAATGCTATCTGAACGAGCAATACAAATGAAGAAAGACCTTTATCTTTGCTTTATAGACTACTCAAAAGCGTTTGACAAAGTACGACACAAGGACTTGATAGAGATGCTCCACAACCTTAATAATTTCGGAAAAGATGTTAGAATAATCAAGAATCTATATTGGTAGCAAACTGTTTGTGTACGGATAGAAAATGTACTAGGCAGATATGCAAAAATAGAAAGGGGTGTAAGACAAGGATATATTTTCTCACCGGAACTTTTCAACCTGTACAGTGAAGCAATTATGAGAGAAATAACAGCCTTGCCAGGATTCGTCATTGGCGATCACAATCTCAACAATATCCGATATGATGACACGGTGCTGATAGACACGGAAAGGAAAATGTAGGATCTTCTATAGAAGTTAGCAAAAGAAAGTGAAAAGAAAGGACTGAGCATAAACCTCAAGAAAACGGACTGTATGGTCATCAGCAAAAAGACGAGATTAATATGTCAACTGCAATTTGAAGAATCTAAAATAAAACAAATAAAAAATTCAAATACCTGGGAAGTGTTTTCTCAGAGGATGAAAAATGCGACACGGAGGTCCAAAGACGCACTGGCATGGCCAAAGATGCATTTCAAAAGCTAACTAGAATATTGAAAGACAGAAAAAATCTCATTAGAAACAAAGAAAATAGCTAGATTGCTATATGTTATCTGTCCTTTTGTATGGAAGTGAATGCTGGACAATCTCTTCAAAGATGAAAGAAGAGGCTTGAGGCAGCAGAAATTTGTTTTACAGAAGTATGCTGAGGATACCATGGACAGAGCACATGTGCAACGATGAAGTGTTGAAGAAGATGCAAACGAGAAGAAAACTGATAATAAATATCAGGAAGAGACAAATGAGTTCCTGGGACACGTAATGAAGAAGGAGGGCCTAGAGAACTTGATACTCACAGGTTGGATAAATGGAAGAAGAGACAGGGGAAAACAGCGCGAGACGTACTTGTTAGGTCTGAGCAGGCGGTTGACGGAGCGGGGTTTAGAAGAGATACTAAGAGAAAAACTATTGAGAGCAACAAGGGACAGAGCTAAATGGAAATCCATGATAATCTACGTCCTAAATGGACACGGCACATGAAGAAGAAGAAGAAGAAGAAGAAGAAGAAGAAGAAGAAGAAGAATATTATACATTAAAAGAAATGTTGAAGAGCTACACTACTTGACATAATTATTAAGCTGCCCAGTTCTTTTAAAAGAAATGATGAATTTCATACTATTTTTAGTATTTATTGCCAAATAAAAATAGAATGGTTCTTTTGTCATTATTACTTTGCAAAATTTTACAAGGTAAGGAAGCAAAGATGAACTCGTCCGAACCACCCTAAATTTTCTTCATTCTTTCATTGATGAAACTGCAATATAGTTAATTATTAAATATTTATAAATTCGTTTGATGCACATGTTAATGTGCAATATTAACAAAAGAACCATTCTATTTTCATTTACAATTATTTACTTGGCAATAAATACTAAAAAATAGTATGAAATACATCATTTTTTAAAACACTAAGGTCGCCTAATAATTTTTGCCGGTAGTGTATATATATATATATATATATATATATATATATATATGTGTGTGTGTGTGTGTGTGTGTGTGTGTGTGTGTGTGTGTGTGTAACTTTCAATCAGAATACTAGTTATAGTTGCATCAATAATTTAAAAAAATAATTACATTACTCGACAATAAAATATTGAAATTGCATAATAATAATCATAATTATATAACCATTTTTAATCTGGCCCGTAAAAACAAGATGTGTAATTGTAGAAATCCCGATCAATGGCCTTTTATCTAACAAGTGTTTAAAAAAATCACTATTCTATATGTGTTCTATTTCGTCAGTAAAAAATCCAAGGGTTACTAAAATTTATATAGGGAATATAATGTGCTTATTTAAGGAAAAAAATTGCAATCATCTCTCATCCTTCATTAATACAAACAAACGAAATATGACCTCACTTTCTTAAGATTTTTGTAAGTTAAAAGAGAAGAATAAAACACCTAAAGTTCAATGGAAATTTCTCAAACAAGAATCCTGTTAATATTATAAATCTAAGGTATGAAACCAAAGCAGTAGTAAACTACAGCAATTGCAAATCTTACAATTTTGCTAAATTCCTCTAAATATACAATCTTTCTTCTTATGTTATTTCATCTTTATTTTTATTACAATTTGTGATCTATTCATTGCTTTAGATATTTTTTTGTATATATATATATATATATATATATATATATTATTTTTATTATAATGCATAATAAGAATTTACATCTTTGTATTACTTCTTTAAATATATTTTATTTTATGTTCTATGAATAATATTTCTGTTTATGAGATTTCATTTTTAAAAAGAATATGACAAAAGATTCGTGTTGCAACATTGCAACTACGTGTCAATATCTGTCTGAACCCTATTTTCGTTTTAATTTTGTATTCTCCTCATCAGCTGTTTCCCCCGGTTTTTTCCTTCTCAACCTTTTCTCAATTATATTTCTCTTCACTTTCTACTTCTTCTGTCTCGTTCCTTTTTCTATTTCACTTTTTTCCTGATTTTTATCTTATTTTCTCATTTTTTCTCCAACTTTATATCTTTTTTTAATTAAATTCTTTTACCTTGTGCGAAAAATTGTCCCCAAAATTAAAGTGTAGAGTTGTTTTCATAAAATCAAACATTTTTAAATAAATGCGTTTATTTCCATCATTTCTAACTACTTCATGGGGCATTGTTGTTTTAATATCGAAACAAAATGTAAAATTTTGTAGTAGGTTTTTACATGTTCTAATGTAATAATTGTCTAATTAACAACAACAATAATAATGAAAATAAAAGTAATTCTATCTATCTATCTATCTATCTATCTATCTATCTATCTATCTATCGTTTCACACCAAGCAAGGCGGTAGTGCCACTAATGCGCAGAGGGCTACATAATAGTAAAAGTTTAGACAGGAGGAGAGTAAAGAGAAAGACGGACCAGTTACAGAGGGTGTCAGAGAAAGGGCAAGAGAAGAGTGGGAACACAGGTGTGAAGACAGTTGCAAAGGTAGAGGGAAAGGAAAAGATAAACAGGGTGATGTAGAAAGAACTGGTGTCAAGTGGATAAGAAATAGGTATTGACATTGTATTTAAATTCCTGGAGGTTGTAGCCGTCAGGATATCAAGTATATGAAAGGGACTTTCAAAGGCGGGAAGTACAAAACAAGCTGCTGGAGTAGAATTGTCGGCTGCATTTGCTTGATCTAACTGTAAATCGGTGGAACCTTGTTACCACTAAATTATTGTGGCGGAGGTACCAGTGACTAAAGTTCGTCGGAGCAGAGCTGCCAAGTAGGAACCTATCACATTACAGATTCTCCTTTGTAGTCTGTCGAGAACATTGAGACGAAAAGCAGGAGCGCCTGACCATATATGGCAGCAGTATTCTATGCACGGACGGATGGTTAATTTGTATATGTGCAAGATAGATTCAGGCGTAAAAAACTTCCTGATCCGACACAGTGAGATAACCTTTTTAGCATTTTGGCTATTGACTCAATGTAATACTTCCACCTGAGGTTGGAAGATAGTGTAAGTCCGAGGAGGCGCAGTGCGTTGCTTTCAGAGAGACTCGCTTGGTCCATGCTTATGGGGTGCAGGAGATGTTGTCGGTGATGTTTGACAGATAGTAGTTTCGTTTTGGAAGCATTAAAATTTACAAGCCACTTCTTACCCAAATCAACCACAGAGTGTAGATCCTTTTAGATCAGCAGCGAGGTTATGTTTGTTCGTCTCGCCGGATTTCTTACTGATGCGGGAGTAAATTGTGGTGTCATCTGCGAAGATGCCTATGTGATTTGATCACGTCTGGGAGATCATTTATGAAGACTCGAAGAGCGTCGGGCCTAAGACAGAGTCCCGGGGAACACCAGCGTTCGTGCAGTAGCATGTGAAGGCATGCCCGTTCAAGACGACATTCATTATGAGGTTAGATATGAAAGATTGAATCAGATCAAGCAAGCGTCCGGTGATACCGTAGCCCTGTAGCTTGAAGGCCAGCGTGCCAAATCCTATCAAAAGCCTTGGAGATGTCCAGGGCTACAGCAGGAGCCTCACCGGACTTATCATGGGCCTGATATATGTTTTCTGTGAAGGTCGTTAGCATATTGGCCGTATACCCGGCAAAACGGAAGCCATACTGCCTGTGTGAGGGTAATTTATGGGCAATTAGATGTTGAACGACTTCAGCATTGAAACACTTTTTTTTTTAAAAATCATCTCACCCCAAGCAAGGCATTCCACTGCCACTATTGCGCATGGGGCTACATAGGGGAAGGTAAAGAGAAGGAGTGGATAGACATAGGGAATGTCAGGAGAAAGGTGATAGATGAGTAAAGATAGCGAGGATGAGTGTCGGGCAGATGGGAAGAGTGCTTGATAGAATGGGAGCAGGTTAGTGTGTTAGGAGGTGTCTATTGACCTTACATTTAAACTCCTGGAGATTGTAGCCGTCGGGGAAGCAATCGTTTGGAAGAGAATTCCACAGTCGGGAAGTGCGAGGAAAGAAACTGTTGGAGTAGAAGTTACGGCTGCATTTTATCGGTTTCATTGTAAAAGGGTGGGATCTAGTTGCTAATCTAGTATCTCGTGCAAATTCGTATTTAGGGGGCACCAGTGATCTAAGTTCATCGGAGCAGAAACCGTGAAAGTATTTATAGAAGAGACACAGCGAAGCCACGTCTCGCCGGTGGGAGAGAGACTGCAGGCGGTATGCCAAGTCGGTATCTATCACATTACAGACCCTCCTCTGAACCTTATCGAGAAGCCTGAGGAGAACAGCAGGGGCACCCGACCAGATATGGCAGCAGTATTCAATGCACGGGCGGATGGTAGATTTGTAAATGTGCAGGATAGATTTAGACGGAAAAAACTTCCGGGCCCTACACAGAGAACCGACTTTCATAGCAGCGGATTTAGCAATGGATTCGATATAGTCATTCCATTTGAGGTCCGCTGAAAGTGTGAGACCAAGGAGGCGTAGTGTTTTACTCTCTGGGAGGCAAGCGTGGTCCATGCTAATGGGAGGTAGGTGAGATTGTCGATGATGGTTAATTGACAGTAGCTTCGTTTTAGAAGCATTAAAATTTACTAGCCATTTCTTACCCCAGTCCAATGTGGATTGGAGGTCTTTTTCAATCTCGGCTGCGAGTTTAGCTTTGACGCCTACACCAGATTTTTGTAGGAGGCGAGAGTAAACTATGGTGTCATCGGCGTACAAACCTATTTGGGTTCTTATGGAATCAGGGAGATCATTAATATATATCAGGAAGAGTGTAGGACCTAAGATGGAGCCTTGAAACTTTTTCGAAAATTAGTAGAAGGCTGATAGTGCGATAGTTGGATGGGTCCGAGGGTTCCCCTGAGTCCTTAAATACAGGAATCACAGAAGAGAATTTCCTGCATGCAGAAAAACAGGTAGCAGAAAGGCAATAATTATAGAGTTTAGAGAGGAGAGTTCCGGTGCACATTTCTTAAGGACAATGACCGCGATTCCATCACCTCCATGACCCTATGGGGGTCAGGTTTTGATATTACCTTAGATACCAGAGACGGGGTAATGTAAACATCTTTTAGTTGAGCCTCGGTTCTATGAGAAGACGGGTGCGGGTACTTCAAATGAGTCAAATGTGGAGTTTGAGGAGTACTCCGCCTTGTCCACTAATGCCGTGAGGACCTCGAATTCATTGATTAAGGGAGGGATGGAGGATTTGCTGTTGTTCAGCACACGTTTGCACAGCAGCCAATAGTTCTTGGAGTCGAACTTGCGGTAAGCTATTTGCTGACTCTTTCTCTCAGCAATCAACTGCTTGGCGTCATTCAGGATCCTCTTACACTCATTATGAGCAGAGGCAAATAAGTGTCTATTTTGGTCAGACGCATGTCTCCGATATAGCCGGAAGTAGTGATATCTGTGTGCAATGGCGGCCGAACAGGCAGGAGAGAACCATATATATATATATATATATATATATATATATATATATATATATATATATATCCAAAACAGAGGAAAGCAAAAAACCCTCCCAGGGTATAAAACAATATGAAAATGCCCATTACAAAATTCACCTAAAAGGAAAAGAGAATATCTATCTATCTATCTATCTATCTATCTATCTATCTATCTATCTATATATATATATATATATATATATATATATATATCACATAATGAGTCAGACGAACCTACCTAGGTTTCACCTAAACGGATTGTCAGGGAAAGCTGGCTTTCCCTGACGATCCGTTTAGGTGAAACCTAGGTAGGTTCATGTGGCTCATTAAGTGCGATTTATTTAGTTTGCTCTACCTTTGTATTGAGCGCTGTCTGTTAGATGATTACTCGCGTCGGGTTTTTTCTTTGGGCTTCGTGCTGATTTCGGTCCGAACTCTTTTGACTGTCTTTCATGTCCTAAGCGCTTTCTTTTTTTACAACCATTTTTTCCTTCGTTCGATAGCTTTCGAGAAAGGTTTTCGAGACGAGTATAAATATAATATCGTTTATATATATATATATATATATATATATATATATATAGTTTATAAGACCTTAATGTGGAATTTTAAATCAATTTTCCTCATTACAAAGAAAAGGTTATAGTTACAGGTTAGAATACACTAATCCTTTGTAACAAATGCTCATCTACAGCTGAGCTAGATGTATTGAGTCACACATGAAAATTATGTTGATTTCATTTTTAAATAATGGGTAGTATATAACAATTAATTCTTCATTTCACTGAGCAGTTTTTATTTTCTATATAATTAGCGCCACACTGTCATATAAATTAGTAAATTACGAACTAATAAGGTTAGAAAATAGAGTATATTTTAGAATCTATGTCAACAAGGTTTGGAAAATAAAAACATGATGAATATGATTACGACTTAAATGCGAATAACAGTTTTTTACAACTGACAAAATTTGCTAAGCAAAACTTGTAATAACATTACTAATCCACAGTATACGCAAATAGAGAGGATATATCCAAAAACCTACAAACTTACGTTTCTCAAATTGTAAAATTTTCGAAGAAATGTACTTTTCCAAAATATTACATTGGTATCAATTTTCACTTAAACATTTCTTGCTAAATGTTTAATATTGTGAGAAATTTGTGATATTGTGAATTATGCAAAATTCTCAATTTACATCTGGTAATACTTATTTTCAGAAGAATATTATCGTAATTAATAAACCTACTATAGTTTTGCCAATGTGTAAAACGTTCCGTGATGATAGAACTCCATATTATGAATTATTTACTAAACTATCTCCCTAATCAGAAAATTTTGTAGGTAGAAAATAAATTAATGGAATAAGGAGAGACATTAAATTTTTTATAACGAGAGAGAAATATATTTTTTCCTTTACTTTATAGATACTTATTTAATTTCAATGTCGGAAAGCGAAATGATTTTCTAGAAGACTTAATTTTTTAACTGAACACAAAATATATACCTGTTTTGAAAATCAATGTTACAAGTCCTGTTAGATTACTTGCTAATGTAATTGTTTCAATTTGTATAAATGTTCCGAAGTTATCTTTTAGAAATCAACACTAGTTTACAGATGTTTTGAATCAAGCTCATTTATTTAGTCTGAAATCAAAATTCCTATTCGCTAACTTTCCATTTTGCTGAGTATTTAAAAAAAAGTCTAATTATAATCAATTGATTAATGTTTACAGTTTAAATGACCATTACTGTGTCATTTAAAGTCCTTGGATATAATCACTTTACATAGTGATTATACCAAATTCGCATATCATATATTTCTGTATCTCTGGTATTATAGCTAATGCAAGTGTTTGAGACAAGTTAAATGCCATTGTATTGAATACTGACTATTCAGATAAACAACCCTTTAAAAGTTGGTGTAAAACCATTTTCGTGGCCTTATTTCTCATATTTGGCCTTTTGACGAGGTGACGCATACTTATATATCGAATGTCTTTGCGCACAATAGACTATAAAATCCAAAAATGACGATTATATAAATGTGAATAATTTACTAATTGCAATATTTATGTAAATAGTCATATTTCATCATTTGCAGAATTATTTTTCACTGCGGACGACATACCTAGTAAATTTGTTTGTTTTGTAATCTTCATAATTCAATTTTTCATCATTGAAAAATATATGATGTTAAATGAGGAATTTTTAAATCATGAGATTTATGGCAATTTATCTCTAAAATTCATTTGTAGGAATTTGGTGAGCTTTGTGTACTACGGATTATTGCTCAACACCGAAAATTTAAGTGGGGATATCTATTTGAATTTCTTCTTTGGTGCTCTCGTGGAACTCCCGGCGTACTTCATATGTATGATTTTGCTGAATCGTTTTGGCAGAAAGAAATTGTATATTGCCTTTATGTTTATTGGAGGAATTTTCGGGATTTGTACAATTTTTCCAATGATGTACGGTTCAGAAGGTAAATAATGGATTTCATATTGTTTTCCTTCTAAAATTTGCTTTGTTTCTTAAATCAATCAATTAATTTTATTCTTAGAAAAAGTATTATGTCAGCAAGCTGGAAAATGGCGTCGATCACTGCCCAGCCTTTTGAAATTATACCCATACATATACGTTTAAGCAAACGCAGATTCACAGATAAATGCACACGTATAGATACATTTAAAATACTCGCTTCTAAATATATCTATATATTTTTATAAAGCCCTATATTTACAGGAAATAGAAACAGGTTTTAAGGTTCTAACATTGACTCAATTCCCAAAACCTGATCAAATGACCAAACACACACACACACACACACACACACACACACACACACACACACACACACACACACACACACACGTATATTCTGTATATTTAGTAAGTAAAATTTTTTAAAAATAAATATTAAGGACAATTGAAATTTTGTGTCGCAACAGCCGTCTATAAATAAAAACAATTATTTAGGAGTCCGCTTCCTTAAAAGCAAATAAATAAAAACAAATAATATAAAAATACACACATCATAACTTGCCTACATCCCACAGTGTTTCTTCAAGATGACTTAAGAATGTCATAAGTTTTGACCATATTTTTTCAAAATAAACTTTAGAAAATTTATGACAGAATTTTCTACTTGTCCAAGAAGAATACTTCGTAATTTGGAAAAGTTGATCACTAAAATTAATCGACACAAAATGTTTTATATTAATTAACTGCTTGCATCCGGAAATGAAACGAGTTCAGCAGATATACAAGGAGTGTATTACAAGAATGTGTTTTCTCACCAGATTTGTTCAATTTATACAGCGAGACAATTTTGAGAGCTCTGAAGGTTCTGCCAGAGTTCATCACTGGTGTCCGCAATCTGAACAGTATAACATACGCAAATGATACGGTGCTGATACTACGAAGAATGAAACTACAAAACTTCCTATTGGAAGTAGATAAAGATAGCAGAAAGAAAGAAATATAAAATACAAGAAAAATGAATGCATGAGAATTAGTAAAAAGAAGAGCCAACTAAAGTTGGTGATATTAAAATCAAACCGGTGCAGAAATTTAAATATACAGGAAGCGTTCTAACAGAAAACGGAAAGTGATACAGAGATCCGAGGGAGTATAGGCATGAACTAGGATGCATTCCAGAAGCTGAGTAGAGTATTAAGTGGCAGGAAAATTTCGCTAGGAACAAAGAAAGAGTAATAGATGTCATGTGTGTCATTCAATATGAAAGCGAATACTAGACAATCTCATCGAAGATGATGGAAAGACTTGAAGCAATCAAACTGTAGTTCTACAGAGGCATGCTGAGGATACCGTGGATAACATGCGAGCAATGACAAGGTTTTAGAAAGGATGAACACAAGAAGAAGTTGATACATAACATCAGAAAAAGGCAGCTGAATCTTTTTTAAACATAATCATCATCTTGATGAGCCACATTTAAAAAAGATGATCGTCCGAATCCTGATGAATAGAGCGAGAAACAAAATCAGGCCAGAGATAGGACAAGAACAGTGCGAGTTCGTCAAAGACACTGGAACAAGGAACGCTCTACTTATGATTAAGATGCTATCCGAGAGAGCAGCACAAATGAAAAAAGACATGCACCTATGCTTTATCGATTATGCAAAGGCGTTCGACAATGTACGCCACAAAGAACCGATAGAGATACTCAGCAAACTCGACATATTTGGGAAAGATATAAGAGTAATCAAGAATCACTACTGGCAGCAAACCGACTACATACGGACAGATAACGAATTCAGCAAACATACAAAGATAGAAAGGGGCGTAAGACAAGGATGTGTCTTTTTACTTGATCTATTCAACTGGAACAGCGAGACTATTATGAAGACTACAGAAATATTGCAAGGATTTGTCATCAGAGGCCAGAATCTGAACAGCATAATGTATGCAAGTGATACAGTGCTGATAGCAGTCACGTAAAGGAAATTACAAGACATTTTACAGAAAGTAACTGAAGAAAGGACTACAAATAAACTGCAAAAAAACAGAATGCATATTCATCAGCAAAAAGAGCAGCCGAAAATAACAAATAAAAGTGGGGGATACTAAAATGAAGCAGGTACAAAAATTTAAATACCTGGGAAGTGTTCTAACAGAAGACGGAAATTGCGATACGAGATTCGAAGGTGAATTGGCATGGCGAAGGACACATTCCAGGAGCTGAGTAGAGTATTAAGAGATAGGAAAATTTCACTAGAATAAAAGAAGAGAGTACTAGATTGCTATGTGATGTCAGTTTTTTAATATAGCAGTGAATGCTAGACAATCTTATCGAAGATGAAGAAAAACTTTAAGCAGTTGAAATGTAGTTCTACAGAAGGATGCTTCAGATATCATGGATCAAGCATGTGAGCAATGGTAAAGTTTTGGGAAGGGAGGAAACGAAAAGGAAATTAATACTAAGCATCAGGAAAAGACACCTAAGGTTCCTAGGACATACAATGAGGAAAGAGGGCTTGGTGAACCTGACACTAACAGACCAGATAGTGGGAAAAAGAGACAGGAGAAAACATCGGATAAGGTACTTGACTAGCCCTGATCCGGTGGATGGCAGAACGGGGTTTGTAACAGGAGAGAGCGTGGTAAGAGCCACCAGGGATAGGAAGACGTGGAAGGCTATAATCACCCACGTCTTGAAAAGACAAGGCACGTTGAAGAAGAAGAAGAAGAAGAAGAAGAAGAAGAAGAAGAAGAAGAAGGAAAGACGGCTTGGAGGACCTGATACTAACGGGACGGATAAAGGGGAAGAGGGACAAAGGAAAGTAGCGCTTAACATACCTGATGGACTTGAGCGGATGGATGGTAGATTAGGGATTGAGTGGAATAATAGGAGAAATGGTATTAAGTAGGATAAGTAGGATTAAGTAGGATAATGGATAGGAAGAAGTGGAAGGTCATGGTCACCTACATCCTGAAGTGACACGACACCCAGAAGAAGAAGATGATTCTCTATAAAAATCTCCGATCTCGTCAAAAAACTTAACAATGTCGAACACACAATATACATTACCTTTGGATCTTGGTCTAACAAGCCACTTCTGGTAGATGAATATTTTTACAACGGATAAAACTATTTAAAATAAACTAAGGAAAAGGTTGTTTTACAGCAATATATATATATATATATATATAGTGAAATACATTTATAAAATGCAACGATAGAAGTAATCAGTGATGTTACCCTGGCTTCATTACGGATTCCGGGTATTGCAACATCAGATCCGTCTTCCAAGTATCCCGATCTGTTACAAGGCCTCCTCTCTGCGTAATTCGCTCCATTATACAAGAACTTAATATTTATTTGCATAAAATACAAATTGTGGCACAAGGCCGAAAAGGGCAGTGGGTAGAGGGTGGTCTTTAGTATCTATCCTACACCTAGCTAAACACTATCACGACCCAATCACTCATTACAATTTGCACATTTACAACAAAAACTCATCCATTATACAAGAACGTAATTGTGTCAGGAGGTAGATCTTACTTTATAATGGAATCGAGATTTGCAATAGTCAATAGGATTTTGCATGTCTATTGTCTATACGTTTAAAACCAAAGTGATGTAAGCACGCGTCTTTTCACTTTCGTCTTTCTTGCTTATGCACCAACGTTATGGTAAGTACTTTACATTTGTTTAAAGAAATTCCAGGCGGCATTTTCAACTCGTACGTACATGCATTCATTTAATAACCCATGAGTCAGTAAGAAAAAACTAACAATAACTTAAGCATGTAAATGCTATACCGCAATCAATAACTTTTTTACGGAAATTCAACACCAATAATGTGTATGTTCATAGATCATATAAACCCGGTTATATATATATATGTGTGTATATTATAATTTTGTTATTACAATGGTTTATAAAAGCATCATATCACTACACAAAATTTTCATATTTCAGAACAAAACTCTTCCTCTACAGATGATATGTTAAAATGATGATGAAAATGATTTATTTTAAAATATAAAATGATTCTAAACTATAGATTATATCCCTTTTGCACACGTGGTAATACTAAATCTAATTTAAAATTAATAAAAAACCCTGGAGTTCAACCTGCTGTAAAAAAAAGCTGTCTGCCTTTTTAAATAATGTACGTCTTTACAATTTATCTTACCCAAGCAAATTAATTCTATTTTTAATTTATAAAAACCTGCAATATTTCATTTATACTTTATGCTCTAATATAACTTAAGAATAAATAATTATTTTACTAAAATAAAAGATCCATTCAATACTTAATTAGTTTTCTTAACTACAATATACTATCATATACCATAATTATTTAATCATAATATATAACATAAATATTTCAGCCCTTTTACTCATAAAGTAGTTAAAAAATCCAATTTACTGCTAAAAATTATTTACCTATTTAAGTATTGTGTGGTTCCACTATGTACCTTACTCAGATAAAACAATTTTCTTTAAAATTTAATTAATTACAATGTTTCATTTATAACTTATATTCTAACATAATTTAAAAAATGAAAGTTTTTTACAAAAATAAATGACTTGCACAATCTTAATTGTTGTTCTTAATGCAATATAACTAAGCATAGCATAATTAATCTTAATTCTGACCTAAATTTTCAGCCCCTTTACTCATAGATAGTAAATCTATTAAATAAAAAACTTAAAATCCAACCTCCTGTTAAAAGTTATCTACCCATTTTTAAAAATCTAACGTCCCACTGTGTATTTTATTCAGACAAAATTAAAAAGTGACATGTCTAGATCCAAGCCATCCTGCTCCATTTCACAACCCAAATATTAAATCTCCATGGTTACATAAATCTCATTTTTGATTAAACAAAATTGACACACTTAAAGCGTTTTCTTCAACTACCACTCCCTAATTTTCTAAATAACCATGAATTCATCTTATATTTTAAAATGAATCATTTTCACTATTTATTTTAACATATCACCTAAAGAGGAACAGTTTTGTTATGAATCACGAACATTTTTGTGTAGTGATATTATGCTTTTATAAACCATTGTAATAACAAAATTACGATATTAATCACTACTCTTTATCGAGCACTCTTTATAAAAAAAATGCTTGGACAGTGGGTTTTTAATCTACGTTTTCTTTAACTTTTTGTAATATATGTGTATAAATAACCCCTCCATTTTCTCTGTTCAAAATAGTATTCTCCTTATAGAACAAAAGGAGTGTAAGATTTCTAAGGAATTACAGAATTTTTCACGTTTCTAATTCAGATATATATTGGACTGCAACAACATTGGCTATCTTGAGCAAACTGTGTATTACTGGTACATTTGGGATTATCTACCTACACACATGTGAATTGTATCCTACCTGTGTAAGAAACGGAGCTCTAGGAGCCATGTCTACCTTTGCCAGAATGGGTGGTGTTACAGCACCCTACATTATAAAGATGGTAGGTAATTTTTTTTAAGCCATAGTGAAAAGAGTCTACTTAACGCTCAGTCCGTATTAGGGTAGAATAAGCAAATATTTTTCTTTTTCAGTCATCTGCTTAAGTAAATTGAATTAGGCTATGTATGCACATCAGGCTATTTATATTTCTTCCCATTTTCTTTAGTTCAATTATCCTTCTGTTCCCACTTTTAGTAACAGAATTGTCATTTCCCTCGTACAGCGTTTCTCAAGCATTTTTTTACGGCCCACTCATATAATGACTAAAACTCTGGGATGCACTTTGAACTTCAATAAGTTGAAAAATACTTGAAAATAGGAAAATAATAAAGAATTCTCCCGAAATAAGTATTTATTTTTATGATTCTACATTGCTTGGTGACTGTGGCCTTAAAAAAAGTCTTTTAATATTAAATAAATTACTTCTTCATGAAATACGCCCTACATCACTGAAAAAAAAAGATTCAGATATTTAATACTAGCAGTATAGCCCAGTGTTGCTCGGGTGTAATGAAAGCTTTAAAACTAATCCATCGTCCTGGAGCTCAGACCCTTTGGATGTTGGCACGAAACACTAAAAAGCAATAGTTGTTTACAGTTAAAGCGAAACCGTAGACTGAAAGAAAAATGAATGGATGTAAGTCAAATTTTGATTTCCTGGCATCGATATCAAATAAGTTTTTTCGTCGTAAACTGAATTTTGAAAACTAAATAAGTCCTCTGAGTAAATGGTATCATGGCTGAGACTAAGTACTACAATTATACCTACTTAGAACCAAACCCTAAGCAAAACTAAAATAAAAGGGCTGAAAAAAAACACAGACATATAGGCAGATAAACAGACGCACACACAAACATCTTGCCTTTTATATATATGTATAGATATTCTCGATTTTCTGCACTATTGTAGGAACTGCAACCTTGAAATTTCTGAATATCGTTTCTTATGTCTTTGTCTATGAGTTCATCAAATTTGATTAAAATCGGACCACTCCTTCTATAACCCGATTTTTTCGATTATCGATTTTCGATATTTATCGGGGGTACCGTGACAAAGCCTAGCTGGGAACACTCGCAGACGCTTGTAGTACAACTGTGTAAATTTTCAAGAAAATCGGTTCAGCTGTTTCGGAGTCTATAGGTAACGGACACACACACACACACACACACACACACACACACACACACACACACACACACACACACAAAGTTCCATTTAGAAATAAGTTTAGATAATCTCACCAGTATGATATAAACATTGATCTAAACTTTTCGGGTGTAAATTTCTGTTAAGATCGAATCAACTGTTTATTCTATTCAGTTATTATTAAAAGTGTCTTATTTCTACAATTTTTTTTTGTATTGTCCAGATCGTAATTCTACGATAGTTAGTAAACAGCGTATAACAGAAATAAAGAAAAAACGAACTTATATTTCTTGTTCTTGAGAAAGTGACTTTCCGGAGCATCGCCTAACCAACCAGGCTATGAAGACCAAGCATTAAGACATAACCATTTGTTACAATATTTCTTTCTTTCAGTGCAAATACCATGATGTCTTGTCTTGTTTATATTTTTCAATAGTAATATTAGACCTTTCTCGAATTTCTTTGATGATGCCTCGAAAGCATTATCAACGTTTAATATTTCTTATTTACATTAGTTGTGTGCGGACTATTGTTAGCATCTGTGTTCCTTTTATTCCAAAGTTGTGCACTCTGATGTTCATGAAATTCTTGGGTAACCTTCAGAGAATTTTCATGTGAAAACTGTATGTCATCTAAAGTATAGATTGTTCTTTTCCTGCAGACAATGTCAATATATATCTGGTCTACTTATTGTTTAGTCATTGCTCGTACCTTTTCCACTGAGCACGTCTGCAATCCTTGCCCCAGAGATTAAATTCACAGTTAATATCACCATATTCACGAAACAAGTTTAATGCACCAAGACAATACTGAGTATAGATCTTTGATCTTTAAACTGAATCTTACTGCTGCTGAGACTGATACTATTTTTTGTGGATTCCGGATGAGGAACCGCACAAAATAATGAACAACAAAACCAGATATTGAAATAGAAAAGTAGGTTATATTGAAAGTAATATACAAACTTGAACGCAGTTTAGTAAGATCCAGGAATACTATTAGTAAGAAATAAATATATACAAGTTTTGAAGTGAAGTCGTTGGAAATAGTATATCCGTGTATATTATTGTAGCTGAGTGGAGCTCAAAGCTAATCTGACTTCTGATGCGGTAATATCTGGGTAACTTCGGTATCTCTAGGTAACTTACGTATCAGTTTCAGCACTCTCCCGATGACTCTAACGAATCTTTACGATAACACTCAACAGTATTTATATCTGTATAAGAAATAGAAAAATTATGGCACAAAGTCGAAAGGAATGGGGATAACTTTTGTCAACACGAGCTATTCTATACCTAGCTAAACACTATCAGAACCAATTCACAAAAAGCAAACCCATGACAATAAAAATGCATTTATATACAATATATAATATAATTGAAAGCAATTAATGAAAAATGAAATGATGGAAGTGGGGTGAACCCAAAAACAAACTAGAATACAACATAGTTTCAAATTAGAATAAGAAATGTTAGTAAGACTCGTTCATACTACAAGAAAACTGGATGCTGTGTTCCGCCAAGTGGCGAAATCAGGAAGCGTACTCGCTAAGGGAGTGGAGGGAGGTAAAATAATTAATGAAAATGAAAGGCTGATCCAGCCGAGATAAAAAGAGGCCAAAAACAAACTGGGGAAGTTGGGATTCTCAACTTGGATCATATCAAAAGAGAAAGTCGGGAACAAGCTAGGAACACATTCATTCACATTAACTAGGTTCACAAGAGAGAACTAACTTAACCAGGAGAGGGTTCGGAAGGATTGCAACTATCAGATCTAAACGAGAAAATCAAGGTTAGCCCCGTTCACGCGAATCAGGCTCGCCACATTACCCACCTTTTGCTAAAGGCTGTCGAAGTCAAACATTTCCAATCAGTTCTAATCTTAATTTTGAGCAGGTACTCAAAATATCGGATCAGAATTTGATGTGAAAGACGCTGACCTCGCAAGACTTCCATCTTTTGCGTCGTCCAAATCACCATTCGAGCCATGGCTGGCAGCAACAGAAACACCAGCTTCATCCCAGAGTACGAGGGCGACACATGATCACGGGCGAATGCACGATCAATGAGCACAAGCTCCCGAGGCACAATACGAGCAGTCAACTCGCCGACCCTGTCTCATAGAGGCGGAACCCGCGAACAAGGATACAAGGCGTGCGAAGCCGTTTCTTCCAAGCCAAGGTTACAGCGTTCAAAATCTGGCAAATCCGCCAGGTCCCATATGAAGGCTTTGTCAATGACAGACAACCGATTCTAAACCAATCGAGAGGTGAACAAAACTCAGAGATGCTCAGATAATCGATACCTGCCGCCCAAGTCAAGAACGAGCAAAACTCATCCTCCGCCAAGCGGAGCAAATCACGTAATGAACCCTTCGCGCCACCCTCCACTAACCCACGATAGAAGACATTCCTAGGCTGTTAAAGGTCACTGGGCCGTGGAATAGCCCGCAATTCGAGGAGAAAGCTAGATCTCCATCGAGGCTTACGGTACGACTTCGAGATGTGGGGAGTGATAGTAAGGCTAGGGAACATGTCCCTCACTATCCCCCCCAGCAATGAGTCTTCCAAAATCGCATGTCTGAGAAAGACCACCCTTGAAGCGAGCTTGTGACTCATCAAGTGCGGCACTCCCAGACCCCCATGACACGGACGCTGGACACTGGACACGTTGTCGACGTAATGTTTACAAAGTGGAAGTACAGACAACCGGTAAAGTATAATGGGAAAGACGTATGTAACACACGCCTCAGACAAACCCTTTAAGGACAAATTCCTTCGACACCAAATCTCGACCGACGCGCCGACCATTGCCAGTACTTCTGACCAATTTTTCTTCAAGTGGAGGTCGGGCCCAAACCACACTTTAAGAATGCGGACAGGTGTGACACCATCTCCCGCGGGCTACTTTCCCTTGTTTGGTTTAATACAGCGGAGAGAGAGAAATTGATATTAGCAATATTATTAGTTTTGCTTTATTGTAATACGTGATGTAAGCTTAATTCAAAAACAATTTTAATATTATCAAATACTTGTAAAATATGGGGAATAGAGAATTTAACTATTTTAATACTATCATGAACTTCTAAAATCCGTGAATATAAAATTAACTATTTCTGGGAAGGAAAATGAAAACATAAGTTTTTCTTCTTTCGGATATTTTTCGGTAAAGATAAATTTTTAAAATATTTACGTCGGCTTCACGAACTAACATTCTATCCAGGAAGGTAGCTAACCAGGTAGAAGACCAACTATTATCCCTCGTCTACATTCTCCCACTCTTGTGATCGACCTGATATCTATCGACGAGCCCGTACTCATCGATGATATCAACCAAGCTACGTTCACGTGCCTTCCTGCTAGCTCCCTGCCTCTATCCAGCTTGGGGTCCAGGATGGCATTCCAGTCCCTCACTAAGACGAGTCGCGTTGAATCTACCAGGAAGGGTTCCAACCGCCGAAAAAACGAGACGCGCTTTTTCCCGGTCGTTGGGGGCATAAACCGCAACCAGTCGAGACGCATTGCTTTTCACTGCAATATCGGCCACGATCAGCCGGCCCTCGGCACCGACATGGACAAGAGCCACCTTCACATCCAGGGTACGCTTAACCAGCAAAGAAACTCCTCTGGCCAGCCGGTTCCCATATGCTGATTAGACGACAAAGTCGTTAGACAGCACACTGGCATCAACGTTGCAAACAAAGTGAGTCTTGGATCGTGACGACATTCCGCCAACGTCCGTTGGCAATGCTATTTTTATGACCCTATATAAAGACGGATGGAGGATGGCAGGAACCCTACGAGTACAAAAATTTGCTAGTATTTTTAAAAAATAATTTGTGCCTGTTTGGGTCATTTTGAATATTTGGGTAATACTCTACGGCTCCTTGTTGAAAACCCCATACTTTGTGACTGCTCCCGGTATTGCCTATCAGAGTCATTACTCCAGGTAGCTTTTGGGAAGTTTCTGGGGTCCTCCACAGACAAGCCGTCCACCGAGGACAACTTGAACAATGGCGTTAGGAGGGTCCTTTTCTGAGAAGAAAGGTCCTTCTCTAAATCTGTTCTATCTTACAGATGTCATGGTGTTTAAAGAGGTTTTTCTTTTGTTTTGTTTTTCCAGTTTTATCCGGATTCGGAGAGGGATGGTCAAATTTAGCGGAAGGTGTTGAGGAGGGTGATACTTCAGTTTGGCGGGAGAGTATATCATTTTATGAAGGAGTTATTTCTGGATGGGAAGAGATTTGATAAGGAGATGTTACTGGTTGGGAGAAAGGTGTGGGGGTGGGGTAAGGAAACGATGTCTGTCGTACTGGGGAGGCAGAATGACACCTCCTCTTAACTTTAACTGTTTTTGTTAGCGTTGAAGGGACTGATTGGTTTCTTACGGCAACTATGACTCGCTTCGCCCTGCCCAGCTCCGCTACCTCCTTCTTTCCTCCTCCTCTTTTCGTCCTCTCTTCAATGACAAGGATCCCGAGGGTGGCATCTCCTCGCTTTCTATGTCTTGTCCTGTTGAATACGTCTCCACCCGTTCACGTTGCTTTTCCATCTCTTGCTCCTTCTGGTGTTGCTCCTTATGTTGTTGCTTCTCTTATTTCTTTGATAGCAATTTTTTTTTGGGTGTTGGTATATTTTTTTGAGGGGCATTATGTTGCGGAGGAGGTATAACTGATTTCCTCCTCACTACTTCAGTCCATTCACATTGTTTGGACGACTAACTTGTCTCCGGTCTCTTCTTTGCCGGTTCAGTTTGTTTGGTGGACACGGCCTTTACTGGTGCTTCGGCCATTGCAGCCGCCGCCACCACCATCGGATTTCATGTGGGGGCACATTTTGGATAAGTACCCCGCGACACCACATCTCCAGCAATGTAGACGTCTGCTTTGACGACCACAAAAACTTTCCGTCCACGACACATAAGTATGTCGGTAATACGGGTAAATTTACTTCTGTCTAGTGTGACATTAAGACATATCTTCGCTGGGTACACCGAATTTGCTGGCTATACGTGTCACCTCTTTTACGGATCCAAACTGGGTGAAATATTTGCCCAGATGATCACAAGTAATGCCCACAGGTACACAGTGTACGATAATTTTAGTGTGGCGGGTGCCCAAATAGTAGTCTGAGATTTTTCGTCTTGAGAATACTTGCTGCCAATAACTTGGCCTCCTATTCTGTTGCCAGCAAAATATCCCACAAACTTCTTGACCGCCTTGATAAAATCTTTTGAATAATATTTAGACTTTTAATTGCCTCTTTCATATTTTTTCTGCTGTTTCGCGTCTGATGTCAGCAACGAAATAGTTCTAGCTGAAATTACATTCAATGCTTCTGGGACTGTTATTAGTTCATTGACTTTAATGAATTTTTCATATAGAGCCTCATCCATTCGTAATATGCGGAATCTTTTTTCTCCATTGAGTTCGACCACACTGATGGCGATGGAGACACTGTCGGAGTACAATTTGGCTGAGAAGACTCAGCCATGGTGGTCGATACCACCACACCAAAGAGTTCCAAAAACAAACACACAAACAACTGGTCGAACAAAAATACAATAATTTAAATAAACTCACAATATTCGGTAGGAGAAAAACTAATCCAATGACGTAAATATCCTTGTAAGTCAAAGTATAACACACCAAAGGCAAATGGTCAGTCAGTTACGTGCCATACGTGATACACGCTTGGGTGATCATGTCTCGAAATAGACATGACTGACTGGGCAGAACATTATCCCGCAGTAGGTTGCCATTGCTTTCTGCGGTAGACTGGTTGCCGACCAAGGCCATAGAACCCAATCTGTCCTGTTATTTAACCCATAACTGGAAGGAAGAGACGGATTAATACCTTTCCCAAGGGTATTTGCGCGTAAGTGAATACAATGGATTCAACTGGAATTCGAACTCGGCTCCCCGGCTTCTCGTTGCGAGCCGATATCCACAACGCACATGGCACAAGGCCGAAAATGGGGTGGGCAGAGGGTGGTCTTCTTTATCTATCCTATACCTAGTTAAACACTATTACGGTCCAAACACTCATTACCATTTGCACATTCACCACAAGAACCCATCCATCACCTCTCAATCTTTTACACACCACAATACCACATATTTACAAGAGACACCTAAAAAAACGGGGAAATAAACCCATGGCAATAAAAATGCATACAATAATATAATATATATATAAAATTTTTAATGAAAAATGAGATGATGGGAGGGGGATGAAGGAAAATAGTACTTATGCATACTCGACTCTCAACTGCTGTTCTCTCTATGGCAGGAGTATATGTATACTCAGTCGAGTCCATTATCATATACAAAGGTGGGGGAGATCCCACAACACTATTGATACTAGTTCCGCTTCAATTTATTTAAGTGGAATTCCTTTTTCTAATGATGATACTGCTGCTGATGAAATCTTGTTTTAATCTCTCTTTATTTCGTAAAACCTACCATAGCATATGTTTGTCTACTAAAAAGGCTCTCATAGATTAGCAAATGTTCTGACATCAGACTCTGAAGTTTTTTATTTTTCTAATATTTTTACTTCATTCCACATTATTTTTTTAAATTCGTGTTTACATCGTCGTATTTCTGTATATTTTTATTTTAATTCCCATGTCATTATTCAGCTTATGTTTATGAATCGCTTCTGTTTTGCCATCAATCCTGCAAGGGAGATAAAATTATTGACGATACTAGATTATCGTTCACTATGTAGCAGTTAATAAAATTATAGAATCATTTAAACGACAATATTTCACTGCAATGATAATCATCAAATTTTCTTTCGAAAATATTAAAACGTTATCATTTTCCTTTCATACACAAGCGAGACCTTGCAGATGGGAAATTGGGTGACAGTTTACCTTTGATTATGATGGGAATTGTTTGCATTATAGCCGCTGCAACATACGTGTTCCTTCCTGAGACAAACAACAAACCCATGAAGGACACATTTGATGACGATTGCAAGAATAACCGTGATTCGATAAGGTAAGAACATCTCTATTATTTTATGAAAGTAGAATCATAAAAATCATTATCAGTGAAGCAAGTACGAATTTTGGCTTTTACACTAAAACTCTTTGGAAAGGTATTTCACTGACATGAAATTCCACGATTGTCGAGAAGTACACATGGATTTCTACTAACTACTCAACCATAACCAATTTGCGTACCTACATGGTGGAAATAAGAAAATACTGTTATTTTTAGAGGCAACCTTAGAATTAGGATTTTTGAATGCTAATATATACAAACCGAACAACTGTTTTATAGGTGAAAAACGCAATATTACTAAACGAAGAAAAGTAGGCACTGGTCTAGAAGACATCGAATTGCAACAGGTTAATTTACACTAATAACTAGGCAAAAAGCAGGAATTACTTTTTTTTGCACTGTCTAGCGGTCGTTAACGGAATAAACTGGAGATTATTGGTTATTTCAGATAACCATTATCCCGTAACAACTTAAAATTTCCAGGCCGTAGCAGGAAAATGCTGTTATCCCCATAGACAACTATGTAGCGTTGATTTTACATGATATAGATTGTACTGATTAACATATTTTATTTATTAACGAAATAACTCATTTACACAAACGTAAAATTTAAGAAGCGATATTTTGTTTATTTAATTTTAACAGACCTAAGACTCGAAAGGCTCCCGAGGTTGAGTGATTCTGTCAAAATAGTAATATGGAACGAAGTGATATAAATGGAAGAGAATGTGGGAGGTAATAAAGATTTTGAGATAAAGGAAGAATGAAGACGAATAAACCTTGACTTGAGGAGTTTTTGTTTGAAGTTTTCAAAGAATATTTACGTGAGTGTCTATTCTTCAAAAAGGTATGTCTTGGTGTAAAGAAACTTTCTTGGTTGAACTTTCTTCTTACATTTATAACATGTAGGAAATGAGGGTGATTCGAATCTTTGGATCTGACATAGCGTGTCGTATTTTTAATACTAGTCGAACTAAAATGAAATCAACTGAGAAAGACACTGAGAAAGACACTGTAAGTCAGTTTATGTTGCAGCCTTTTAAATGTACAGAATGAATAAATATTTATAAAGACTTTTGTTACTAATTTACAATTTTGTTACTAATTTACAATCCTTTTTTTTTCTTTAGATTAACAGAAGAACATGAATTAGAAGTAAATTCACCCTTGAATTCTTCAACATGACGAATTTGCGAAAATATTTGTTATAGAAATATTACGTTTTGGTTGTCTCATCATAAAAAATATTAAAAGAAAAAAATAAAATAATACAAAAAGAAATTACATTGTAATGAATTTAATCATAAAAGCTTAAAAAAACTTAATAAAAAACATTTCTTCTGTAATATTAGTAAGCAAAATTGTTTTTATTGTCTCTAAGTTTTGTAAAAAGTAATATGCACAATATTTCAATAATTAAAAGATGGCTTAACTTGAATAAGACGAAAGCGCCACATATATAAATCGAATGATTTGGATATTCAGCAATGAAGCAGAATTGAATGCGTTTCTGTTTAGTTGCTCTTCTATATGTAATCCAAAGTTTAGTATCTGGAGAATCAAAAACTTTACCCATTTCACGAAAATCTAGAACAAAACTTCAGTAGACATGAATATATTTTTGTCTATACTTTTGAGATGAGGTTGTATTTACATTATTTACTGCTGTCCTCATCTTTATTGTCATATTTACAAGGCCGGGGAGTACAACAGCGAAAAGGTCAAAAGCGTGGCAATAAAATGAAAACAAATGTCTGAACAGTGTAAATAATATATATATATATATATATATATATATATATATATTGTTTAAAAATACGTTTTAATATTTTTTAAATACACTAGTATTAAGAAATCTCTAGAGAGCTTGAATTTTACCTGAAAACTGAATTATCTATAGTTGTTATAATATTAAATGAACAGTAATCAGTTTATTAAAGAAAACTGCCGTTAAAATAGATATATATTAGTCAAATTTGATTCTAATCTGGAAGATCATATCAATATGTGTTGGGAGAAAGAAATAACTGATTGAATAAGACTGTATTTCTACTATACACCAATTCGGTTGGGTTTCAAAACTGGCTAAAAACAATCGGCTGTCTAACCGTACTGATGAGCTGTGATACAGCGAAACAGATCTGTCTGCGGGTGACTATATATATATTATTTCTACAAAAATGTTTTCACACAAATAGTTCATTTTTTGAATGTCTAATATATTATTTGAGTTTTGGATTTTGTGAATATGACTTTACAACAGTTTTTATGTACTAATTCAATTAACGAATTAAAATGTGTTTACTTGTAACATTTTACGTTTCAAGACAAAATTCTCCACAACTGAAGCAACGGATATTAGAGTTTTAAAATTTTCTCACATTAATTTTCGCACTAAACTTGTAAGTTGATCTCTAGATATTTAATGGGTAGTTCATTTATGTTTACTGATTTACTTTACTTATCATTCGAAATGTATATCCACATCGAATATGAAGGCTAAAAAAAAAAAATCAGAAATATGAAAGATAGTAAAATAATAATACAGATAATACAAAGCGTGTTGAAACCTTCCGAGACTGAAGAAGGGGTTCGAAAATATTCTGATGTTTGTTCCTTCGGTCTCATATCGGAAAGTTGTCAGGACGGTAACTTTCAGCACCTTTTCTTGTTTCATCGAATAAATGATATACTACTACTAGTAGTTTACTATTACTACTACTGAAAATAATAATGAAAAAAATAATAGAAAGTAGGTAAACTATATGACAAAAATAAAACATACACTTTCTTAAAACTGATGCCCTGAGATGGAGACATAACATATTTGTTCATGTGACATAGATTTTCACAATCCATTTGCTCACAATCCGATGAGAATGTTCTCTGGTCCAGGAGAAGCGTTGGAATTTATAATGCCATGGAATCAATAATGGTAGTATTTTGGTCTATAAATACGAAACCCCAAGGAATGTAATGTACCTTTACAGTGCCTCGAGAATCTGTAAATTTGTTTTTTTTTCACTGAGAATTCTCGCCTCATAGCAAACACGCAGATATGACGTGCTAGGAATTAGAAGTCACTCACTTTCTTTCTCGCCTTTGCTGGAAAACCTTTTTACTAACGTTAATAAAACCAGTCAATAAATATTATATACGCTGTGTTATTTAACGGTACGAGAAAACCTTTCTCATCATGAAAAGATATCTTTTAGCGATGTCAGTTGGTAAGGACACTTGCAGGTTGTTATATGAATCGTTCTAACAATTATCATTTTGACAAAGATTGTTAGACGAGTGGATTGAACTTCCTAAAGTTACGGCAATCGAGGTTAGCAGAGTGAAGCGAACAAAGAAATAGACCAAAATATCATTTATTATTTTATCGGCGAAATTTGCTGTGATGCTGTATGTGTAATGGTTAAATTTAAAGTTTGAAGATATTTCCTTAATAAATATTATCCGTTATTTATTAACAACTAATATATTATTCTAAGTGTCACTCAAACTATTAAACTAATTTTATGTGGCTTTTCATATTTTATTTCTTTTTGAGAGAGGGAATTGCATAGTGCCCCGCATATAAATCATAAACGCTTGTGTTATCTGGGTATTTAATTATAGTCTCTCCTGGATGACACATGTTGCTTGACTTGAATCAAACCAGTTTATATATTAAAAAGTATCTTTTCATCGCAGCTTAATTCTTTAAAATTAAAATCAATTTACCCCAATTTACACCTGCTATTTTATACCAGAAGAAAACTAGTGGACCCACTAAAATTCTGTTTTATCAATATATATATTGATATCGTGAATATTAAAGTCCAAATTTGAATCTGCAATGGCCAAACTGAATAGAAACAAAGCAGCTGGTTCAGACGGCATTGTAATAGACGTGCTGTTAGCCCTAGAAGAATTCGGCACATAGAAAATTAAGAATCTCGAAATTAAGAATCACTACTGGCAGCAAACTGCCTGCATATGGACAGGTAATAAATTCAGCAGATATACAAGGATAGAAAGGGGCGCAAGACAGGGATGTATATCTTCACCGGATCTATTTAACTTGTACAGTGAGAATATTTGTGGCCAGGATTTGTCATCGAATGCCACAATCTGAACAAGATACGCGGACGAAACAGTGCTGATGGCAGACACGGAAAGGAAACTGCAGGACCTCCTGCAGAAGATAGCTGGATAGAGTGACAAGAAGGGACTTCAAATGAACTGCGAGAAAACAGAATTCATGGTCATCAGGAAAATGAGCAGTTGAAAGTGACAAATACAGGTGGGGAATTTTAAAATCAAGCAGGTACGATAATTTAAATATCTGGGAAATGTTCTAACTGAAGACGGAAAGTGCGATACAGAGATGCAAAGAAGAATTGGCATGGCGAAAGGCGCGTTCCAGAAGCTGAGTAAAGTAGTAAGACACATGAAACTTTCTCTAAAAACGAAGAAGAGTGTATTGCATTGCTATCTGTTGTCTGTTCTTCATTATGGCAGTAAATGTTGGACAATATCGACAAAGGTGAAGGGAAAACTTGAAACAGCTAAAATGTGGTTCTACAGAAGGATGATGCAGATATTGTGGACTGAGCATGTGAGCAATGGCAAGGTGTTGGAAAGAATGGAAACGAAAAAGAAATTAATATTAAGCATCAGAAAGAGACAACTGAAGTTCCTGGGACATGCAATGAGGAAGGAAGGATTAGAGAACCTGATACTAACATGCCAGAAAAAAAGAGGAAAAAAGAGATAGAGGAAAGCAGCGGATAACATATTTGAAGGGCCTGAGCGCGTGAATGACAAAACGGAGGCTGCGAGACGTTAAGAAGAAAGCGTGCTAAGAGCGACCAGTGATAGGGTGACGTAGAAAGACTTGATCGCCTACGTCCTGAAAAGACAAGGCACATAGAAGAAGAAAAATTATTAAACGTCGTCTATTTCTCATAAATATTAGTTACTTGGTAGCTTTGCCATCATTACTTTTTTCTGTAAAGCTTCTCTGTGTGCATTAGCTTTTTAATAGACGCTTAGGTCTTGTTTATTTTGACTATGTTCTTACTTACCCACTTTCTTCTTCGTCAACTATCGTGGTGTACTGATAATGTAAATTTGTCAAGATCCCCAAGAAATGAACAGAGCAAGTGGAGAGAAAAATGTTTATAGATTTCCTATGGGAATTTTTTATAAGTGAATACACACAGCCTAAACCAAGAATCGGACACTGTCTCTCCTGTTTTGAAAAATTTATATTCGAGCGCAGATTAGAGATACATCACGATAGTGATGACAGACTTGATCTTGGTCTCAAATCATACTGAGTCGTCTCTTTACCATGAGATCAAGCGTAGATTAATTCAATCGCCAGTCACAAAAATGTGTGGTCATTAAACTTAAATTTAGATTGCTTTAACTACAATCAATTTCCATGTTGTAATGTCAAACATCGATTGATCTATCTTAGAAATTAAACGACCTACATAAGGAATTTGAATATTCTATAAGTGATATCAAAATTTATTCTTGGCTAGTGACAAAGCTATTTTTTCGCATTTACGATATTTTTTTTAAGTGAGTAAGGTTTTACTATAATTAAATTATTTAAAAGTAATTGATGTTTATTCTGTCAGTAATATTTGCAATACTTTCGTACTAAAATAGGCAGCAAAGTTTTAAGATGATAAAATTATTTAAAATGAATGTATTCCCTCAATACAGACTGAGTATAGAAATCAATTAAAATAGATGTTGAAAACTGCAAAATTCACTACTTAATATCGCAATCTTTTCTTAAGATTACAGTGGCAGATTTTCGGACAAGTTACATTATTTTCTTTCTTCAAAACTAGGATCCATGTTATGTTTACGGTGCCAAGCCATCCCCATTCCCTTTGTGTTCCTTTGAGAAAAAGCGAGTCCCACCCATATAGATTTCTTTCCCAGAACTTTTACTTAGTAGAATGAAAACCTGAGAGAATGCTTCCTGATAACTACAATCTTGTTCCAGGGTCAACCGATAAATCTCCTACACGTTCTAATAATATCTCTTACTTCACTTTTCCCCTTTAAAATCTCACTTAGTAGCCCTCTATCTTAACTGGCCCTTAGACCTTGTAATTAGTGAACTAACAATAAAAAAAAAAAAGAAAAAATGTGATCGCGTTGCAGATCACTGGAGGCAGGTATAAAGCAAGGCTGAAGTAAGTGTGCAGGTAAACTTGGCTAAATATATACTGGGTTCCTTTTCCGTTCTGTGCCAAAATACAAATGTAAGTATCTTATAATTCTGCGTATGCCTGCCTGCCTGCCTGCCTGCCTGCCTTCCTTCCTTCCTTCCTTCCTTCCTTCGATCGTGCATTACGCCCTGCCTATATTTAATAAATACTAGACTACTCTGTTTTTACCAGTAGGAAAGCAAAAAATACATTCCATTTATTCTTTCCTATTTAAAAGAGAGCGAGCGTTTATGTTTTAGGAAATCTTTCGATACCCCGTTGATTAATATCGCATTTTTGAGAGCCTGTGAACGATTTTTTGATTCCCGCGTTTTTAAGAGCTTCCCGTTTTTTGAATATTAAGAAAAACTCCGACCACCAAACAATTGAAATAATCCTTTGAAATAGATTCCTAAGTGTAAGTTTTATTATCATTTTATAAGTCAAGGAAATTTACAATTGAATTCTTTTAAATCTTTTATAAACCCAGTCGTTCGCCTACAGACTCTACTATGTTATATGAATCACAGATATAGTATGGACTGCTTATCGTGAATTGCAATATCTTTATAGCCAACGAATAGTAATCACTCTAGCGATTAATTATCCAGCTCTGACCGTTGAAAGAGATAAAGGAAGGAAGGGAAGGAAAAAGAAAAGAAAAGAAAGAAAAAATGTTTTATATATTACAGACGCTGGACATATTCAAAAACCTAACTTCCCAAAAACGTTGAAGTATTAGAAATAGGCCTTTACTTAAAAAGGCATAATTATTTTTAAAGGGAATAAAAAGATATAGGATTTAAAATAATTTAAAAAAAATATTAGGTCATTTGAATTAAACTAAATAAAGACATCGCTAGGTAAAAAAAATCATTTACAATTATACATACATATAGAAGTACACACATACATATATACATATACACACACACAATTCTACGATTATGAATACATATATACATACATACACATAGACACACATACATTCAATTTCATACACACATATATCCGTATAAACACATACATGCGCATACACACATATATATTTGTACACACCTATATACAAAAAATTCACACACACAATATATATGTGTACACATACATGCACACACACACACACACACACACATATATATATATATATATATATACATTATACATATGCACCCACACACATACATATAAAAAATATAAAAAATTAATGAATATTATAAAAAAGAGCATTTAAAAAGCTAAAAAAAATTTTTCAACATAAATACATATATACACACATACATATATACATATATACATATATACCCACATATATACAAATATGCACATCCACAAACAAACATACACATATACATAAAAATTATAAAAAGAAAAATTAAAAATTAAAACTTAAAAAATTAAAAATTAAAATTAAAAAAATTTAAAAAAAATTAAAAAATTAAAATTAAAAATTAAAAATTAAATTTTAAAATCCGCCCTATGACGGCACTTATTAATGAATTCCTTCCAAAGATTCAAAAGTAAGTCCTGATGAGGATACTTCAAAATCAGAATCTTCTCCAATAAACATAGACGACACCTATCACGAAAATTTTTAGGGGTACAAACTGAGCCTATTAATTTCCAGCTGATTATAGGGTCCTGCCCTTCCTCCTTCATTTCCCATAATCTACGTGATAGTGCCGTCTGGAATCTTTGGTTAGGGTTCGAAAACGAGTACTTGTGATTGTAAAGTCTCTGTTTGAAAGGACCCGCGGACATGCCAATATAAGTCCGGTAATTGTCTTTGTTGTTAGATGGAGAAATACGGGCTTCATAAATTACATGGGTGGATTTACATTTGCCCTGCACCGGGCAGGTATCCATAGAATTACAATTACATTTATCAACAATTCCGGATTTAACGTCGGTATTATTTAGGTTCATTAAAATATGCCTATTATGGGAATTAATTATATCATCTATATTTGAGGTGCAAGAGTAACTGATTTTTAGGGAGAACTTATTAAAAATTTTATTTAAAGGATTATTATTATTATTAAAATGTTTATCGATTAATCTGAGAAAATACTTACCAATATTTATATTAGTTAGCTTACAATAAGGAGGGTTAAACCAAATTATCATCCTTTTTCTACATTTTCGGGTGTTTTTAGTTTTTGATGAATCTGGGTTTATAGCAGGCATATCATACGTTAACTTGTTAATAAAACCGCTTTTCTGAAGGGCCTTATCGTAAATTTCTTTACTTGTGTTGAAAATTTTTATATTAGATGATAATTGGTTAACCCTATTATTTACTATCTTGGGTGTTTGTCTTATAATATTCTTGGGGTGGTTGGATAAACTATTTATATAGGTGGGAGAACTATTTTCTTTGAGAAAGGGTTGGTAGGAAACATCATTTAAGTTAAGGGTGATATCTAGATAGTTTACAATTTTGAGATTGGAAGTAACCTCAACCTTAAAACCTAGAAAATTTAGGGCTCTGATAATTTTCTTATGTATTCTATTAGTGTAAGGCCCATTGGAATTGGGAATACATATCAGTCCATCATCCCGGTACCATTTTCTATTATTGTAGCTGTTAAAATTGTTTGGATGATAAATAATAGAAGGAAAGTCACCCATACAAAAATCATTAGTCAAACATAAACAAAACGATTTGAATGTGATGATTCGAAAACTCCACTTGAAAAGTAAAAATAAAGTATCCTTTCATAAAATAAATGTTGCGTTAGAATAAAGATAAAACTCATTTATTACCGCGAATATAAGAATAAACTTTTGTAAATAGAACGTATTATATGTTCATAATCACGTAACAATTGTTTGTGATAATGTTATAAATTTACATAATAGTGTAAAATTGTTCCATAACACTTTTCAATTGACTTATGTTAATTGATTTATCTTTAATTGACTTATCTTAAAAAGGAAAATCTTTGAAAAAAGTACAAATACCTTTTATTCATGTCATTATTAGTTATAATTCGATTTTATCCACACAGCATACAAACTATCCACGAGTATTTATACATCTCTTCTTAGATATCCTTCTTTGTCAGTGATATTATCAATAACTGAGTCTACTCATTAGGCCGGTTATGTTTGTTCGCAAATCTTCTAGCCTCGATGGTGTTTTCACGTTTTATAAGCTCAGCAGGAATATTTTCAACTCTGGTCACTTGCCAGGTTTCAAACTTCTTAGCGCTGCTTCAGCCTCCTCCTTCAATATTGACTAACTTGTCTCGTTTTCTTCTGTGGAGTACTGGTCTGTTTGTAATATAGAGGCACCTGGGTGTAGATGACAATAGCATAAACCATCACAGTATTGAATCAATCTATGGAAAACCTTTTTACTGGCTTGTCAGCAATTTACTATTTTCATGCTCCACGGCTATTGTTCTCGGCTGGCTGAGCTTAGTGGGATATTTCTGAGCATTATTGGTCTGTTTATTATTAAGTGTAAGGATACTCTCCTCAATGGCTTTTTTAGCTGCCCGCATTTCCTTTCTGACGTCACTATGAACTTCCTGATATTGAATATATCTTTTAACACATCCTTAGGTAGTTCAATGTAAAAAACGGATATATTCAATTAATCCAAGCCTTTTTTTAATGTTGCCACAGCTCAGTTTTAGGAAAACAAACTGAAAGTTTTGATACTTCAATCTCTAATGGGAATAGATCCGTCTGTTTTGCAGATGACATTGATCTCATAGTAAGTGGAAATAGCGAGGTCGAGGACTTGACTAACAGACTTGTTGAAAGAGAAGAAGCATATTAAATGGTGGTCAAATCTGAGAAATTTAAAGTTACACTGAATTCCACAAATACGAACACATGTGTCAACATTACCATGGGTGGGAATTCACAGGAAGAAATGTCTAGTTTAAATACTTAGGAGTGGTTTTGTCTGGTATTTGTAGAGCCAAATTCCGCACACTTATAACCGCAGTTATGGCAGATTTGCAAGATTATGGAGAAGAAAAATCAGTTTTCAAAAGAAGTTTTTTTCTTCTATGTGCCTTGTCCTTTCAGGACGTAGGCGATCATAACCTTCCACGTCTCCCTATCCTTAGTCGCTTTCTCCTGTTACACCATGCAACCTCGTAGTGCCATTCACCTGCTCAGGCCAGTCAAGTACATTATACGCTATTTTCTTCTGTCTCTCATTCCTTCTATCTGGCCTGTTGATATCAGGTTCTCCAAGCCCTCCTTTCTCATTGCATGTCCCAGGAAATTTAGCTGTCTCTTCCTGATGCTTAGTATTAATTTCCTTTTGTTTTCATCTCATCATTGCTCACATGCACAATTCATGATATCCACAGCGTCCTTCTGTAGAATCACATTTCAATTTCTTCAGATTTTTCCTTAATCTTCGATGAGATTATCCAGTATTTATGGCCATATTAAAGAACTGACACCATATAGCAATCCAGTACACTCTTCCTTGTTTGTAGTGAAATTTTCCTGTCTCTTAATACTCTACACAGCTTCTGGAACGCGTCCTTTGCCATACCAATTCGTCCTCGTATCTCTGTGTCGCACTTTCCGTCTTCTGTTAGAGCACTTCCCAGGTATTTCAATTTTTGTACCAGCTTGATTTTAGTATCATCCACTTGTATTTGGCATTTTGGGCTCCTTTTTCTAATGATGACCATGCATTCGGTTTTCTTGCAGTTTATTTGTAGTCCTTTCTTGTCGCACTCTTCAGCTACCTTCTGTAGGAGGTCTTGTAGTTTTCTTTCCGTGTCTGCTATCACTACTCTATCATCATGCGTATCTTATGTTGTTCAAATTTGCTGTTAGTAGGGATTCCTGATTGATCTTATGTATTTCATAAATATGTCGAGGCTGCTGAGCATCACCATCAATTTTTTGTGGCGTATTTTGTCGAACACCCTCTCATAATCGATAAAACATGGGTACACATCTTTCTTCATTTGCAATGCCCTTTCGGAATCCGTCTTAATCATAAATATGGCGCTCCTTTTCCAGTGTCTTTGTCAAACCCGCACTGTTCTTGTCCTATCTCTTTCCTAATTCTGCTTTTCGCTCTATCCATCAGGATTCGGACGATCAGTTTTATAATGTGGCCAATTAAACTGATTGTTATGTTGATTTCGCACTCGTTTGCACCTCAGAGTGTAAAAATCTCTGGTAGTCTCCATTCTACGATATGAATGTGAAACGTAGACGCTGTTGACAGAAACAGAGAGAAGGATCCAGGCATTTGAGAAACCTCCTTGGCACAAGAAACCCCCTTGGCATTGTCCACTAAGAAAGTAAAACCATTTAATATGTGCGGAAGAGGGTTGACAGTTTTGTGCATTAGCAGGAACCTTTGCCACTGTCAAAAGAAAAAAGTGGCGTAGTTTGGACACGTAAAAGACACAGCAGCCTGTTCAAGACCGTCATACAGAGCACTGTTGAAAATGAACTCCAATACAAGAATTGGTTGAAAAATGTCAAACAGTAGACGAATATGACTACAAATATATTGCGGATGGTTGCCGTTGATAGACCGTCTTAGAGGATAGTCATTGATATACCATATAAGCCATAAAATCTCATATCATCTATGGTGAATTAATATATTCCGCTACACACATACTCTATATAACTCACCAAGAATTAAACGCATAATAATCCGCAATAATATGCTATAAACTATAACCAGATGCACTCTCAATATATCAGTCAGAAAAAGGGAATAAAATATAATTAAAGTTGTAAATTAATTATAAGCCGTGACTTAGTTTTAGGAGCATATATTTGATTTTTCCCTCTCTTTAATTTCTCACATATTAGAAGATGACTGGTGTGGATCGGAAGCTTGGATGTATTACATATTACGACATTTTTTTTGTATTTACAGCAGTTACATTTGCAACATTTTTTTTCGCATTTTAGTAAAAAGACGATTAATAAATTTAACAAATATAACATGTCTATTCTTCTTAATGCGGGCGTGTATGTATGTGGGTGTGTGTTTTTTAACCATTTTGTATTTTCACACTGCAATGTTTTCGATAGTCTACTTAAATAGTTGGATGTGCGTCGTAGTGCAGTGGATATTGACTCGGAACGAGAAATCGGGAAACCGAGTTCGAATTCCAGTCGTACTCATTGCATTCACTTACGCGCAAATACCCTTGGGAAAGGTATTAATCTGTCTCTTACCTCCAGTTATGGGTTAAATAATAGGACAGAGTGTGTTCTCTAGCCTTAGTCGGCAACCAGTCTACCGCAGAAAGCAATGGCAACCTAGTGCGGGATAATCTTCTGCTCAGTATGTCATGTCTCTTTCGAGACATGATCGCCCCAAAGTGTATCACATATGGCACTTAACTGACTGTCTTAAATTGTCAATGTGAATGCATTTTTTGATTTCTGATTTACTCAATCCTGATTCCAATGTTTTTGGCACAATTCCTGTCACACGTCAATTCTAAAATGTATATTCTACAGGTTCCTTACTTGTAGAGTACGTTTTGCACTTTTCTTTTGTGAATTTACTTTCGTTTACATCCTAGTGTCAGCTGGTAACTTGTCTACAAATACTAGGTTTGCAGGTTTGTCTTCTTGCAGTGATGAGACTCTAATAATCAGTCTAGATCATAAGGAACCAGACTATTTTTCTCTTATTTCCTTGGATAGCATTTAACAGTGGATAATATCGAAAATTAAATATATTAATAATATTTAATTTATAAATAATGCACACTAAATGATAAGAAATTAAAATAATTATAACATTTACACTATAAAAAAATTATGCGAGAATGGTAGATTTGTTGTTAGTGTAGATTGTACAAAACTCAACAAACAATAAGTTTAGTATTATATTTCAGAAGATAGTAATTGTAAATATGCTTACATTATTTCAAACTAGTGTTCTCAACGTTTTTACCATTTACATTTTTGTCATCAGTAATTGACTGGTATGGGGCATCTGTTGATTATCGTGATCTAGCTTCCATGTGGTGTTAGTTATTGTTCGTTCCTGTTGAATCAGTGCTTCTCTACCTGTTCCAGGGATTGAACTCAGAACCACTAGATGAAGATAAAACATTTAAAACCAGCTACAGAATATCTACTATAGTGATTTCAGTAATTGGTCAGTAGTAGTGGGTTTTAGCAGTTTTTCTTCTTTTGGTATCCCTGTCTCCCGTTCTGTCATCTATTCGCACAGACACGTCAGGTAATTGATAAATCCTATATTATCTAACAGTTAACTGAAATGCAAAAATAAAATTACACGCCCGCAAAATCGGTTCAGAATTACTAAAATTATTTTGGAAAAACTAGACCAAGGCAAATTTTACAAGCCAGTGTGAAAATTAAAATTCTGGATTCTGATTTGATATGAAATAGCAAATTGAAATATTGACTCTGGTCAAATTTTCTTAACACCTAGAAAGTGGGTGTGCTCTGATACCTTTAAATGCGGGGATTGTCGTTTATGTTTTGAAGTGGCCTAATACCTAACATAACTGAGGACACTACAAGGTCAATACTAATGCCATTGCTGATTCATCTTCTGGAATGAAAGACTGTCAAGAACGACATAGTGAACCGTCTTTCTTAACATACCTATCAATAGATTAAATAAAATGTTTTTAGAAAAAACACATATTGGACAATCCAAAGAGACATTACAAAAGCTAAGCTAAGTGCTGAGAAACAGAAAAATATTCGTTAGAAACAAAGACGTGTGTTGGAATGTGATATTATATCTATCATCTCATACGGCAGTGAATGGTGGACAACCTCTACACAGATCAGGGGGAAATTGAAAGCAACAGAAATCTGCATTTTGCAAGCACTAAGAATTCCATGGACTAAACAAGTAAGCACCGGGAGAGTCTTAAAGAAAATGGCAAAAAAGAGAGCACTTATACTCAGAATCAGAAAGGGACAACTGAAATTTCTTGGACGCATAAGGAGAAAGGAGGGCTTAGAAAACTTATCGCTCTCAAAGCAGTGTGAATGTAAAAGAGATAGCGAAAAAGAAATGTGTTGTTTTCAAGTTGAGATAATTATTACGACTCATAATGCTGTTTTTTATTTAAATAAATCTTCTTCACTTGGAATATTAATGCATTATAATACTACTGACTGAATTTCTTGTAAAATTACTATTAGGCCATGCTGTCTAGTTTTAGAAAAAGCGTAACCATTAGATGCGAGCTAGAATGATGTTGAGAGTTCACGCCTCCTTTCATATTCTGTGTTCTTGAACTTGATCTTTAGTGAGATAGTCTTAATTTGTACCTATAATGGATTTAAATATCCAGCGTTTGGATTAAACTGTTTACATAATTGCCCCTGGAGGTTAAAGCGCCAAGATTAGGTTCATTTTTTAAGGCAGACAATTATTTGTATTTAGTAAATTTGCACAATATTATCCTTTTAGACCTCAGTTATTTTCTTTTGACTTTGAATCAAACTAAACAAAGCTGGTTAAAACAGAAAATCAATACATTATGGGTCCGGAAAGTTCTTACGTATCACCAAAATTAATTCTGAATGAAACAAAGAAGGCAGTATTAAGTTTAAATTGCAAAAAACAGCATTTAAAATTAGTATTTCATCACTTCTATCTTGCATTTACTCAGTTATAGTTACTTGTAAAATTTTATCCCATGGAAGATTACAATTATAATAATAAAATCCAAACCGATAGTACAGCTAGTGATGCATCGAAAAATATATGTGCAATGTATAAAGTAATGAAGGCTGATATGCGTCAGCTGGGTTTAATTGTGATTATCCGAAAATCGTCACTTTAGAAAACAACATGCTCTGAAAGAAATTTTGAAAAGGATATTTGAATTGCAACAATACTAAAACTCCAGAGATGCGCTATAGAACCTTACAGAATTTCATTTACCTTAGCAAGAACCAAACATAATAAAACCCTAGACATAATAAAACACCCAACATAAAAGAATCCCAAACATATGACACTGGATTTATGCATTACCTTTTTTTTTATTGAGAACTAACAAAAGAGGTATTAAAATACTATTCTTGGACATAAGCAGTTTAATAAATAAATATGATTTAACATTTTTTGTTGTCAGTTGTCCAGACAAAAAGTATAAATCTAGATACTTGCAACCTATTTTAGTAAATTTCTGTGGCAAGAACAAAGGAAAGCGATGCTCGGAAATGTATGTTTTCGAAATGAGTAATTTCACCATTGTGTTCATTTGAATTTTCTTCAAATTTTGCTCATAGACGTTTATTTATGAATATATCAGTAATAAAATGTTTTCATATTTCTTTTTTTTTATATGGTAAACAATGAATGAGAATTCAGAGAGCCGAGTTCGAATTCCAGTTGAATTCATTGTATTGACTAACGCGCAAATACCCTTGGTAAAGATATGAACCCATCTCTTCTCCCACCAGTTATGGGTTGAATAGCAAGACAGACTGGAATCTAAAGATTCGGTTGGCAACCCGTCTACCGCAGACAGAAATTCTCCCAATCTATTGTGGAAAAATCTTCTACCTAGTCAGTCATGGATCGAAAGAGGTATGATCGCCCAAGCGTGTATCACGTATGGCAATTAGCTGACTGGCTGAAATATTAAATAATGTATTGTAATTATTTCACATGTATTACAAACTTTTAAATATAAAACTGATTTTATAAATAACAAAATATTAAAGAATCAATTTTTGTTTTCAGTTCTCAAGAAAATAGAAAATGTATGCATCAAGTTTTGCATGTTTGTGTTTTATCAAAATGTACAAATATAATTTTAAAGGCAATGATAATTGCCGACAGAGCGGTGTCCAAATAAAAACAGCAATAATAACGGTGTATAGAGAAAGGTTTTAACATATTTTCTTTTGCGAGTATTGTTTTGGTGGGTAGGGAGGAGAGGTTCTTTCAATAATGTTCAACGTGTACAAGTTCCAAAATCTACTCAAGGTTAACATGTTAATCTTGGCGAAGGTTCTTTCACATCCTCTATATCTACTATGTTTAATCCCTACAGATATAAAATTACGAACACCAGTACATTTTATAAGCCGTTGAACATTCGGAAAAACTTGAAAACTTGGAAGGTTTTTTGAAAAAAACAAAGTTTCTTAAATTTATATACAGAAAATCGAAAATTTGTCTTCACGCCGCGCTTTAGTCATTGGAAATGAAGATTATAACTTTTCTGATAAACAATATGCAAACAAAAATGTAAAAAAAATTTAACGTTGCTTATATTTTATATAATTTCTGGTGAAACGTAATTAATCTTTTCGGAACACAGAAAATAGTAGAAAATTAGAGAGTTCCAAAAGTTAACAAAAGACATTCTACAGGAGAATAGGAAATTATAGAGAGTCAAGGAAAGAAATATTGTGGACTTTCCTAGTTCAATATTGTGGGACATGTAATTTTCTTTTCAAAAATTATAATGACAATGAATATTGTCATTATCATTTATATAAGTTAAAGAGGTTTTCGCTGTTTTACAAAAAATAGCGTTCTCAGAAATGCATGCGTGTAGTTTCAAAGGGTAACGTATCTATAAAGAAGTACTTTAGTCATTTCCCCGAATTATAAACAACTCTGTGTTTCATAACGTTACATATGTTGGATTTCGTGCCAAAAATTGTTTTTGCGGGGAACTTCATTGCACTAATTTATTAAAAAGAAACCTTCAGCTGAGGCACATAGAATTATTATTGAAGCTTACCGCAACTATGCTCTACCGGAAACAGAATGCAAAGATTGGATTAGACGCTTCAAAAATGCTGATTTTGATGTCGAAGACTTATGCCAAGCGCAATCTGAACTTACAGAATCATTGATCACAACAATTTCGAAACGTTTGAAAGCATTAGGAATAATTCAAAAGTAAAGATATTGTGGGCCGTACGAGTTGAAGCCGAAAGACGTCGAACGGTGTCTTGTCACGTGTGAACAGCTGATTCAACGGCAGAGAAGAAAATATTTTGCATCATAGCATGACCAGCGATGAAAAGTTAATAACTATAACCATAAGCGTAGAAATTAATGGGATGGCTTATCGCATTATCTTCTACGCTTAGGTTTATCGTAGTGTATCAGCCATTTATCTACATCGGTGGCAAAGCCGAATATCCATAGTTTGAAACGTCTGCTCTGCATTTAGACAAATCAGCTGAGCGTAGTTTATTATAAGCTGCTCAAATCGACAGAAACTGCCACAGGAGATAGCTAATGATGCATTTCAGCCGACCATCGAAGAAAAATCGTCCGCTATGCAAGCAGAGACATGACAAAGTAGTTTTGCAACATAACAGCACTAGGTTACATGTTGCAAAATAGATAAAAAGCTACTTGGAAACGCTTAAATGCGAATTCCTACCCCTACAACCGTATTCACACGACATTACCTCGCCTGATTATCGCTTGTTTAATGACATGTTTTGTTGCTAATCATTTTAAATAAAACATTACTTTTTATGAAAAATTATCAAGAACTTGTTCAAGTTCTTATTAATGCAAAAAGTAAACAACGAAAATATACTCACGTCACTGGTAACGATTGTCTGGTACTGTGAGTTATCATAAACCCAAGAATTACATGCCTACATTGTTCCGTTACCGTTTAATGTTTCATTGTTATAAAAATAACAATTGCTATATCTACGCTCTCCATCATCCATGTGCTGTGGAATATAAGCCTTTATCAGATTGGCGTGGTTCGTATCTTGGACTTCGTAGGTTACGTATATTAAACCAGGAATAGCACATCTGTATCAAGAAAAATTTCTATTTGTGTTACCCTTTTTGCGATCATATTACATCATAAGTATCTTTGATGGTCAACAAAATTGAGTGAGAAGTCAATTATAAATAAAGTGCTTTCTAGTAAAAGATTTCGAGATTTTAATTTAAACGGAATATATCATCCCGGTATACATTATTGTCGACAAGTTACAGAATGTATTTTGCTGATGTAACAAAAAAGCAACGGTGTTATAATATTTCATTATTATAAGCGTTATTTTTAGTAGATAAGTGTTTAGATGCACATATATTTTATAAACAGAATAATTGATAACTACTGACCTGTTTTTTCAAGATTCTTTTATTAATCCAAATATGTGCTTTGGCAAAGTTCAGACATGCGTCTACATTTACATAAAAGAAATTATCGTATCACCCAGTTTGCTTTTAAATAGTTTAATCACGATCTTTTTTAATCAATTCAATCCAAGCAAGGTGATAATTCCACTAAGACGCCAGGGTCTAGTAGAAGTGTAAGACTTTAGAAGGAATCGTAAACACAATCTTAAGAAAATAAAAACAAAAGTTAAACTTCTATTCCTGTTCAAAAGACTAGAGATGAGTGTGAGTGGGACAATATGTGAACCTATCATCTTATCACGGCACATCAAAGCTCAGTTAACCTCATAAAGGAAAGCGCATTTCTTGTTTAAGATGTTTCGAAATTCATTTATGCTATTTTTCATATCTGACACTTAAAATAATTTCTAAAGAATTAATATATTTTAAATCCGACATTATATTTCATTACTATGAATGCTATATTTAATGTATAAACGTGTTCGTGTAGAAATATCTTTTAAACAGAATAATAGACGAATAACAGGCTGAGTTTCTTGAGAGAAATATAGAAGAACACTCAGAAATCATTGTTGAATTGCTAAAGCTATTTCCAATTAAAATCTAAAAATCGTTCTGTTAAAACAATTTTTGTGCTTAATACCAATTTATTCTTAAATTGTTTAAAATTAGTTTTATAATCATTAACATTTTATTGATTTGTAGTATATACAAATCAATAAAATGTTAATGATTATAAAACTAAGTGGTGAGCCAAAACATGATGAACAATGACATGACAATAGTAGTATCAAGCTTTAGGTAACAGCTGAGCCACTCGGCTAACTTGCCCAACTCGGCCTCGACTTGTCTTTTTTACTCTGTTAATATCTACAGTTATGAATTAAAGGAAATATTTGAATGACTTTGCTAACTTCTTTGGTTCCCAAAACAGGTTAATTTATTTATGAAGCATCACAGTCTGTGTGAGGCGTGCGTTTGTGTTTGATGGGTACATGTCGGCAGCTTGACAGAAATAAAAATAACAGTATCCACCAACGATGCATTAGACAAGCAAAACCTATTGGTTGTAGAATGTGTGAAATGAGAAGACTTACCTCCCGCAAAGCGAATTTGCTTGGCGTGTCAGGTCTTTTTGAAAGATCGTAACCAAATAAAATGGACTAATCCGACTTCCGTGGACTCACATGCAGATTTACAATAAAAACAAAACATAAAAAATTGAATTTTTAAGATAAGAAGTCTTGCCCGAACAAGAATTGGATCTCGTATTAGATCCTCCCGCCGCAGGTATAAAAAGCGAATCTGTGAGGTAGATAGAAAAAAAAACTTTGCTTAGTGTGACGTCGGACTAACGAACGAACGAACGAACGAACGAACGATCAAGCGAGCGAGCGAGCGAGCGAGCGAGCGAGCGAGCGAGAAGACGGGAAAAGATTCTGTTCTTTTTTGTTTTGTTTTTAAAGCAAGTTCTTCAATTGATTTCAGGCATCCCAAACGACTGGCGACATAAATTAACTACAGAATGAATGGTTATTTCTCTTTTATAAACAAGTCAACAGAAGGAATACTGTGGCTTAAATTGCATATAGTTTTGATCAAGTTGAAGCAATGAATGCGTCGCAAATCACAGTACATTGATTCATTTTGCATATAAACTGCATAATTTTTGGCCAGAACGTTACCACGCTAATCAAAGAAAAATCATCTTCAGTTTTCGTGTATGCGTCATAATTGTATCTCGTATCAATAGAAGAGTCTCGTTTTACCCGTAATAAATTAGAGAGCTGGTTATGTAACTAAACACTGTTATCTGGAGGATGGATTGAAACATGTAACATTGTGGTAAAACAGAGATTTTGTGGTTGCTATGGAATTGTTTGGATAATCCTGACATAGGAAACACTAAACCTTACCGACATTTCTGAAAATTTGACTCATCCTTTCATCTAAAAATTTTGATGATGACAGCATTAATTAGCAAAAGAAGCAGAATTCTGTCATTTTACAGGTTGTTGTACGATTACGATTACGATTTCAGGAACATAAAAACGTTTTCATTGATTTAGTCACAAACACACTTACTAGATATTAAACCCAATGTGCAATTATGGCATCTGTTGAAAACTATATGTTAGCTCTACAAAATACTTTCTAAATAACTTGCGATATTCCTAAGAACTGGTCTTAAAAGTCTGACACGTTATTCTGGTGAAAATCTTAAAAAATTCTTGTCAAATCACTGCTTGCTGTTTTGTGACTACATGGTGGACTAACATCTTATTAGACAGAAAAATAGAATAGAGAACAAGAGGTATTAAAGGTTACAAACTGCGAAAATTTCTAATATTTTGACTCAATATTTGATATAATTTGAAATAAAAGTGAATAGACTTGAAATCAAATATATGGAAAGATAACATAAAAATGTAAATTCTAATTTAAAGCAAAAAAGAAATCGATCAACTTGGATTAAATTGTAAAAATGACTAGAAACAAATTGTCTTTTTAAACTTGGATGTAATTTCAGCAACACAATGGATTTTAAACATACCAAATGAGAACAGAAAAATTTAAAGTCTTAAGATGAAGTCTGTCAGTTGCCTATTTGCAACCTAAGATTTGTTGATTAAGTCAGCATTCCTGCGTGCGTTGTTTTTTATTTAAAGTTTTTGAAAATATTATTTTATTTTTACTGATGATTCTTGTGATTATGACATTTTTTCTTTACTTTAAATAATTGAGTTTTTCAAAATAAAAATGTGACAACAAGAAAATGAAGCATACTGACTAATTTTTGATAAATGAGTAGGCCCGTGCAAAGAACTCGTCTGAATCACCCTAAATTTTCTTCATTCATTCAGTGCTGAAAGTGCAACATAGGTAATTAATAAAAATTCATAAATTCATCTGATGCTCATGTTATTGTGAAATATTAACAAAAGAACATTTTTATTTTCATTTACAATTATTCATTTGGCAATAAATACATAAAAGAGTATGAAATACATCATTATTTTAAAACACTGGCTTGGCCTAATAATTATGGCAAGTAGTGTACATGCCAATATACTTTCCCTTATTTTATAGATATAATATAATACCAAATATTTACCTATTTACCATATAAGTACGTGCTGCATGAGTATAAATTAATTCAACAAATATATTTTAACTTGCGATAAAACGCAAGCAAGTTCGTCTCGTTGATCAATTTAATGTCAGTGAGCTTGATCATCGATAAATACTACACTCCAATGGACTTATGCCATACTAATTTAATGATATTGATGATGTTAGCCGTTTTCTCATGAGGAATAATTCGGCATTCATTGTCGAAGCAGCTATCGTTACATTCAGTTGGAATTTAGAAAATCCTTTTCATTTTCTTTCTCTTCCAATAACAAAGAAGTGCTATTTAGTTTTTCAGCAAAGCAGTTGCATTATGAAAAGACCCTCGAGAGAATGCTTCAACCTTTTTCCAATCGTTATCTATACTACATATTCTCATAATATTAACCTCTTGCTCTCTTCTTGTATACAACCTCATTTTGCAAACATTAACCTTGAGTCACTCTTGGATCTTATATTAGGGGAACAATAATAAAAATACGGCTGAGAATTTTGATATTTTTGAACAGGGTTGGAGTCATGTTTGGCATCCATATGAATGTCTTGATTTGATAAATTGAGTTCAGTTTAGGTTTTAGAGTAAAAATGTAATATACTCACTAGCAATTCGATGCACTTTTTGCCTACAAAAATATCAAGTTTTGAACATAAATTTAGATTTCGAAGCTTAATCTCATTGTTTAGGCTTTATGACAATCAAAACAAACATTAAGAAATAATCATGGCGCACTAGAAAGGAGTCGAAGTTCTAAATAGTTTTAATACTAGATCGATGATTTATTTATTAGTAACCTTTCCTAAACATTTCCAAATCAAAAATTATGATCTTGAACTGAAATGAAAGCGATGATGGCACCTACTCTAAATCTATCATTACAATTCAGAATGTAGAATTAGAAAATACACATCAGATCTCACAGTGTATGGATCAGTTAGTTAAGTGTAAGAGAAAAAGAAATATAGAATAGGCAGTGTAATAGTTAGCTTCTCCGTACATCACAAATTACTACGAAACCAAAAGATCAACCTATTAACTCAAGTAATGTTTTTAAATAGCTACGTCAGATAGATAAATTCATACAGATTTTATGCTTTGTGCCAAGCCCAGTCAGAAATATTTAAAGTGTCAGCCGCTTTCTCAGATCAATAGTGTAAAAGGCTTTGAGTGATTAAAGGGTCATGGGAAAGGTCATCCTTCTTTGAACATTGTGAAATGGCGATACAGATTCACAACAACGAACTGTACCAATAGCTAACAGTAAATCCGTCAGAGTTGACAAAATAAATCTGACTGCTCTTCTTCAAAAGGACCTACGATCAGTGGCAGGAAATGGATTCTAAATTTAACGCCTCCAAAACAAAAGTATTCCCATTTAACTGCCACAGAGAAACTTTTCTGTCTACCATTAGCATCATTGACACTAGACTCAAGCATTACAACAAACTGCGGCTTAATACCCTCACGTTTTTATTTGATTCAAAGTAAAGCGACTACATCTAATCTAAAAGCCGATATAAAATAATTGATAGTATAAAAATGATTTCATCAACGAAAATAAAATAATAAACCCTAACGTATACGTAAATAATTTAACGCTGTCACAAAGTTAGCATTTGTTACCAGAGTCTATAGTAATAGTAATTGTTATGGTAAAACAAAACAATGGTAATCTAGAAGGAGTACTATTATTAGACTTATGTGGCCTAAAGTTGGGTTTCGGTAAAAGATAGACATTTAGAGTAAGGACAACTTGCAAGTTTGGCGAAATATAAACTTTCCCAGACCAGCATTGTGAGTTAGTATTTTAATCGTAGTAAATACTATATGCTTTTCAGCACTAAAAAGTTCTATAAATTAATATTAATATGTAGTCAGGCAACTGCATTTATTTTTATGTTATTATCTATGAACATTATCTATTGACATTAATTATAGTAACAATAAATAACTGAATTCAGAACACACACGCACGCACGCGTTCACACACGTATATATATATATATATATATATATATATATATATAACGTGTGTGAACGCGTGCGTGCGTGTGTGTTTTGGATTCAGTTATTTATTGTTACTGTAATTAATGTTAATATATATATATATATATATATATATATATATATATATATATATAATACTGCATTCTAGTGATGTGACATAATTCTTATTCATAACTTGTAGCATCTGCACCAACCGAACCTTTCTTCTCATGACAGACGAACGCGTGTCAGCAGTGTATTTCGCTAGACTGATCGAAACAACCAGCTGTAATATATTTGCCCCGCGCCACTGTTAACATCTTGTCAGCACAGCTACCCGCTCTGTGACTACTTTGTAAACTTATGTCACTTTTTCCTGTGAACACCCATACTATACTTACTACTCAGCTAATTATAGAATCGGTCACACCCTTTTTATACTTTCGTAATTTAAATGCAAATCTTGTTGTATGGGAAAATTTTTAAAAATTAATTCCTGTTTACTGTTTGTGTCAGATTTTTCTCCACGGCGAATAATATAAATTTAAAACGTAAATTTACGTCAGAATCATATCTAGGGTTATTTTATTTTGGGTCATTTACCTATTATCGTTTAAATTCTTAAATCTGAAAACTTGAGCGATGACCACGTAATCATTGAAAAACGACTAATCAGAAGTCTGTAATCACAATCATTTTATATACATGAAGTCATTAATTAATTATTTTTCAAACCATATTCGTTTCCGAAATATTTTGATAATAAAACGGCCTAATGTTGTATAAGAGGCTCGGCTGATATTTGCCTCTGCGCTATTCTAGAATGTAATGCAGCGAATATCGGTTTCGGGTAACTCGCTAACAGTAGACCAGTGTTGCTGCATTTAATGATCTACGGCCGCTATTGTGTAATCATAGTAGCAGCTTTTCTCGGCGACTTTCTGCCTGCTCCGTTGCATTAATTCCTTCCTTGCTCTTATTATGGACGCATATGCAACTCGTTTTCAAAAACTGCAAGTGGAATGCAACTGTCTCTTCGCATGACACAATTTTTGAGTAAAGGTCAACTATATCGTGATATAATCGAAGTTGCTATACAGGTGTTTCTTTTAATCTATCTATCTATCTATCTATCTATCTATCTATCTATAACTGTAAATTTATATTTGAACACGTCTCGAAAAACCCACCAATTAAAAACGCGGAGAGAAATAAATGGAAACAAAAAAGAAACGAACTAAGCACTTGAACATTAGTGAAATTACTAGTCGAAAGAAAAAAAAACCGAGACGAGGAACATAACACGTAAAGCGCTCAATACAATAGCAGAGCAAATAAATAAGTAGCTAACCTAGAGTCAACGGACCTACCAAGGTTTCACCAAATGGATGGTCAGTCATTTGGTGAAAGTAGGTCTGTTGGCTCTAGGTTAGCTACTTACTTATATATATATATATTTATTTACTTTGCCCAGTAGCGATTGCTGCTGGTGGTGCCATGGGTGGCAGTCCCGCTTTAAACCACCGAAACTGTGTATTCACCCTTGGTTAGCGGCTGATGAGGGCAAAGTAAATGCACATGTGGTCATTGGTCACATGTTGTATGTAAGAAATTTGAACACTAAGACTCTCTGGAAAGTAAGATGACCCTTTGGAAAGACGAAGTGACTCTTTGGAAAGACGAAGTGACATCTTGGAAAGACAAGAACTTTTATCAACTATGGCTAATACATCAAACGGAAAATGCCCTCAGGGTGACTGTAGCGAGGAGGGAGGATATATCACCCATCAATCTGATTCTATTGGCAACAAATTGGAACTGAACCCGGCTACAACATGTGACTGCGGAAAGACATTTAAAAGTTTGCGAGGATTAAAAATCCATAAGGCACGTTGGTGTCAACAACGTTGTTCACCTAACCGTGAATATAAATCGACTGATGGGATTATGAAACAGGAATACAACCACAGTGTTCAGGATCCCATTGTTGAACATCAGCCCCCAGGAGACATTCCCAGCAAACCAAGGATTCCATGGCCTAAAGGTAATCAGAAAACTCTTTGGTCAAATCTTGATGAAGAGCTTTCATTTTTACTACCGATTCACCTTAAGGATCCCATTGAAAAGCAAACGGGCATATTTTGCAACATCGTATATAACGTTTGTTTTGACAGATTTGGCATAGAACCAAACAGAAGAGAAAACGCATTTAAAAAACCAAACAGACGACAAATGCAAAAGGGGAAATTAAGATCCGAACAACGGTTATTAAAACGCCGTCTGAAAGAATCCCCTTTGCATGAAAAAGAGGGAATATTAATTCTCTTAAATAACACCAAACAAGAAATTCTGAAAATATCAAGAGCAGAAAACCAACGGAAGAATCGAAAGAAAAAAACGCCAGGCCCGGAAATCATTTTATACGAACCCATATGGACTTGCTAAATGTCGCCTTCAATCTATTGTTCGACAAGCGTCATGCTGGATTTGGCGCAATTCGAAGGAATTCGCAAAGAAAGCATGACGTCGTCTACTTCTTCCGTTCTCGTTCTGATCTTGAATTTTAAAAAACTGTTAAAGCGTTTTCATCTGTCTCAATGTGCCAATTTATTTTATTTTTCTGTCATTTACTTTGCCCAGTAGCGATTGCTGCTGGTGGTGCCATGGGTGGCAGTCCCGCTTTAAACCACCGAAACTGTGTATTCACCCTTGGTTAGCGGCTGATGAGGGCAAAGTAAATGCACATGTGGTCATTGGTCACATGTTGTATGTAAGAAATTTGAACACTAAGACTCTCTGGAAAGTAAGATGACCCTTTGGAAAGACGAAGTGACTCTTTGGAAAGACGAAGTGACATCTTAGAAAGACAAGAACTTTTATCAACTATGGCTAATACATCAAACGGAAAATGCCCTCAGGGTGACTGTAGCGAGGAGGGAGGATATATCACCCATCAATCTGATTCTATTGGCAACAAATTGGAACTGAACCCGGCTACAACATGTGACTGCGGAAAGACATTTAAAAGTTTGCGAGGATTAAAAATCCATAAGGCACGTTGGTGTCAACAACGTTGTTCACCTAACCGTGAATATAAATCGACTGATGGGATTATGAAACAGGAATACAACCACAGTGTTCAGGATCCCATTGTTGAACATCAGCCCCCAGGAGACATTCCCAGCAAACCAAGGATTCCATGGCCTAAAGGTAATCAGAAAACTCTTTGGTCAAATCTTGATGAAGAGCTTTCATTTTTACTACCGATTCACCTTAAGGATCCCATTGAAAAGCAAACGGGCATATTTTGCAACATCGTATATAACGTTTGTTTTGACAGATTTGGCATAGAACCAAACAGAAGAGAAAACGCATTTAAAAAACCAAACAGACGACAAATGCAAAAGGGGAAATTAAGATCCGAACAACGGTTATTAAAACGCCGTCTGAAAGAATCCCCTTTGCATGAAAAAGAGGGAATATTAATTCTCTTAAATAACACCAAACAAGAAATTCTGAAAATATCAAGAGCAGAAAACCAACGGAAGAATCGAAAGAAAAAAACGCCAGGCCCGGAAATCATTTTATACGAACCCATATGGACTTGCTAAATGTCGCCTTCAATCTATTGTTCGACAAGCGTCATGCTGGATTTGGCGCAATTCGAAGGAATTCGCAAAGAAAGCATGACGTCGTCTACTTCTTCCGTTCTCGTTCTGATCTTGAATTTTAAAAAACTGTTAAAGCGTTTTCATCTGTCTCAATGTGCCAATTTATTTTATTTTTCTGTCATTTACTTTGCCCAGTAGCGATTGCTGCTGGTGGTGCCATGGGTGGCAGTCCCGCTTTAAACCACCGAAACTGTGTATTCACCCTTGGTTAGCGGCTGATGAGGGCAAAGTAAATGCACATGTGGTCATTGGTCACATGTTGTATGTAAGAAAAAAAAAAAAAAATATATATATATATATATATATATATGAATTCATTATTTCTTCATATATATATAAATATATATATATAGTCATCCGCAGACAGATCTGTTTCGCTGTATCACAGCTCATCAGTACGATTAGACTCCGATTGCTTTAACCCAGGATTGAAACCCGACCGAATTAGCGTCAGTCGGCGGTTCTACCTCAGAGCTTTGGGCGCTCGGTAGAAGAAAGCAGGTATATATATATATATATATATATATATATATATATATATATATATATATATATATGAAGAAAAAATGGATTTTTAAATTTAATGATTCAACAGATTTTATAACTTAAACGCTAGTTATCGCAGATAATCATATTTGAGTAGACGCTCAATTCATATACTAAAAACTTATATTCATATATTTTCAAAAATAAAAATAAGAGTAAAATAAAATAAAAAATGCAATGAAACTCTGATATACTTTCATTTGATAAGCTTTTAATTCCTGGAATGAATAATAATAATTAAGGACATTATAGTCTGAAGAAAAATTTTTTTTTCGATTACTAATAAAATTTTAAAATAATTGTTTTCATTTTTTTATTATCATAATAATTCATAAAGTTTTAAAAATATTTGAAAAATCTTTTAAAGAACTGTTGTCCTTTTTTTAGTTAAGAATTGATGATTATATTGCCTATGAAAAAAATAAAAATAATAAAAAAATTTTATATTTTTAAAATAATTAATTTTTTTGTGTGTATGTAAATAAATATGTTCATTTAAGTACGAGGTTCCATATGGGTTTTAACAAATTTCCATAGGGGTCGTATTTATTTTAGAAGTTATCAAGTTTTGGATTATTCCCCTTACATGGAAAACGAAAGAAACCGCACTTTGATCCGGATTCAAGTCTTTTCAAGACGTTTATAAAATTCAACAGCCTATTTTGCAAGTCATTCCTTAAACATTTAAAGCAACATTCCTAATTTTCTAATTTTGTTAAAAAAAATATAATCATTGTGAAATTCACAATTTGTGGAGGTACCTAAAATATGAAAAATATATATTAAAAATAAAAATTAATAAATGCCATGACATTTCATAAATTATTCGTAATTGAGAAATGCCTTTTAAAACAATTTCAAACGGTAACAAGTAATTCTTGTTTCAAGTCAACTTAATTCGGTAATTTAAAGAAAATAATGTGTATTTTATTTTTGTAAGATTTTTTAAAACCGAGAATTGGCTTCTGTTTACAATCGATGAAAAATGGCGGAAAATTTTAAATTTTAAAAATCTTTTAAAAATTTAGAAAATTTTTGATTCCGATCATTATAATTTCGGTTTCAAATTTCGGGTATTTTGCTTATTGGAATTATTAAAGTTAATCCCTTGGCTTTCAATTGAAGCTAATTTTAAAGCTTGAAGGTAACTTATTTATTTTTAAAATTTCAATTTCAATTTAGGTATAGAAAAATGAGTGGAGGTACCTAAATCTATATTTATATATCTATATATCTATATATATATGTTCATTATAAACTGTAGTTTAGAACATATAGAAATTACAATCTACTACAATGTGTACATTTTGTTTCGACATTGAAATAACAATGTCTCATCAGGCAGTAAACGCTATATGTAAATTTAAAAATTTAGAAACAAATTTGTTATCATATTCAGTTAATTAAGTGGCGGGTTATGGAGTTCAAAGAGTTGGACTGTTTAAACAAATAGAAAATAAGTCAATGATGAATAGGGAAAAGAAATAAGAGGGTAGAGGTTGGGGAGAGAATTAAGATGTCTTGGAAAGCTAGGTTTTTGTGTCAATTTATGAAACATTTAAGTGTATAAAATTGTATTATGACATGTCGGCAATTGTATCGACTTTGCTTGTGTAATACTATTATATGTTTCTTCCTGAAAGGGGTATTATATTAAGAACGGAAATGTATTGAAATGTAATGCTCGTCAAACATATGTAGACGACATAGTAAGCAATATATCAGTTAATTGAAACAAAGTAATTACCAGAGGATGAAAAAAATTTTATATATTAATGCAAAGGGTAGGAGTTTGATTGGAGAATTATATTCCAGCAGAAAATATATTAACTATACTTTAGGCCATATATAAGATAACAGATGGAAATTACTTTGTTGCGTTTGTTTAACGTTTAATTTAGGGAATTTAATAATTCGAAATATTATCTGTAAACAAAGATAGCAAGGCTCATGTAAAGATTTACAACTTCTAGCTTTTTTAATATTTTTCATTTTACGGTAAATGTTTTATTGACTTCTTTAAATTTCTACTAGTATGTGGAAAATGATGAGCTATTGCGTAGGTACCTCTACTAAATCATTGAAAAAACAGCATAGTATGAACGGAAAATACCTTACACTTAATAAAAATGAACTTTTTCGATCAAAAACTTTATATTATTATTAAAAGGAAAGTTTAAAATTTTGGTAAAATATCTTGTTTTGATTTCAGTTTAGCGGGTAACCAAATCGTTACAAGAGTTTAGAATGGAAACGTAGTATCACATAACTTGGTTTTTTATTTCTGGTGACAAACACATTAATTTGAAAATTCTTGCAAAATTCAAATAATTGTCAGATTTTAATACAACTTTTATGACTTATTCACAAATAAATGAAATTATTATTTTGAAAAATTTTGATAAAAATATACTTTTCGCATCTGTACGCCATCTTCATAAATTTATAAAATTAAAAAAATGAATTTTTTTGCGAAAACTGGTTTTACTAGTTAAACGCCGGCCTCATTGGGAAATGTAAGTCATCTATTATGTTTTGAAAAATTTTGTCTCTATTTCCAAAAATCTGCTCCCAATACTAAAAGAAAAAACGCAATATAACTATGATATTATTTTATTTGATAAGGTTTTACTTGCTCGAATAAATAATATAAATTAAGGATATTATAAGCTATAGAAACAAAATTCGATTAATAATGAAATTTTAAAATAATTAATTTTATTTTTTTTAATCATAATTTATAAAGATTCAAATATAATTTTACAATACTTCAAAGATTTGTTGGGGTTAGTTTATAAAATTATTAATCGGAGATTATATTTAGTATTTTTTGTATGTATGTATTTTTATTATGTATTGGAAGAGTTTTTTTGTATGGAAATTTCTATGTTTAAATTAAAAGGTCACGTGTTTCAGGGTTTCTTTAGTTTACCGGAAAAAAATTTTACACTTATTTAACTTGTTATCGTCATATACTTTTATGTTATATTATTTCGCATCTGTCAAATCTGTCAACACATGTGGTGAAAAGGTCAGAAAATGAACTCTGTGTTTAGTTTTATTCTAAATTTTATGCTATAAATAAGTAGTACTTGTGTAAATCATATTAATTTAACGTTAAAAGTGAAAGATAAAAGGAACAGGTTACAAGGGCTGCCAGGGAAAGGATGCGCGTTAAGGAGATGTAATTTCTTGGAGATTGTAGCTGTCAGGGAAGCAAGTATACGGAAAGGAATCCACAGGCATGAAGTGCGAGAAAAGAAGCTGAATTACTTGCATTGCAGATTCTTCGTTGGATTTTGTCAAGAAGCCCGAGATGAATAGCAGGGGCACCCGACTAGATGTGACAGCAGTATTCAATGCACTGTTGGATAGTTGATTTCTATATGTGCAAGTTGGATTCATACGAGAAAAACTTCCTGGCTATACACAAGAAACCAAACCTCCTAGCAGCAGATTTAGCTATAGATTCAGTATAGTCATTACACTTGAGATCGGCAGAGAGAGTTATGCCGAGGAGGCGCAGTGTTTTGATTTCAGGGAGACTAGCCTGATCTATGCTGATCAGAAGTGTAGAAGTGATTTTCTATGGTAGTTAAAAGATAGCAGCTTTGTTTTGGAAGCATTAAAATTTACAAGCCATTTTTTACCCAGTCCACCATAAATTGGAAATCTTTTTTAAGATCACCAGCAAGATTTACTTTAGCAGCCTCGGCAGATTTCTTTTCGAGGCAGGAAAAATGGTGGCGTCATCATCGTAGATGTCTACTTGGAATCTGATTACATCAGGGAGATCGTTGATGAAGATAAAAACGCGTATGACCTAGAAAAGGGACTCGAGAGACACCAGCGTATGATAGTATCAGGAAGTATGCCCGTTCAATATTATCTTTATTACGCGATCTGAAAGGAACGACTGGATTAAATCAAAGAAGCGTTTAGTTATACCATCGCACTGTACCTTGTGTAGAAGGCTTTGCTAAAAATCGGTAAGAGGCTGATAGGACGATAATTTAAGGAGTATGATGGTTCTCCAGAGTTCTTAAATGCAGAAACCACAGAGGAGAACTTCCAGTAGGCAAGAAAAGCGAGAAACAAAGAGGTAGTAGTTGTAGATTTTGGAGAGGACAGAGGAAAGTTCAGGGGCACATTTCTTCAATACAATGATTGAAACTCCTTCACCTCCGCTCTCCTCATGGCGGTCAATTTTTACTATCAAGGGGGCAATGTGATCATCAGTATGTTTGTATATATATATATATATATATATATATATATATATATATATATATATATATATATATATGTATATATATATATATATGTGTGTGTGTGTGTGTGTGTGTGTGTGTGTGTGTGTGTGTATGTGTGCTTGTGTGTATTTATATGTATCACTCATTCGCTGCAGTGGTTGAATATATTCTTAAGTCCGGCACTGAATCTAAACAGCTTCCAAGCTTCACCACTAATTCAGTTCTCAACCAAATTGCAGACAGTTTACAGAGTTAGGTAGGACGCCTCCTTAGCAACATTTTGAAAAAAAATTGAATTAAGGTTCAGTAGATAGAAAGTTACATCAAAATATATGAAATCTGAAAAGGGAAACTAACTACTTAAGTTCATAAGAATATCTTGTCCTGTTCTTTTCCAGGTTTAATGTATATATTTGTATATATTTAGTGTATTGAAGCTTTAGATAATTCTCTAAACATCTATTGTTAAATATAACAGACAACGAATATCTATTATGCTTAATCTTGAGCTGCGCTAAATATCGTATTTTGGTTTTAATTCAGGTAAAAATATGACATCACATTGCGTGAGAGACGGAATTTTAAAAAAGCATTTGTGTAAATGCAATGTAATGTGTTGTGACCAAATTGAAATGTGATTCTATTAAGTGTGAATTGCTTTGATTTAATGTAGATGGCCTCCAATATCTGAAGGTTCTTTTACTGTATGTATTTGTGTGTATTATAGAACCGAATTACAAATTAACGGTCTGCGTCTGCTATTCTGTGACTGTTATCGTCGCATAGCAATGTTTTATGCCAATACAAAATATCATCTTTGATGCTGGATGTTTTTATGTTCACGTTCATAGAACCTCTCTGAATATGACTCCTGTAAGCCGAAAGCTTAAAACCAGAATAATAAAAAATACCCAAATCCTGGACAATTTTTACCTTTATTTTCACCTGAAATTAAAGCCAAAATACGATGTTTATAACATCTTATGATTACACATAATAGATATTCATTGTCTGTTATATTTAACGGTATTTGTACACACACACACACACACACACATATATATATGTGTGTGTGCGTGTCTGTGTGTGAATTAATAAATATACATATATATCACTATATACACACGTACAAACATATTAATAAGGTGTTCATAAAACAGTAAAGTATAAACTGAGTTACTCAGTATATATATATATATATATATATATATATATATATATATATATAAATGAGATTTCTTTTTCAATTCTTTGATTTTTTTTATAAATGTGAATGCCGTGCAATTTCTGCGATGTCATTTAGCATGTATTTCACATTCTTTTGTAGATTCGCAATTTTGTAGATCCTATTCGACATGTAGATCGTACGCTGAAGTGGCACCAACAAATCATCGTAGCTTACCTTCATTGAACTCATATATTATCATTCGCATCAAACATACTAAAACAAAACAAAATAAATGCTTCTAATCAAACAACGAGACGACACAGCTACAAAGAGAATTGATTTTCATAGTAAATATCGTCGCAGCCAAACGTTAGTAAGCCTACACTCTGACATATTCTTGACGATAATTTGAAGCATGTCCAATGGTAACATTATTTGTTTTCTTATGAGAAAACATTAGATAATCGTTTAACTCTGAACCATTTTAGATTGTTGCTTGATATTCATAAAAGTTTTGTATTTAAACAAGCTTTTAAGGGAAATAATTTTCTCAACTACAGTTAGTTATCGTTCTTTTTCGTATTCCTAATTTCTTGTTTGAACTAGTGAGAAATTGCAACATCTTGATTATGTACTTATTTACTGTTCGTGTTATATGTGCAATCTATTTTAGTTGTTGCTGTTGCTGAGGGTCCTAAAACTATGTCTTTTCTTTTATTTGTCGCTCGATTTTTTGTAATTCTGCAGAACCAGTTCATAAATTTTGAAGAACAGCGGTTCTCGTTTAGACCTATGTTCACTTAAAGCTAAATTATCCATTGAGAAAGGGGTTGTAAAGAGATTGTAATTTAGCTCAGTCCTGGTCGAGTTGTTGTGGAAGGTGATTTCAATTAATATTTTCAGACAGTCCGAAACATAACGACTTTAATCCAATGATTAGCATTGATTAACACGGTCCTCTCATGGAATGCCGCCGCTAAACAGTGTCATTCTCTATTCATTCACTCTGAATAGAGGTAAGTAGAATTTTTACGAACATTTTGCTTGGATAATACTTAAATGATAATTTCTATACAATTTCACATTATTAAATCTTGGCTCTTCCTTACATTGATGATAGTAACTGAATTTTCTGTTTTCAAATCATTTATGCATGAATATTCACTGTAGTTAAACAATAGCTCCGCAAAATTTTGCCAGTGGGAAAGTGCTTTAACCATATCCACTCGTTGTTTATAAACCTCAGTTCTGTTAAACGCACTTGTTACCAGCCAATAAGATAATTCTTATCGCAGGTAGATGGTCATAATGTTTTCGCTCATAAGTGGCATGGTGCTTTTTAAAATAACTGAACGAAGACATTCTCGAAGCAATTTGTTATCAGGACTTTCATTTGTAAATATATCAGAATTAAGTTCATTATTTTCAAGTCGTTTGTTTCCGGTCATATTCTGCTTTCCTCGTGAAATATAGTCGAACTGATCTGAAAGTTGAACTGATAATAATAAAAGCATTCTACGTACCAGCAGCATAATATACGGAGATATAGCACCACCGACTCTAGCAAAGATAGATATGGCTCCCAGTAACCCGTTTCTCATATAGGTTGAGTACAATTTGCGTGCATGCAGGTAGATGTACCAAATCACTCATAAGGAATAATTTATTTAATATTAACCAAAGTTGTTGCTGTCCATTGTAAAACTTTTTAGAAAGTCAAAATCACACTTAACACTTTACAAAGATTCTAGTAAATATTCATAAAGTTAGTTTTCTTTCAAAATTTGTCGCAAAATTGCAGAAAGCAAAGAATTTAGAAACATAATAACTGGGCCAAAATATTGTATATAGGCCTGTATTTATTAAAGATATGTATACTTGTAATTTGAATCATTTGGAAAATGATTCCTTTTCCCGGTCAAATATATTACAGCTTATATTCTGTTGAATGAATTTCAACAAATATAAGAAGTGTGCTTCACAGAAAAATTCTCAAATATAATTTAGAGAGAAAAACAATATTTCTCTTACCGTAAGTAGAAATATTGTTGCGATTCCGCAATTTCTCTACGAAGTATATGGGCAATATGCAAGTTCCTTCTGCCAACAAGTTTCAATAAAGCTATACACATGAGGTATGCGGGAATTTCTAAAAGTTAACAAAAAAAAAAGAAATTTTTGTGGTGCAGTGTATATCGACTCAGAACGGCAAATCAGGGAACTGAGTTCGAATTCTAGTTGAATTCTTTGCATTCACTTACGCACAAATACCCTTAGGAAAGGTATTAATTCGTCTTTTTCCTCCAGTTATAGGTTAAATAAGAAGACAGATTGGTTTCTATAGCCTTGGCTGGCAACCAGTCTACCGCACAAAGGAATGGCAACCTACAACGGTGTAATCTTCTTCCCAGTCAGTCATGTCTCTTTCGAGACATGATCGTCCAAAGCATGTATCACTTATGGCACTTAACTGACTGATTTCCTAGTTAGATGTTCTATCTTCAGCATCAATCCTTAATGCTGAAAACTCAACATACACTTGATAATCAAATGATAAATAAGAATTATTCAGATAAAAATATTCAGCTTTTAATTTTTCTAATTCTTAACAGCTTCTGCTTTGTAGTGGAACAAGTTATTTGCCTGTTGGAAATATATATATCGAGATACATAGATCGTAGTGCCCAGTGGCGAATTAGGTCTGAAATTATTAGTTGCTAGGTAATGAATGCTATCATTTAATTTTCATGAAAAATATATAAAATCATTATACACTAAGTGATTATTTGTTTGATTCTTGTATTTTAGTTGATATTGCTAAAAAAAACGATTATTTTTATTAAGTTTAAATACGAAATTCAAGAAAATAGTTAAAGTTTTATTTTTTTAATTAATTATAATTTTGACGAGCCTTTCAGAGATTCCTATCTCTCTTCATGATTTGCTGAGTTCGGAAGAATATACCGGCTGAGCGTAGACTACTAGTTGGTATTTGAAATTGTCGATCGTCTCAAATCACAACTTACAATTTTATTTTTAAATTCACACGCTTCTACTGAAATGACGATTTCTTCGATTTTATGGTAGGCTTTGATTGTATATTCTAGCCTAAATTTGGTGTACGACCCGAAGAAAAATGTTATTCAGATTAATGATTAAACTCCCAATTAAGAACTAAAACTTAATTATTTAGACGTGAATGAATGCAGAGATTTCAACTCGAGTTTTCTCTTTCCAGACAGACTGCTTTGATATGTTTTAGCTAAAGAAAAGAACTATGTAAATTTACTTTATAACTAAAAATTACCTAATTATTTAATAACTATTAATTCACTATATCTTAGTCTGGCAATAGTCAGGTTTGTAATACATAATATGTGACGTTAGCAAAATCAGAGCGCTAATTATACTCTTACTTCAGAGATAAGTTACAGAAATTTTATTTAGAACAAAACACTAGGGAATTAGATGACTATTTTTAAATATTGATTTAAGGAATCATCGATACAAATTCTTTTTCGATATTTATAAACGTGCGAACTTAAAGGAATGTTCAAGAATTTAAAAGGACATTTCAAGAAAATAAATACATTTGAACCTTGCTGGTCCTGAATATATTCATATTTAGGAAAAGATACGAAGTAATTCTCAGAAATTTAAATGAAAATAGGCGTCGATTTCAGAAGTGTTAGAATTATGAATATTTTTTTCGATCTTCGGGATTTCTATTTTTCTGACTTGTAACTGAAGTCCGGCTTTTTTAACTGCAGCTATTTTATTCAAACGATTGCTGCTTTCTTCTTTTTCACGGTTAGTAACCAACCAGGTTATTCTAAGTATATCAAAAATACTATAATAACAAAAAATATGTTTTAAAACTATTCCAACAAACTTACTCTTAAAGAGAGAGTTTAAAATGTTTTAATTGTGCTCGAGATTTTCAGAAATTATAGAATACATGGGTTATATCATTTTCAAAATCACTGAAGCAATTGAAATTGTCCGTTAAACTTACTAACAAAAACATTTAAATTTGAAATTGACATTTGAGATTTGACTTACATAACATAGCATTGACAAAGATTTTAGGAGCTTGTTGTTGCTTAATACTCAAAAATGCCATCAAATACACTCTTTTCACACACACACACACACACACACACACACACATATATATATATATATATATATATATATATATATATATAAACTGATTTTTTTACTTCATTTTAAGTGCTGTGTCCCCTTAGTAGTTCGTCATCGTTCTCCACAATTTTCTGCCTCATCTTTAGTCATTTCTAAACCATTTCCACCATCAATTTTTTCAAGCTCGTTAAATATCTTATGCATTGTTTTCCTCTTCCTCTCTTGCCCTGAATCTGTCATGAGTGCATCAGATTTTCTAAGCTCACTTCCTTATTATGTGATCAAGAAATGTCAATTGTCTCGGATTGATATTTAGTACAAGTGTAATTTTTGTTGCTATTTTCTGTAAAATTTTGTCGTTCATCACATATTTGGTCAATGTTATCTGCAGCAAATTTCTTTACAACCACGTTTCTGTTGTTTCTAGTTTCTTCTTCATCTTTGAGGAAATTGTCCAGCATTCACTACCTTACAGTATGATAGATATCACGTAACAGTTCAGTACTATTTTCTTTGTTTCTAATGAGGATTTTCTTTCTCTTAATACTATCCTTAGCTTTTAAAATGTGTCTTTGGCTATCCCAATGCGCCTTCAGATTTCAGATGTTTAAATGTTTGTGCTCGTTTGGTTTTGATATCTCTGATTTGTAATTTGCATTCGGAGCATATCCTTTTGCTAATAACCATGGATTCTGTCTTCTTGCAGTTTATGTTTAATCCTTTCTTCTAGCTTTTCGTTCACTGCATTATGTATAAGTTTTTGCAATTTTCTTTCTGTTCTTAGAATTATGGTTGCCAATATGACCAAATATTTCTCTCAGAGTTGCCCCGCTGTATAGGTTGAATAAGACACATGGTTGTCTTACACACATTTCTAGTTTGCATATCTTCTGAACTCATTTTTATCTGTGTGCAAAGATTTGCTGACAATGCATAATTTTGATTATTCTAATGTACTTCCGAAATATGTCCAGGTTTCTGAGCAGTTGGAGAAGATATTTATGAAATGCCTTTCCGTAATATATAAAGCAGAAGTTTACCGCATATTTATTGTTCTTTCTGATAACATTCTGAGCCCGAATATAGTGTGCCTTGTTCTAGGATCTTCGATGAACACGCACTTATGTTGAATGGTAAATTATATCTATTTTTTTTATTTAATAATTTATGAGGGAAACATTTTCAGTGATTGTAGATTCTTTTTTTCTAAAGAATGTTTGCGGCGGCTTTTTCGATAAATTCCACTTTTCAAAAATCGAGAAATGTGACGATTAAAATTTCTATATTTTGGGTTCTCTTTTTACGTAAAGATAAGTACCTCTACTCATTTTCGATAATTAACTTATAAAATGAATTTCTAAAAATAAAAATAATCTTTTTGAATTTTTCATTTTAGTTTTAATTGAAAGCTAAATGAGTAAATATTCTATTTCCAGTAAGCAAAGAAAAAAATCTGGTGTATTTCAAACTGAAATTATATTGATTGCAATATAAAATTTTGTGATGTTTTCATTTTTGAGCGATCGACAGATGTGTAAACAAAGGCTAATTCTCGGTTTTAAAAATCTTGCAAAAATAAAATACACATCTGGGACACATTATTTTTGAAAAGTTAGAAAATTCAATGTTATATTAATATGATTGACACAAGCATTACTTATTTGTCGCATGAAATTTAGAATAAAACTATTTTAAACACAGGGTTGATCTTTCTAACCTTTTCACCGTAAATAAAACGTGTTGACAGATTCGAGATAAGATAAGCGTATGGCGATCACAAGTGACATAACTGTACAATTTTTTTCCGGTAAAGAGAAGAAACCCTGAAAAACATGGACTTACAATGTACACATATGAATTACTACAGACACAAAAAAAAAAAAAAACTTTAAATACATAAAAAAATAAAATTATTTTAAAAATACCATGGCTAGATGGTTTGTATTAAACTTTGCAATGTTTGATAAGTAAATATAGTCTTCATTTTATAACCTACCAGCCTAAGGTCTACAAGTCTTAGAAATATTTTGAAAATATTTTTGAAACTTTATAAATTATTATAATTAAAAAATAAAAAATGAAAACATTTTTTAAAATTTCATTATTAATCGAAAAAGATTGTTTCTTCAAACTATATTGTCTGACATTTATATTATTTATCGAGCAAAAGTAATTAAATAATGTCATAGTTTTATTGCATTTTTATTTTACTATTCGGAGCAGATTTTAGGTAAAAGCGAGGGAAGTAACAGATGTAAAAAGGATTTTTCCAATATTTTAAAATAGTAATGATTTTAAAAATAATTTCATTTATTTTCCTGACAGTTTCATTAAAATTTGACGGTTATTTGATTTTTGCAAGAACTTCGAATTAATGTATTTTTTATAAAAAAACTGAGTTATTTAAAAATAAGTTTTCCATTGTAAACTCTCGTACCAATTTGGCACCCCGCTAACGGAAATAAAAACAATAATTTTACTATAATTTTGAATGTGTTATAAAAGATTAAAAAAAAATGAAGAATAATTAAAAATACTTTGATCTCTCCTGTTAATCATAACATCAACATTTTTATGGAAAAAGTTCGTTTTTATTAAGTTTGTAAATTTTTTCTTCATACTATGCTGTTTTTTTTTTCAGCGATTTAGTTGAGGTACCTACATGAAAACGACAACTCCATTTCTATACGATGAATGCATAAATACAATGTACTAAATATTAATGATTAATATTAATACTGCATTAATCACTTTAAATCAATAACAGTTGAAATTAATAGCCTCTACCCTCAATGTTATCTAGTAATATATTGCTTTTTTTTTTTACAAATTCTGTTGAAAATAATGTTGGGGAGATGCATTGATTTATTTAAAATATAGATAGTTATTCGTAGCGTACAACGGGCGAAATGTGGTGGAGATGACAATAAAGTTGAGGGAAACAGTCCGAATGAGGTAAAAAGTGTGAAGAATTACACCACCGTCATCACAAATATAAGCAGATTATATACTTAATTGTTATTTCAATCAGTCGTACGGTGTAGCTTGTGCGAGAATTAGGACAACTACAAAGAAGAGATGATTATGCTCCCGTTATATATAGACGCCAGCGCTCTCAAGAAGTCTACGCCTAAAGAGTTATGACTTAGCTGCTTCTGGAGGCGATATTATCATATCCCTGTGCTGGGCTACACGTCAATGCGTCTCGATTGCAACGAATTTTCTTTTTTAAAATCATATCGCCCCGAGCAAGGCGGTAACGCCACTGATGTGCAGGGGGCTACGTAAGAGTGAAAAGATTTGGAAAAGAGAAAACCGGAAACCACATCCTAAACAGGGAACAAGGGATGAGCCTCTACACCTGTACAATAGACGTCGGTGGAGTGTGAACCGGGCGATAGTTTAGTCTATCTATTGCAATTGCAAAAAAGAAAAAAAAAGAAAAAGGAGTGAAAAAAATGTGAAAGAGAATGCCAGAAACCACATCCTAAACAGGGAACAAGGGATGCATGTGAACACACTCCACCGTGATATTGCCGTGTTGTTTTCTTTTCTTCGAGCCAAATTCTCCTCGCATTTACCACCGGTGGAAATCGTGCCTCCGTTAGTGATTTCCTCCCACCATTTCATGAACATTTTTCTCATGTTCAATTTGCAGACGTCTTTAAAGCGATGATCATAGCCCTCTTTCCGTTGACCAGTTCAGTTCTTTCCCGTGTGTTGCTGTCGAATTAAGGCGACGCTGAAGTGTGCAAGGAAATGCACTGGCTTCGGTAGGGTTTTATGAGAGATCGGCGTTTGACCATCATCTCCTCTCCATGCCACCGATGATGCTAAGTGAAAGATAGAGTTCAGTACAGCTTCGCACCGGTGGTGACAGAGGAGTTGCCAGAACGAATTTGAAAATAACCTTGGTTTTAGGGATTCTGGCTCTACATTTGATCTCAGGGTGTACTCTGGAATCTTTTCCCATGATTGTTTATCAAAATTAGACTTTTCGTTCTTTTAGATGGACTGCCATCCTGACCTGACAAGTTCCATCTTATATATATATATATATTGTTATCGTCGCATAGAAATGTTCATGTCAACATAAGATAATATCATCTTTGATGGTGGATGTCTTTTTGTTAACGTCCCTGTAACCTCTTTGAGGATGGCTCAGGTTAGCCGAAAGTTTAGAACCAACATAATAAAAAAATATCTAAATTTTGGACAGTTTTTATCTTTATTTTCACGTGACATTAAAGACAAATACGATGTTTAGAACGGCTCATAATTAGTCATTATAGACATTTACTGTCTGCTATGCTAAACGACATATGTTTAGAAAATTTTCTTCTGCCGCGAGACACTATATATATATATATATATATATATATATATATATATATATATAAGTTCCATACTTGATAGATCTTGGGCGATCAAGTCACTATAGAGACATGGCTCATGACTGACGTCGATTTTCTAACAGTAAAGTTTTATTTTTTTCTGTGGTAGACTGGTTGCCAATCAAGGCTATAGAAACAACTCTCTTCTGCTATTCACACCATAGCTAAAGGAAAAGAAGATGCATTAAAACTTTCCCAAGTGTATTTGTGCGTAAGTGAATGCAACAAATTCAACTGGAGTTCAAACTCGGCCCTCCGATTTCTTACTCTATATAGGCATAAACACACTGAATGTCGGACTAAGCAATTCATCATCAAATGAACCCCTTTATAGTACATATACTAAAAGATAATAATAGAAGCCAAAAAAGAAAAAGAAAATGATAAACTCTTAACATTTTTATTAAATATATAAGAAGATATGTTTGTTTAAATATTTGAAAGTTAAATTATAGGAGAAATTTAAATTATAGGAGAAATTGACTATTTTTCTTTTTTTAATCATATCACCCCAAGCAAGGCGGTAACGCCACTGATGCGCAGGGGGCTACGTAAGGGTAAAAAGAATGGAAAAGAGAAAGCTGGAAACCACATCCTAAACAGGAAACAAGGGATGAGCCTCTTCACCTGTTCAATAGATGTGGGTGGAGTGTGAACCGGGCGATAGTTTAGTCTATCTAGTTTAGTCTATCTACTCCAATTAGTTTAGTCTATCTACTCCAAGTCTGAAGCAATAATAAAAAATAGTAAACAAAACAACTTAAAATTACGATTGAAACGCTTTTCTTACAAATTCTGAAATACGTCATCATCCATAAGAATGTTAAGTAGGTACCTCCACTAAATCGCCAAAAAACTGCATAGTTACTTTTAAACTGAATTTTTAAACATTAAAAGGTTTTTAGTTTTAATTGAAATCTAAATGATTACATTTACTATTTCCAGTAAGCAAAATACTCTGTTTTATTTCAAACGGAAATTATATTGATTGGAATATAAAAGTTTAAAAGATTTTTCAATTTTTGAAATTTTACTGTCATTTTTGAGCGATCGACAGATTTGTAAACAAGAGTTAATTCTCGGTTTTAAAATATCTTGCACAACTAAAATGTACATCTGTGATACATTATTTTTGAAAAAAAAATAGCAAATTTTATGTTAAATTAATCTGATTTACACAAGTATTACTTTATTTATAGAGTGAAATTTAGAATAAAAATATTCTTTAATCACTAATATGAAATCTTTGACCTAAATCGCCGCAAATCACGAACTTCTTAACAGGTTCTTGATTGGAGGTAAAATGTATGGCGTTGATAAGAGACTTGTACGAATTTATTTTCGGGTAAGGGAGGAAACTCTGGCCTTTTAATTTGCACGTAGCAATTACGATACAAAAAAAAACATCCAATGAACAAAAAAAGTTTACATTATTTTAAAAATATGAGTGCAAACCGAGTTTTACTAAACTTTTCAATTTTCGATAAGCAATATAATCATCAATTCTTAACTAAAAAATCTAACCGCAACAGTCCTTTAATGATTTTAAAAAATTTTTAAAACTTTATAAATTATTATAAACAAAAACAAAATAAATGAAAATAATTCTTTTAATTTAAATTTTCATTTATTATCGAAAATGTTTTACTTCATACTGTAAAGTCCTTAATTTTTATTATTTATTCAAGCAATTAAAAGTTTATCAGATTAAGTAATATCAGAGTTTTATTGCATTTTTATTTTACTCCTCGGAGCAGATTCTCGGATAATGTTCCAAAATTTAAAATAAAAATAGAAGATTTATATTCCCCAAAATTTATATTTCCTGCGTTTAACTAATAAAATTATAGATTGCAGCAAATTAAAATTTATTAAAATTTCATAGATTTATTTTTAAAAACATCCGTATAGACTTTTATTTTCCGTCATTTATTTTTCAATGACTTAACTTCATGAAATCTAAACATAATCGTGATCCATATCGATGCACAAGTAGAAATCACCAAAACAAAACATTACGTGAAAAAAAAAAAAAAATCAATGAAATTTTGATGTAAATAGTTTTTCTTTAATCATTTAAGCCCAAGCAAGGACTAGTGTGCAGGAATTATAGTGAGAGAAAAATATTGAAGAAAAGATAAAATATGAATGCGTCTCAAGAAGATAGAAAATATAAGTTGACGTTGCATTCATATCTTCGGAGATTGTAGCTATCAAGGAAACAAGTAAATGGAAGGGAGCTCCACAGGCGAGGACTGAAACAAAATAAACTATTGAAATAGATATGGCGGTTAAATTTCAACGGTAAAACAGTGGGACTAAGATACAAACTTAACAGCGCACGTGTGTTCATGTGTTCAGAGCAAAAAAAAATATATATCCTCCTTTACATAAATTCAAAAAGTATTATTAAAATAAAAAAATTGGGTAAACCTGGGAAGATTATTAAAGCATGCTTTTACAACCTCAAAAATTATAGTGATATTTCATAGTGGCAGCATTTACACAAAGTAATTTTTTTAAACAAATATTACCGATTATACTTAAAAGGTAGAAATGGTATTTTTATCAGAAAATTTTTCGTTTCTCAGATTTTGATTAGTAGAAAAAAAACGACCATACAATTAATTTTTACATTTGTTACATAATTTCCTTTTTTTACTCAAAGCTCACAGTTTCCATCATAAAATTGGGGATATCTAATTATTTTTTTTTAATCATATCACTCCGAGCAAGGCGGTAACGCCACTGATGTGCAGGGGGTTACGTAAGAGTGAAAAGATTGGAAAAGAGAAAGCCGGAAACCACATCCTAAACAGGGAACAAGGGATGAGCTTCTTCACCTGTTCAATAGACGTGGGTGGAGTGTGAACCGGACGATAGTTTATTCTATTTACTCCAATTGAAAAAAAAAGAAAAAGAAAAATGTGTGAAAAGATTGGAAAAGAGAAAGCCGGAAACCACATCCTAAACAGGGAACAAGGGATGAGTCTCTTACCGGTTCAATAAACGTGGGTGGAGTGTGTGAACCGGACGATAGTTTAGTCTATCTACTCCAATTTAAAAAAAAAAAAAGAAAGAAATAGGAGTGAAAAGATCGGAAAAGGAAAGCTGGAAACCACATCCTAAACAGGGAACAATGGATGAGCCTCTTAAGATATATATTATTCCTATAATTTTAGATCATCTTATTTCAGTGCCTTTTTTTAAAGTACAGCAAATATAAATTTCAGTATAGCTTAGAGCATTTTATAATTTCTTAATTATGAGTTGTAATTTCGAGTTATATTACAATTGTCTTATAATTAATTACGATAAACAATGTTTAAAGAAGATTTTAATAAATTGATATTTTAACAATTAAAAAGGGCTTGGGATTTTGTTTTCATTGCATAATTTTAAACATATTCGCAGTAAAAAAGTATAAATATTAAATTATAAGTAGTAAATTACTAACAATAAATAGGAAGATTGCTTCGCTAAAAAAGCGATTGACCTGAGTATTTCTGGAAGATATCGCTTTTATGGCAAGCAAACTTTGAAACTCAATATTAGGAGATAAAGAATTAATAACAAATAAAATTAAATGTTGACTTTTTTTATCCTTACTCCGATTTTTGCAAAGTTTACATCTACTCGTCAGGATATTGGTAGTGAATTTTCATCAAGGAATTTAACTACGTTGTAAATTATAAACGCTTGTATTATTATAAAGAAATAAAATTATAATATTACTTATTGTTGTAATATATTTATAAAGAAATAAAATTTATTTAATTTAATATTTATTTATTTTTAACTAAAATTATTTTAAATCAGGAAAAATTAAGAAATAAAAACATTCCACTGTATGATTTATTATTAATTTAAAATTATTGGCGTCATTGAATTAAAAGCACCATTTGGTAATAAAAATAAAGTGCATCTTACCAAGCAAAGCAAATATAAAATGTTCGGTATTAGTAGTCTCCCAAGAAGAAAGGACGGCGTCCCTCAACAAGGAACCAGGGTGAGTCCAGAAAATTGAACAATATCCGATAGGAAGACCACAGTAGTGCGTTAACTTGATGGTCAACATGAGGGATATAGTCGTTTGTCGGAACATTTTGTTGCACGCCCTTTTTTGGTAGTAGAATCTGCGTTATTATTCAGTGACTATTAGCTGGCTAAAGAAATACAAAAAAGTATTCATATATTCCTCTTTGGCACGTAAGTCATTCCACAGAAGCAAAATGCATAGAATAGAGACAGAAATGTGCTTAGTATAAAGATCAAGCCAGTCATTTGCTGATCAAGTATATCATAGGAAAAATTGTAGGTAATGCTTAAGGAAGCTAAAATTATAAAATAAAATCACTTAGCCGACAAATCAACAACTAACATAAACCTCAAAAACGAAGTAGCAGTAACCGCCGACTAGGAAAATCTAGGCATAAATATAGGAATAAAAAGATGTAAAAACGGCCACGCAACCAAAGAACAAATTATCAAATAAGCGTATTTAATCAATGTAGAGTAAATAATATAATACTTCCATAAGAGATTAAAAGCAGTCAAATCTGAACGATGAAATCAGATGGAAGAATAGGAAGAATAAGATGAACGTAAATAAGTAAATGACATACTGTGTATTGACTTGATGATTCTGTAAAGTCAGTACAGACGAAAATAGTTAAATCTCGATAGTTTGACAACAAGGAACCCGACTATCCTTTATAACTTAAGGCTTAAGCTGTTCAATATTAAGGAGGCAGTTGTAATGTTCTAAGTCCATGAGCTATAAGAAATTAGAAGTTCTCCTAAATGAGAATGCTTATATCGAGTGATTAACGAGAAAGATAGAAAGGTGTTTAAGACAAGGATGTGTCTTCTCACCGAACTTATTAATCCTTTAGAGTTAAGGGATTATGATAGAATTTGAATGGCTAACAGGATTCATTTTTGGAGGCAAAAATCTTAACGACATTAGATATCCAGATGATGTAGTGTTGATGGCTTTCACGGAAAGAAAACCGAAATAATTCCTATAGTAGGTAGTGAATTAATGTGAAAATAAAGGATTAAAGATCAATTGTAATAATACAGAATATAAGAAGAAAGAATTAACGGTCAGTTGTAAGGAAACAGAATGTAAGAAGAAGAACGAGCCCAACCGGAAAATATCAAGCAAATACAAAAACATAAATATCTAGGAAGTATTTTAATAGAAGACAGTGAAATACCGAAATGTGAAAGCGCATGATGACAATGAAAATGTCCTTCCAAAAGTTTTAAAAAGCAGAAAAATTTGTTAGAAACAAAAAGTTTTTAATATCCCTCCTCCTATGTGGTAGTGAATTCTGAACTATCCCCTTACAGATAAAGAAGAGACTACAGAAACGTGGTACTTCAGAAACATGATGAGAATGCCGTGCACTGAATGTGTAAACAACGACGAAGTTTTAGAGAAAATAGAATGAAAAGAACGTTTATTCTTAGCACCAGAAATAGGTAGTTGAAATCTCAATGGCATATAATGAGTAAAGAGATATTAGAAAATTTGAAACTCACATGATATATTAAAGACAAGAGAGACAAAGAAAAATAGCGCGTAACATAAGCAAAGAGTTTATGTAAATGATTGACAGAAAAGGAGTTAGGAGACATTGAGAAAAGATACAATTTGCTTTGAGCTACAAAGGACAATAAATAATAGAGAGCCATGATTGCCTACACCCTGAAAGAATACGGCACATAAAAACAAAACCTTCACGGGGGAATTTCTCTTCAATTCTATTTGTCAAAATCATGATCCGATTGGATCCTATATTGAAAAATAGCAAAAGATACGAGTACATGAACAAGAAAGAAGAAATTAACCATTGATTGCACACGTGACTTGAAACAATATTTTAATACAAAACAGATCGTAGAATATTGATTAAAATAAGAACTCAAATGATGAAATTGCAACGGATTTGGAGATAGACAAATATAGGCTTTTCCAAAACGTACTTTTCAGTTAGTTACCTTGTTTAACGCAGAAAGTAATGGCAAACTACACCGGGAAAATCTTTTGCTTATTCATTCATGTCATTTCGAGACATGATCGCCCAATTGTGTATCACTTATGGCACTTAACTAACTGACTGACTGAATTACTGATTATTTCAGTGATAATGGAAATCAAATTCATAAAATATAAATCATCAAACATCGACAGCATATAAAATTATTATAAATTAATAATTTAAGCATAAATAATTGGTAACCTATTACAACAGATTTGATTGCGTGTTCGTACATCATGCTTAATATTACCTTTTCTTTCTTGCTAAAAGTAAGATAAGAGTTGTCTTTGCCTTATATAGTGAATAGTCATTTCATATTTATGTGTCTATGTGTAGTCATTCTGTGATTAATTATAATTATGCTTAAAGAGGTCAAATATATAAGTCAAATATCAAGGTTTAATTACTTCAAGAAATATGTCCGTTCCTGTAAGATAATCATCATCAACAAGATTAGAAGTGACTAAACAAATCAGTTTAACAACTTTCTACTGCTGTAGTGAATCTGATAACTGGATAATCCACATTTTTCGCTTGTACCCGAAGAATCTAAGCTAACCATAAGCACTAAACTTATCATTGTCAACAGCATTAATATATATATCAAACTGATAATGATGATTTTAATTAGATACCAAGTGAGGTATCATTTTAAATTGATACTCAAGTTTACGACAGTCAGATAGATGAAGGAGGCGTAGCTGACATAGGAATTTAAATACCCCCATCCTTTTTTTACTTTGACATGAACTAATGTTAAAGAATACATAGGTTAGCCCAAAATGGCAAAATACTAGTCAGAAGAGAGACTATCAAAATTGTAGCCGTATAGTTTTTCGTGACTGAGCAGTCGAAATCTCACCTGGTGAGAAGGTAATTTCCTCAACATAAAAACTCTTGAATTTCTTGAACGATAGATATGAATGACATGGTTTAAAAAAGTATTATAACACTTACAAAAAGTACTATACACTTACAAAATATAATGTTTAAATGATCTTTCACTGATTGATATATATATATATATATATATATATATATATATATATATAGAGAGAGAGAGAGAGAGTGAGAGAGAGAGAGAGAGAGCAGTGTGGTTAGATTGTTCTGATCATGAAGTCTGGATGTAAATCTCATTATAGTCGACTTGTCAAGAAGGTGACTTATTCATGTTTTCGGTCTGAAGGAAACGATCCAAGCGTGTGGCACGTTTGGAAAGTGTCTGAAATCTATACCACAGGTGAACCCAAGCTTTGTGAGTGAATTTAGATAGACGGCGCACTTTGAGGAGATGAGGGTTGTTGCGCTAGTTGGATGACTGATAATTTGAGAGTTCTGTCGTTGCTCAGACTGTTGTTCAGATCGGGACAGTGGGTATAAATCAAATACAAATGTACAAACGGGATTAGCTAGCCACTCTGTTAGACGGGTATACTCGAATACAAATTCTCATTATATATATATATATATATATATATATATATATATATATATATATATATATATTAGTCATCTACATATAAGCCTGTTTCGCTATATCACAACTCATCAGCGTAGCTAGAATTCCACTTGCTTCCAGCCGAGATCGAAACTCGATCGATTTGGTGTCAGTCCGCGTCCCTACTTCCTAAGTCATGGAATGAGAGAAGGAGATTTTAGCCTATTATATCTATGCAGTGTATACACACGCCAGTTGGGAGAACTCAATTCCTTTCTAAAGAGTAACGCAGAAGTGGTAAGTGTTTTTATAATGTTCCTCGCTAAAGGGCTCAATCGTTATGAGAGCATAATATATTAGTCATCCACATACAAGCCTGTTTCGCTGTATCACAGCTCATCAGTGTGGCTAGACTTCCACTTCCTTCTAACCGGAATCGAAACTCGACCATCTGGTCTCAGTCGGAGTCCCTACTCCCTAAGCTATAAGAATGAGAGAAGTGAAATTTTAGCGTGATATATATATATATATATATATATATATATATATATATATATATATGCTGTGTATGCACACGCCAGTCATCGGGATAATTCAATTCATTACTGAAGAGTATGTTTTTAAAACTGCGTTTAAGCATAAACCGCTCTGTATTAATTTAATATTCACTTATGTATATATATATATATATATATATATATATATATATATATTCCACATGATTATAACATGTAAGAAAGTTTCCTATGTTAAAACTGAGCATTCTAAGATTCAGTTAAATATATAAACTTGGCTACTTACCAGCTGTCAAACATTCACCTACGAATCTTCAGTCATCACCAAATAGACTATAGAAGTCTTTTTTATCTTAAGAATGATGGAAAAAGAGAATGCAGTTTCGCTTCTTGTTAGAGAGCATACTTCAAGCTCTTACTTTCCCGATCGGTTTAGTTTAATTTTACTGTTTAAAATTACAAAGATTCTAAGTAAATGAGGTTTCAACATTACAAATAACGTTTATTGTAATAAGAAATAACTTCGATAAAAGCATTAAAATCACCCACCCACTCACACAGACATGCACACACCAACACACGCACATGACTCAAGACAAAGGAAAACTTAATCTAGTCGACGCGGTTCGACTTATGACGAAAACTTACTTTGATAAAAGCATCAAGACTTGATTTTATCTTGTCTTTATTCATATTCTTCTTTTAGAGATTTTAGTTTTAGACGAAATTTTGCATATATACACACAATCACACACACACACACACACATATGTGTATATGTGTGTATGTGTGTATGTATATATATATATATATATATATATATATATATATGGGGGTGGATGTTTGCGTGCGTGTGTGTGTAAGTATAAAAGGACTGACAAATAGAAAAGAGTAAAACAGTTAAATAGAAAATAAAAATTATAAACAAAAAAGTTTCATAATATGAAAAGATAAAGATTAAACTATTTAAGTAGAATTATATGTATTAATTTACAAAAGTAATATTAGAAACAAATGAAAAATGATTTACCACTTCCTCGCAGAGACAGGACATGTCTTAAATAAGTTTTTTTTTGTATACGTGCAAGAGATAAATGGACATAAACAAATTTATGTCAGAACATATACATAACTGAATAGAAAATATCGTGGTTGAGAATCGGTTAACTAGCATTGTTACTGATACTACTGCTAACGATTTTAAGAAAGTTTTAGGAGTGTAGCTTTATACAATTGCTACTCCATCGTAGCTTTCAACTTGAAATTATTTGAAAGTGTCGGTTAGGAGTACTCGAATTAAAAAAGAAAATTTAATATTTGGTATTCACAACCAAACTTTAAGCGGTTCACCTTGTGACGTGGAAGCAGCCGAAGAATTTGTTTACGCTTTTTATTTACCATGCCTTTTTGTCGTAAGTGTCGTCTGATGGTTACGGGACTGCAATCAGCATCTGTGAATGCCTTAATTTGACTAGAAGAAAGTCCCCCTCTTTCATAACAACTCGTCTTATTCTCTTACTCAGTGCAGGAGAAATTTTTGGGGGCCTACCAGAGGATTTTGCTTTTTCATAATTCTCACTGTTCTTTAGAAAGTTGCAAATCACAGTTTTACTGCGATTTACCTTAGCTGCGATCGCCCGCTGTGACAAACCTTGCTTATGGAATTCTAGAATTCGAGAACACTCTCACTTTGGTAAGTTTGCTTGCTTTAGGCATGGTAACACCTTTACGCAGTGATTGCTAATTTCTAATAGAACTAAAAATATTGGAATTCCCATAGATCTATAATTTATACCCCAGGTCTTATAATTTTGATCATGCGTAAATCGCCTCATTTTATAAAAATGTAAATTTCTAAATAAAATGTTTGGAATGTAGCTTTTGGTTTTCATAACCTTTTAGATTGTAGTATTGGTAACCTTAAGTGGTAGGAGTTTAAAATCTATCTGTAAAAAAATATTTCTTTTTAAAGATTTTTAAGTGGTCTTAAAATTTTGATCAGCAGTGTATATTTACCAAAATTAAAATAAATAATTTAATATAGTAAAGAGTAAATTAGATTCAATGAAATTGCCATCGGCCTCAACCACAGACTTCAAGCGACTTCGGAATCTCCTGCATTTTTCTGAATAACCTCCTTGTTTAAGTTGGTGAATTTTGTTATAATCCTTGCTTTCAGAACATCTTTTGTATTGCAAGATTTTTTTGTTGGTTAAATTGCGTCCCACACATAATAATCAAGTTGGCTATTTGTAAGTGGTGATGCGATAGCAGAAATTTTCTGGCATCTATGAAGGTGTTCTACTTCCTGTGTGTCATGGTGCAGAGTCCTTTTGCTAGCCATAGAATCTGCTAGCAATCACCCTTTTTACTCAGGGCAGCACTGCCTTATCAAGAAACTTGATGCAGGCCGATATGTTGAGTCCGCAGCTCTGTGGAAGGATGAATGGAGGCATAACATTGCCATCACTTGTGATCACTCCAAACATATTTGTTATCACGATTAGATTTATCCAACTCTTTCCGAATCCTCCACACCGCTTTAAGATTGACACCCAAATCATACTAAAATGTTCATAATAAAACTTCCGATGTGAATACCAAGCAGTACAGGATGCTATTTCCAAATTTCTGGTAGTTTGAATTACATCATCGTATTCTTTTTCTAAAAGAAGGTGCCCAACTGATCTTACTATACTGTGCAGTCGATAATATCTAAACAAATGTTGCGCATGCGCGAAATTAAAATATAAAATATCAACAATTTACCCATCAAACCCTGATTAGTTGAATACACTCCATGCACGTGTTGTTGAACATTACTCATGAGTTTGATCCTAAATTGCATCTTGGTTTTACCATTTTGTACGAGTTTAAGCAACGCTAATTAAATTTTGGTATCTAGCAAAGCGATCATATTTTATTAATGAGTGCGTAAGTCTTTGACCGAATTTAGGCTGAACGAGTCACTATAATTTCAAATAATGTAGCTATTACGGTTGAAGACCATTTAGACTGAAATTGACCTGAATGTACATACTCACACCTGAAACTTAAAGAGATGCGTTGTCTCTCATAAAAGGTAAGATCAACTGTGGCGTGTTTTATATATTCTAATTTAAATATTAAATAAAGGCAGTTTATCCAGAATAAATTCACTTGCTTATAATTTAAGGTAGGGTTTCATAATGCTGACAGTTGCATAATGCGATCGAAAGTAATACAGATATGGGTGTTTGTTTCACAATGATAAATAGAAATTTATGGTACAATGTATGGAATACTGTATCTATAATATAAAGCGATACAGGCATCTACAAAAAAAGGTATCCTACTTCTAATTTCTGGTTTTCGTCATTTTTATATGAAAACATAGGTTACCGTGCTATCACAACAAGTCAAGCAATGCTGAACCTCATCAGTACCTAGAGGGGTGACCGCTTGGATGTGCGTTAGTGTAATGGAATTAGTAATTAGAGAGCTGAGATACATTCTCTAGAATATAAATGTATAGGAGGCCAACTTGGACAGAAGGTGAGGAATCAGGTTTTATATTAATTATAATATAGAATTGATCGCCCACATTATATCAACATTAAAATTTCTTGTTTGTTTATCAAATTCTGATTAGATATGAATCCATCTCTTTCTCCTCTAGCTATAGGTTAATTAACAAGGCTTATTTCACTAGACCATTATTATCTCCCACCACCAAAAATATTTTACAATTTAAAAAATGTTTTCTGGCTTTAACTAACCTGCAAATGTATGATAAAATGAACAAATAAATCAATCAATCCTAGTCTGTAAACAGTAAAGTGTAAAAATAAATTTCATTCACTGTTTAGTTTTCTTTCGTATATGTTATATAATGGAAAGTTTGGAAACTGATATTTTGTAAACATAGTACACGCTCGTAGTGAAATTAGGAACTACATGGCAGCTGATTCTAAAATCAGAAAGATATAGGCAAATTTTCTAGGACAATGTTTAAGCAAAGTTCATTTAGAGAACTTAAATTTCATCAGGCAGATTGAAGGAATGGGGGTAAAGAGAAAGTAACCTATCAGATGATTTTGCGTGAATGGATGGCAGAACAAGGACCGCAAATGCAAAGATTTTTATTATTAGGGGAAAAAATCAATGATATTCGAAAAAACAAAACACACACACACACACACACACACACACACACACACAATCATCCATGATCATCCACTCTCTGAAAGCACATCGCAGATGAAAGAAAATATTTTGAATTTTGTATTTTTTGTTTAATATCTGAAGCCCCCGAAACAACAGTCAGCTGATTTACTCTCTGGGTTAAATCCACTATGTTGGTGGTGATTCTATAAGAGAGATACTATTCTTATCTAGGCAATGTAAGGTATTGGTAGATTGTTGATTCAACATTGTCTTTTGTGCAAGATCATACTGTAAGAAAAAACCTTAGAGGAAGTGATATGTCTTTTGTACACAATTATACTATAAAACGAAACCTAACAAAAAGTGATATGGATAATGTCCACCATATAATTCTTGAGATTTTTTAATTATTTAAGATCTAATAAATAACCGAAATGAAAGTGTTTTAAAAGCTGGTGTTGAGGTGTCTTTCTGTGATTTTATATGATAAAATATCGAACTTTGCATTACATTTATAATTTACGATACACAATTGTATATTAGAACGAACATAATGTGTCTGTACATGTCTGTATCCATTCAAATGTATCAATATTTTTAATTATGTGTAGAGAGGGAATTAGAGAGAGATGGAGAGATAAAAATACGAAAGTGATTAGGAACTGTCATTAAATATATATCTCATGTATAATCTTATTCTAAATTGCGGTATAATATCTTCTGCTGGCAATATCTACAAAGTTGTTTGAAGTTCATAAGATAAAGCAGTTTCATTGTTTAATGTTTTTAATATCTTAAGAGTATTTTTCACTATGTATCATTATTTTAAAGATCGAGACAATCCCGAAGTCTCAAAGTAAACAACGTGGCATCAAAGAAAAAATAGCTTTCAACGAAACTTCTTCCCTGCCTCTTAATGAAGGTCCCATGTATTAATTGTTTAAAGCTCCTTCTATCTAATATATATATATATATATATATATATATATATATATATATATGTGTGTGTGTGTGTGTGTGTGTGTATGTGTGTGTGTGTCTTTTTATGTGAAAATTACCTATAGAGTATATATATAAAACGGTGATACGAATGAAAATAAAATAAAAGCATTTTTTAATTTTTCAATTTTTAAATTTACCTTGAAAAATTTTATTAGAGAACCAAACGTGTTGATAAAGAAAAGTTTATTTCTCTTTATTATTATTATTATTATTATTATTATTATTATTATTATTATTATTATTATTAGAGAGAGAGAGTCATGGATAAATTGTCGTATAAATTACACAACATTTAAATGACACTAATATATCATTTGAACAAATATATTTGCCAAAATTACAGAAGAATATCTTGAAATTTTAGTATTTTAGTAAATTTATTAAATAACATCACTATTGACTTCAATCCCGGTCTCCAGACAACTTCGGGACTTCCAGCATCTCTTCTGGGCGGTTTTCTTGTTTAACTTGGCGAATGCTGCCATAATCCTTGCCTTCAGTTCAACTTCTGTGTTACAAAGAGTTTTATTGGTCTCTCGGCCAACTAATAATCAAGAGAGATGCAGTCTGGGGAGTTAGATAGCCGGATATAAGGGGTGATGTGGTCGCGGAAAGTGTCTAACAACCAGAACTGGTTTCTTCTGCTTGTGGGGTATTGTGCAAAATCGTTTTGCCTGACACAGGCCAGAATTACTTCCTCAAGGCACTTGATGTAGGCTTTCGTATTGATTCTGAGGCTCCGTGGAATGATAACTGGAAGTATAACGTTGCCATTACATGTAATTACTCCAAACATCGTAAACAGCATTAGACACACTCATCTCTTTCCGAATCAGCTTCTTCTTCTTCTTCTATGTGCCCTGTCCCTTCAGGACGTAGGCGATCATGGATCTCCACGTCTCCCTATCCCTTGTGGCTCTTAGTATGTTTGCTCCTGTTGCTCCTGGCAACCCCCGTTCCGTCATCCACCTGATCAGACCCTGCAGATATGTTATCCGCTGCCTTCCTCTGTCTCTCCTTCCTTCTATCTGACCAGTCAGTATCAGGTTCTCCAGGCTCTCCTTCCTCATTGCATGTCCCAGGAACTTCAGTTGTCTCTTCCTGATGCTCAGCATCAATTTCCTTTTTGTTGCCATTCTTTCTAACACTTCGTCGTTGCTTGTATGCTCAGTCCACGATATCCGTAGCATCCTTCTGTAGAACCACATTTCGGCCGCTTCCAGTTTTTTCCTCATTTTCGATTATATTGTCCAGCATTCACAGCCGTACTGAAGAACTGACATCACGTAGCAGTCTAGCACTCTTTTCTTCGTTTCTATTGAGATCTTCCTGTGCGTTAGTATTTTGCTCATCTTCTGGAACGCGTCCTTTGCCATGCCAATTCGCCTTCGGATCTCCGTGTCGCACTTTCCATCTCTTGTTAGAACACTTCCTAGGTACTTAAATTCTTGGACTTGTTTGATTCTGTTATCCCCACCTGTATTTGGCATTTTGGGTTGTATCTTTTGCTGATGACCATGCACTCAGTTTTCTTAAAGTTTATTTGTAGTCCCTTCTTGTCACTCTCCACTGCTACTTTCTGTATGAGATCTTGCAGTTTCCTTTCCGTGTCCGCAATCAGTACTGTGTCGTCCGCGTATCTTATGTTGTTCAGGTTATGGCCTCCAATAATAAATCCTGGTGTGTCATCTAGGGTCCTCAAAATATTCTCGCTCTTGCCGAAAATGTCGAGGTTGCCTATCATTTCCATCAATTCTTTGTGTCGTATTTTGTCGAATGCTTTCGCGTAATCAATGAAGCACAGGTACAAGTCTTTCTTCATTTGTAATGCCCTTTCAGAGAGCATCCTAATCATGAATATGGCGTTACTTGTTCCAGTGTCTTTGACGAACCCGCACTGTTCCTGCCCTATCTCTGGCCTGATTCTGCTTCTCGCTCTATTCATCAGGATTCTGACAATCAGTTTTGTAATGTGACTCATTAAGCTGATAGTTCTGTGTAGTTCACACTCGTTTGCTCCTGGTTTCTTCGGCAGTGCTATAAATATCGACTTGCATAGGTCGTCTGGTATTATTCCGCTGCTATAAATTTCATTTATTATGTCGGTAATCTTTTCTATGCCATATTCTTTTAAGGCTGTCAGCAGCTCTATCACTATGCCATCTGGGCCAGGTGCTTTATTTCTGTTCATTTTGGCCATTGCAGCTTCCACTTCGGATTTTAGTATTTCCGGTCCATCCATCTCCTTGTGTATTCTCGGTTGTTCTCTCTTGTCGCCAAAGAGATCCTTTATGTATTCTTCCCATCGCTGGAGTATTTCCTCTTTCTCTACTATGATTGTCCCTTCCTTGGATTTTATGCATCCTGTTGAGGAACAGGTTTTTTGTCCTGTCAGTTCTCTTATCTCTTTATGCATTTCTGCTTTGTTGTTCCTGCTCAGTCTCTCTACTTCTGCACATTTGTTGTTGAGCCATTCCTCTTTGGCTTGTCTGCATTTGTTCCTTATCTCCCTGTGAAGTTTCTTGTACTCTGCTCCGTGTCTTGGCGTTATTTTCTGTCTCCTTTGCATCATGTGGAGGATCTCTTCGGTCATCCACTCATTTTTTCTTCTGCGTCTGATTTCCTTTGGGGCTATGTTGTTTGCTGAGGTCACCATTGCTTCTTTTAGTGACTCCCATTTTGAGTATCCTTTTCCAATTTGTTCTTCATATTTCTTTTTTACGCTGTTATTATATTCTTTCTGCAGGGTGAGATCATCCTCTAGTGTGTCGTATTGCAGTCTTGGTGTTATGCTGGGTTTCTTCAGTCTTCGGAGTTTCACTTTTAGTTTGCAGATGACTGGGACGTGGTCACTTCCGCAGTCAGCACCTGGGTACGTTTTGCATTGGACTACTGCGTTCCTGAATCTCTTGTTTATAGTTATATAATCTATTTGGTTCTTCGTGTCCCCTCCTGGGCTTCTCCATGTCCATAAACGTCGTGGGTGTTCTTGGAACCAGGTGTTAGTAATGACCTGGTCATTGGCTGAGCACCATTGGATCCATTTTTCTCCTCTTTCGTTACGCTCTCCTAGTCCGTAGTTGCCGTTCGTGTCTCCTTCTCTATCTTTACCTACCTTTGCATTTAAGTCCCCCATTATTATCCTGACTTCTTGGCTTTTGCACTGAGCCTTAGCACTGTCCAGTATTGAATAGAATGATTCTATTTTGTCCTCTACTGTTCTTAAATTGACATCCAAACACACTTATATGTTTGCATTGTAGCTTCCGACGCGAATACCAAGTAGCATAGTACATCTTTTTTAAATTTATGGTGTAGTCAATTGCGTCATGGTGCTCTTTTCTACCAAACAATGCTCAAGTGACCCTACTGTACTGTACAGACGACAAAATAAAAAAAACAAGTCGTATCCGCAAAATAAAAATATAAAATACCGACAGTATATATATATATATATATATATATATATATATATATATATATATATATATATATATTCTTTTTTGTGGATTCTAGGAATAAAAGAACAACAACGAGAAATTTGAGAAATAAAGGAACATCAAAATAAAGGAACAACAACGAGAATTTGAGATAGAAACATAAGTATATTAACGTAAAAGATAAGAACTTGAATGCAGGTTAGTAATCCAGGAATATGGTTAGTAGGAAGTATATATATATATATATATACAAGTCTCTGAAATGAAGCTTTAGTATGTTCACGTCGGAAGCTGACGGGTGCTGTGTAATAATATTCTGCTGAGTAGAGCTCAGAGCTACTATGAACTACTATCCTCCGTGAAACCTCGCTATCGCTCGGTATCTGTCGGACTGTCGTTATCTCACTGTATCTCACAATGACAATAGTATACGTATACTCAAGTCCAGTTCATTATCATGGAAAGAGACCACACACACACACACACACACACACACACACACACACACACACACACACACACACACACACATATATATATATGTATATATAGTGTATTGTAACTAAGTTGTTGAACTCGTAGGTTTATTAACCTTTTGTTCATGCATTTACTTTTATAAAGAGTGCTCGATACAAATGTAGAGCGTTATACTGTAATGGTTGTTACAATGTTTTTATAAATTCATAGTATCACGAAAGCTTTTGTGTTGTGATACTATGAATTTATAAAAACATTGTAACAACCATTACACTATATATATATATATATATATATATATATATATATATATATATCGGTATTTTTACGTAAAGGATATGTATTTTGCCAGTTATGCAAAGTTACAAATATTTCTATTTTGTACTATGATACTCATGTTATTCAGTATCTATTAATGTGTTAAATAAATATAAATTTACAGCCAGTCTATATCTGTTGGATACTACTGCTCGGATTGATGGATGGCGAAATTTATTAGGCGTTTGATTTTAAGTTGAATAGTCTGAATTCAATTTCTCGCTTACAAGAAACTTATTTAAGTTTGATAGTCCAAAGAGAATAAAAATCTATTTATTTGCCAAAATACCTTGAGATTGGCTTTAAGTCAAGACTAAGTTTGCTTCAATCGAACTCAAATTTGCTGAGACACCAGCTTACAGTTGTGACTAGATACAAACTGCTTTTTAAAATTTTAGTAAAACTGAAATAATAGTTTAATTTGTTTAATGCAGACAAATAACATTCTTGGCCAAATAACAATTTTAAGGAAATATAAATTGTTAATATTTGAAAGTAATTTTAGTGATTGTGGTGATTAGGGAAATATACCCTTAGGAAGCGGTTCTACAGAGATGTAATTCGCAGGAAAAACCTGCTTGAGCAGAACTTGCTTCTCCCTAATAGAATAAGGTGGGAATGGGGGTAGTTTGTTCTAATGTGAATGGCATGGTTGGTCCTGGTCGTGAAGGTTAGAAGTGGCTTACCAAGGAATGCAGTTCCTCTGAACACTTTCCATAGAAGTAGTGATAGAGTAATGAGAGACTTGCTACATCCCTTCTGTGAGAGAGACAAAAGGGCTAAACATAAAATTCAAGAAAACTGAATGCATGGTCATCAGCAAAAAGATGAACCTAAAATTCCAATTGCAGGTTAGAGATACTAAAATCAAACAGGTGCAGAAATTTAAATTCCCAGGAAATTTTCTGACAAAGGATGGAAAGTGCAACACTGATATCCGAAGGCGTATTGACATAGCTAATTATTCATTTCAAAAGCTAAGCAGAGTATTAAGAAAAAGAAAGTTTAAAAACAAAGTAAAAAAATACTGGCCTGTTATGTGATATAAGTCCTCCTATATGGCAGTGAATGCAGAAAATCTACTCGAAGGTGAAGAAAAGACTTGACGCAACAGAAATGCTGAGATTATTATAGATCGAACATGCAAGCAACGAAAAAGTTTTAGGGGGAAGGCAAACGAAACGAAAAAATATATTAGGCATAATAAAGAGACAGCTGAAGTTTCTGGGACGCATAACGAAGAAAGAGGGTTTGTAGAATCCAATACTCAGAGAACGGACAGAGAGAAAGGAAAATAACGGTAAGCAGGGCAATAAATACTTGATGGGCATATGCAAGTATATGGCGAAGATAGGAGAGATACCAAGAGGAAATCTGTCAACAGCGATAAGTGATAAAGGCCAGCGGAATTCCATGATCATCTACGTCTTGAAAGGGTACAGCTTATAACGAAGAAGAATACATTCTTTCATATTCGACAAAAAATTTTAAACAAATATTTCAAAATGAAACAATGAACCATTACAACAAATCTGACGATGAGATGAACAAAAATCTCATCCAGGTATCTAGCATCCTCATCTTCTACACATTAGTAATTAGCATTATCGCTTTGTGTGTTGCATTTTTTCTTCACTCTTTCCTTTTTCTCTCTCTCTCTCTCTCTCTCTCTCTCTATATATATATATATATATATATATATATATATGCATGCGTGTCTGTATTTACATTATGGCCACTCTGTACAGAGTCCAGTGGTCACTAGAGATAGAAAGTTATGTTAAGGGATAGTTTATATGTATAAAAGGGGAAGATAACTGCTGATTTAGACTGGAGCAGATCAGGGAAACATCCTCTTGGGAGTATGTTACATAGTGCAGTAGTTCATGAGGAGAAGCTATTTAAGTTGAGGTTTCTTGTTAAAAATATGGAGGGAGTGTGAGGGGTTTGCTTCTATGTAAGTGACATAGCTGGTCCTGGATAGGAATGTTTTGACATTTATTGCTAGGACTAGCTATTTTATCTCCTGGTGAAACTTATCTTCTGCTAGTAGTAATAAAGCATATCCAGCCTCTTATACAAAGATGTGTTTATATCTTGAATTTGAAGACTAGGTTCTCTTTTATACGTGACTGAAAGTTATGATATATACATATCTGGAAGGTTCTCCCTCAATGCAACTTTACATAAGATTCGTGTATGGGCTAATGAATTTGAAATGTTTTATGTTAAAAGGGACAATGGCGCCGAACGAAGAGCATGTACGTTTTTTCCTCATTTTTTTCATAAAATTTAAGCAAATTACAAAGCAAAATATATAATATGTGCCGTCTTTTTCTAAACCTGGAAGAAATTGGTGCATTTTTCATTAGATAGTCAACGGCACCCAACTTATTCACCTGAACCTGCTGCGTATTATTACCTATTTTGATTCCTACACAGTTCACTTAAGGAAAAGACTTTCAATTTTCTTAAAGTCTGCAAAACCTATTTATACCAGTTTATCCCTGAGAAATATACCAATTTCAAGACGAATGGAATAGTGAGGTTACCTCATAGATGATGAAAAATAGTGGAAGGTAGTGAAATGTATTTCGTTGAATAAATGTATGTGCAAATATCTAAATATTGCCTTCGAATTACCCGTAAACAACGAATATCTCTTCTAAGTCACAAGTTTTTAATGGATTGCACCACAAACATGGCAGTAAAGGGGTTATTGGATGAGGAAGTATTAAGAACAGAAACATTACTAATGAGCGAGAAGAGAGTATACACGAGAACAGTAGATAGCGATTGACATTGCATTCAACTTTTAGATATTAAAGTTGGCTGGAAAGTGTAAAGTGCGAGGATAGAATTTATGTCTGCATCAAGCCATCTCAATTGTATATTGATTAGATATCGACACCAGTCTAGTCAGTCAGTTAAGTGCCATACGTGATACATGCTTGGGCGATCATGTCTCGAAAGAGACTTGACTGACTGGGCAGAAGATTATCCCGCAGTAGGTTGCCATTGATTTCTGCGGTAGACTGGTTGACAAGCAAGGCTACAGAACACAATCTGTCCTGTTATTTGACACATAACTGGAAGGAAGAGACGGATTAATACCTTTCCCAAGGGTATTTGCGCGTATATGATTGCAATGAATTCAACTGGAATTCGAACTCGGCTCTCCGATTTCTTGTTCCGAGTCGATATCCACTCGACCACAACGCACATCCACCAGTTTAGTACTTAAGTTAAAAAAAGCCTTGACAACATAGCGAAGAGCTGATTCGAACAATTACCATGAAAGTATTATAGAAAAGACGTAAGGTGACAAACTTATGGTGATGATAAAGTAACGAAAGCGGAGGCGTATGTTCAAAACCGATAATGCTACGGATTCTAATTTTAATTTTATCAAGGAATTCATGGTAAATAGCAGGAACACTATAACATATATGACAGCAATATTTTAAGCATGGACAAATGGTAGACTTATAGACATGTATGATAGAGTCTAAAAATAAAAATCAACTTTCTTGACCAGGATGGATTCAATATAGTATTTCCACTTTATGTCAGCTAAAAAACTTTATCCCTAGAAGGTGTAAAGAGTAAATTTTCTGGAGGTTAGCATGAGCCATTCTGGTAAAACTCAGAGAGGGGTCCTTCCGATTAACAATGGAGTGAACTTTAATCTTGGTGGTGTTAAAAGTAACAAGCCAACATTGCTCTATTTAACAAGCTTTAGGTCTTTTTGGACACCGGCCGCCATTTTGAACTCATTGAACTGATCAGCCTTAGTATTGAGACAGGAGTGGATGGTGGTATCATCAGCGTACATACCAAGTTGAGAGCTGTTCAGGGTAACTTCCTTTTCATGATTTGATATGAAAGACAGGATCAATTCAAAAATTTGTTCGCAAACACCGTACCTTTTTAGCTTGTGAAAAAGACCTATATGCCAAATTCTTTGAAAAGCTTTCGAGATGTTCAAAATGATAGTGCGGGTTTCACTGTTTTTATCTAGAGCATAATAAACTCTTCTCGCAATTAGCAGTTGTGCTGAAGAAATGAAAGCTATATTGTTTGTCTAAAAAGAGACTTGCAATGGTAGTCCCTTACCCAATCTGGTATTAATTAAGGCCTGTAGGAATTATTCGACATGAATGCCATAGTTGGAAAGGTCGGACGGTTCAACCGAGTTCTTAAAAACTGGAACAGCAGACGATGACGACCAGTATGCAAGAAGTAGGAGGCAGCGAGATATTTATTTTACCGTTTAGAGAGAACAGGAACCAGTTCATGAACAAACTTCTTAATAAGTATTATAGAGATATAATTAGGTCCACCTGCCTTGTGAAGATCTAAATTAAAAATGATAACAGAAACTATAGAAGGGGTTATATGCATATCATCCAACAGAGACTCAGTTCTAAGTGGGAACTTAGGCAGGGAAACTCCAGATGAGTCAAGTATAGTGTTTAATGAGACTTTAATAGCGGAGCATGCATTCAGTTTTATCAGCTAAGGATGTTAACAATTCAAATTAAAAAGTGAGGGAATGAATTCCTTGCATTTATTTAATTCACTATTACGGAGCCGCTAGTAATTATGAGAACCAAAGTTATAATATTTAATGCAGTGTCTCATTCCTAAAAGAACAGGGACTTACATCCTTCGAGAACTTGTTTACATTTATTACGAGCAATAACAAATAGGTGTTTGTTTTGACGGGAGCTCTCATACTGATATATTCGAAAGTAGTGGTTCCTTCTCGTTATAGCGTCCTAGCATACTGCTGTGAACAAAGAAGAGGATGAAGGCTTCACCTGGAATTTACCATCCATTCTGGCTGATTAGTAGTGGAATTCTCAGTTGGAATGTTAAAGATGCCAGCTCGATGTGCGTCACAAAGAAACTCATAGAATGAGCTCGAATCAGCATACTGATAACCAAATTCTAAGTTCTAGGCTATATTTCCCTTTGCTGTAAAGATTCCAGCATTCACATGAGTGGCCATGGTGTTTACATCTAGGATAATCTTCCGATGGCCGGGGATTTGTCTCTCGAGGCCTCAGATAACTTCATCATGTGCTTCCATCTTTCATTATTAAACTCTGTTAACGATCCCATTTTCTTGTATCATTCCTCTTTTTCCCATGACTGCATATATATTATATATTATATAAACATATGTTTTTCTTTGCCCACTATTTTACTCAAATTGTATATTTCCCTCACAAACAAGACAGCATTCTCTCTACTTTCTTATAACCTCTCCTCACTCTTGTCGAGCTTCGCAACACTGTACTCCTCGTAATTAGGCTCACTCTTTGGTATTTATTGATATTTTGTTTCAATCGTCTATTAAACGGAAACCTTCAATTATTCAGAAATTTATATCTAAGAATAAAATCTTATAAACAAACCCACCGTAATCCAGCGGTTAGCAAACTAACTTTATTAATATCCGCTTATGGAATAAAAACAAAACCTTACGAGTATTACGATTATAAAATTCAGTGGAAATACTCCCACTGCATCGATAAATGTTTGAGCTTAACTTTCATAACATATTGCAACAACAATAGTAATTATGGTGACAGGTTATTGCTTAAAAAGTTAAGAAGGTAAAGATAAAAAAATTTAAAACTGATATTTAATTCACGAGAGGGCTTTCACCTCCTCTAACTTTACTTTCTTTGTTTTGTTTATGTTGTGGATCCGGGGAATGGGACCCGCACAAATAAATGAACAACGACCAGTAATTGAGATAGAAAATAAGTGTATTAACATAAGAATACAGACTTGAATGAAGATTAGTAGTCCAGGAATGCGGGTTAGTAAAAAGTATATGTATAAGCCTCTGGAATTGAAGCCGTAGTATATTGAGTAGGTCCGCGTCGGTAACTGGCGAGTACAGCGTAATATTCTTCTCAATGAGTGGAGCACAGAACTACTACTAACTACCGTGTACTGACTTTTAATCTCTCTCTGGTCTCTCGTATTTTCAGAATAACTCTCTGTGAAAACGCGGTATTCTTCAGTCTCGCTTTTATAGCAGTAGTATAAGTATCCTCTGAACGAATCCAACTTTATGAAAAGGGAGAACCCCACAACACCCCTTTTCCCTAGCTTCTTTTTTTAGGGGGTCAATATTTTTTTCTCTTATGGCCTGTTATTAGCGGTTTTGTTCCTGCTTGTTCTTCTAGTCTCCGTGTTTACTTGCGGTCTTCGAATATCGAGTGCTTCAAAAATCGCCACCATCGAGTCTCCATTTTCCGAAGTTTACGAGCTTAGCTCTTCTGCCTGTCTTTTTTGTATCTAATTGATATATCTCCTGTGGATGAAGTTTTCGCTTTGGATCGTGTACAGAACATTCCCCGGTCTGCTTATTATCGTAACTGGTTCCCAGTATGCGATATTGTTCCTGAACATTCTGAAATAAACCCGTTCGCCTGGTTTGAAGGATCTTTTAGGCACTTTAGGTGTTTGCCGGTTTTCATTTTTGCTGGGTAATAATTTGTCAAAGACATACTGTATTTGACGAGCAAACATCACTTCAGCTGGCGAAAGGCCAGCTGATGTGTTTCCTTTTAAGTACTGTTGCATAGCTCTTTCAATTAGTACGTTCTCTGCTTTTTTCAAGGCTCTGTTCAGAGTGTTCACAAACCTTTAGGCTTGACCGTTAGATCGTGGAGGGTATGGTCCTATTTATGCTTGACTTGATAAGATGCACAGAATTTTTGAAAGTCGGTCGTGGTAATTTGGGTACCATTATGAATTACAAACCAATCTACTACGCCAAATCTTGCGAATAACTCGTGTAGACAATTTATAGTGTTTTCTGTCGTAGGGCTTTTGTACTTGAAGTCTTCTGCCCACTTGTTAAAGCTATCTACTGTTATAAAATAATAATATCTATCTATGGGTCCAGCATCGCCCGCGTGGACTCTAGACCAAGGTCTGTCCGCCTTGGGCCGTGTTTTTTTATAATTGTGGTGCTTTGCTGTCGCAGCTCAGCCTCTACATTTTTCTACCATTTGAGTACAGATGTTATCCATATTTGGCCAGTAAACGAAACATCTCATTAACGCTCTCATACAGTTTTTCCCTGGGTGTCATAGATAAAAGTCCTTCATGTAACTGCCTCTTCAAACGTCAAATCCTTTGTTTTTTCGGTAAAGTATAGTTCACAAATTTTGTGTACTCCTCTGTTCCCAATATCCTAAGTAAGAAACAATATTTTTGCTTCCCTCCAATTTTGCTAATCTATGTTGAAAATGTCTTCATGACGTCTGAAATAGTCCCCGAAATTTTTATCGTCTTCTAGAGAGTAATTAAATGTTTCTATTGGGTTCCAAATTTCGTCTTTGGAAAAAATCGCCTCTATTTCAATATTTTTTTCTTTTGAGTTAACTGTCACTTTTAATAGTAATTCCTGAAGTTGTATTTGTCTCTCTTCATTTATTCTTTGTGCTTCCATCTATTTGTCTCTAATTATTACTGTCTCTCTTCACTTTTTTTCTGTGCTTCAATTAAACTTTCCTCCAATTTTAGCTGTCTTTTCTCACTTATAATCTCCAGTATTGCTTTTTGAAAGTCTTCCATTTTTGCTTTGTTTCAGTGAGGGGTTTCACATTTGTATCGTTGATTTTTGTATTAAATTTTGTAAAAGATTTTCCTGTTTTGATTGTTGTGTAATAACTTTTTCTTATTTAGTCGCCATTTAATTGTGGCGACTTGCTCGAGGAGAAAAAATATTGACTTTCAAATACCTTTTGTTGGAAGTGACTAATGTTTATTTCTAACGATCATGTAATTGTTTTCTTCGTACGTTCTTTTATGTTCGTCGTTAATTGTTGTGACGAGTAGTTCTTTATAAATTCCTGAATCGGCGATTAATTGTTGTACAACGTGGTTTGCCAATTTCTATGGGAGGGGTCTTTCGTTTTGCTCCTTGCATCCTTGCGAATGTTCGTTACCACGTTGTTATGCGACCAGATCTTTCTTTCAATTTATGCAAGAGTTATTTCGAATTGTTGTGTGAACTCCTATGGCAATATGAGTTTTTGTTGTTCTCTGTGTGAGTTCTTTCGAGTCTTGTCGCCAAATTGTTGTGGTCGACGTGACTCTTGAATTTTCGTCGCCAAATGTTGTGGATTCCGGGAATAGAGCCCGCACAAATAAATGAACAACGACCAGTAAGTGAAATAGAAAATAAGTGTATTAACATCAGGATACAGACTTGAATGAAGATTAGCAGTCCAGAAATGCGGGTTAGTAAAAAGTATATGTACAAGTCTCTGGAAATGAAACCGTAGTATATTGAGTAGGTTCGCGTCGGAAGCTGACGGGTACGGCGTAATAATCTTCTCGATGAATGGAGCACGGAGCTACTATGAACTACCGTGTACTGACTGCTAATCTCTCTCTCTGGAGTCTCGTATTTTCCGATTAACTCTCGGTGAAAACGCGGTATTCTTCAGTCTCACTTTTATAGGAGTACTATAAGTATATTGTGGACGATTCCATCTTTATGAAAAGGGAGAACCCCACAACAGTTTATATATTTACTTTTCTTTATTATCATTGAAACTAAACAGTGTCTTTGATATGTCTTTCCTCACGATCAAAACGAAATTCTATTATATATGAATTACAGGAATGGTACAATTTACGGGCTATTTCAGTAAAAAAAAAAAACAAGCATTGTTATCATTACTAGTGGGCACGTGCCCTCTTTCACTCTCTCTCAACATCCTCTCCCAATTTAATTAAGCATTTGCTTTCCTTTAAGACCCATATTTCTTTCTAGTTCTCTATTTATTTCTCTCTCTCTCGCTCTCTCTCTCTCTCTCTCTCTCGCTCTCTACCTCGTCTGTCAATACTTTTCTCACAAGTAATGAGAAAGTCAGCTAATTAAATAGTTGACTGGCGGAAAAAGTTTCCTTAGCTCGAAGAAATCTTAACTGCAATTAGGCAGTGTCAATGATGTAGTATGCAGTGGCAACGGATCCTATTCTGGGTAGCGAAGAATGAACCGACTCCATTTTTTGCTCTGGGTGTTTTCTATTTATGGGCCCGAATCCCGAATAATTAGCTCCTGATTGGTTAGCCAATAGGGATCACCGACCAATGGCTATCGTCGTAACAACCCCCTGGGTGGCATCTGATTGGTTTAGATAATCAGCCAATTAGTCGCAGTCATCGGGCTGGGCTAACAAGAAGCAGGCCCTGTGGTTGGTTGATCAATGATTTATGACCTTGTGCCATACTTGCACTCAATTCCCGGGTGAAGCAACCCACCTGTTTTACTACGCTCAAAATATGTTTATATTTTGAAATTGAAGTAATTTTTGACAGGTCACTAGACCTGCAGAGTGTTTTGTTTTAGTGAAAGTTTATAGGTCAGACTTCCGCTTGGGTCTAGATATCTTTATAATGATCTCGGTTTACCTCACCTGGTTCTTAAAAATGTTTTATACTCAGAATGTACTTATTCTTATAATGATTTAATAAAATAATTATTATCATGATTTAATTAATTATCATTTAATTAATTCTCATTTAATTAATTTCGCCAGTCAACTTTTTGACACTTAAATGAAAGTGTCATATTCCTCTCCCACTTACCATACATTTAGCCCTTGGTTAAATGTCGGGAAAACATTTTAATGGTAATATACACCACATGACACCACATTTATAAGGATTGATTATATAGTTCTGTGTTTATATGTCAATAAAGAAAATCAAATGTCCCTCCTGAAAAAAAAAAGACATTCATTTGTTTCTCTTCTTCCACTCTCTTTTTTTCCGGTTTTATAAGAATGTTTTAATGTTGTTGTTGTTGTTTTTTTTAACCATGATAATAATAATGAAAAATGTCCATTGCAGAGTCATTCATTTTTTCATGCATTTATAGGCACATTTATAAACAATTTTTCCAAATAATTCAAATTATTATACTGGAAGTATCTCCACCGATGCAACTGCAATGGTTCCCTCTGGGTATTTCTGGCCTGCTGAATTGATATGTTGCCCATTGGTTTCAATTCTATTTGTTGTTCTGGTCTCTCCTGTTGATCAGTGACAACCACTCCTGAGCACCCAACATTGTTGTGCAGTTTAGATGGTTTATTTTTCTTAAGCTTACTACTTAAACAATGGCGTATTATGAGGGTTAATGTTAATGAAACTGATCCAATTATTAAGCTGATGGCTATTATCAAAATTAACCAGGTAGAACTAACCCCCTGTCTACTTTCTGTTGGGGAACTTTCCTCTCGAAGTACATCGAGTTCGTGCATTAATTTCCTTCGATCCATTTTCGTTAGAGGGCTTAATACATTCGGGATTGCTTGCTGCGTTATGTTTGGGATTTTTTATCAGAGGTTCCCATAGGCCAAATCTACTGGTAAGTGTGGTATTAATCAATGGTAAAAAGGAGTCGCTTGTCTCAAATTTTTATTCAGCTTGGTAATAGGGCAGAAGGGTTATAATGCCGACATAATTCCCACAGCCTAATGGGACCTGCAGAGTGGTCAACGGAAGAGATATATTGATTGTTTTTGGAGGTCTCCCGGTATATACCTGAGATAATTCCGACTCATCCCTCGAGGCTATCGCCCATACCCCATCGGTTATCCTAATAGCCTTTGGTAGTATCACATCTAGCAGGATTACTATTTGACAATGTCGCCCTATCCCCTTTTGATTATCCCTGAATAATTCTATTACACATAAATGGTGATTACTTAATGTATATATCGGGCTATTAGATACGAAGGTTCCGAGTAGATCGTGTTTACACTTTTCTGCTTCGGAAGAGGTAAGCAACATGAACTTTTCTTGCATCTCTTGAAATTCTCGTGTCACAGAAGCACATTTCTCTAATGCTACTTGAAGAGAGTTTTGTGTCTCCAGCAATTCTTTCTTTAGATAAGTTTCTTGTTCTTCATATTTACTTCTTGTTGCTTGGATTCTTTTTTGTACGCCTTGCACAATTTCAGTCAATTGCATAGCTAGTAAATCTCTTTCTTTTGTAACTGCACAGGCCCAGCCTTTGCATACATTGGTATAGAGTCATGAAGTAACTGTGAAGTGGATTCTTCTGTACTGCCTTTAATGGGGATTTATGTCTGCAATTGCTGGTGAACTTTTGAAAGGTATTTCTCTTTGGCAATAACATTTTGGAGCAGTAACACACGACTGCTTGCGAAAGTTATCCTCTGCCCAAGAGAAGCCAACTGCATGTTGATGGTTTCAAAATACTGAAAGTGCTCCTGCAGTTTGGAACCAATACTTAAAGTAAAATATTTCAAAGCTAACATCATTTTCTGGTCCTTTGTTGACTGGTTGTTCAGTAAATCCAATTGTTGTTGAGTTACCAATAAATCATTTTGCAGTATATTGCTGTTAATGTTTGAAATATCCAGTTGTGAATGTTTGTCTGAAAGTGAATGAGAGAGAATTTGGATCTGGTTTTCAGCTGATTCCATATCATTCTGTATATTGGATGACATTTGTTTCCACTTATTTTTATCTTTTTTCAAAACAACTCTGGCTGATTTCTGCTGAACAAGAAGTGCAAACACTTTTTCTCTCCACCTTTTCAGAAGGGCATTTTCTTGCTTCTCTCTACTTGAGTCACCAAATTTATCCTGTGATAATTCAACCTCTTGTAAGTTCAGAATTTCAGTCATAGAAGATAGACGGATATTTAGGAGTTCAATATTTGACTGAAGATGCTCTTTCTCAGCAGTAAAAACTTGTAATCTATTTTTTTAAAGAGTTGTTCTCTGTTTTCAAAATCTCCACAGATTTTGGAATATTTTCTGACTCACCAATGTATATATTTAGTTGTGCTATTTGCTTGAATTGATTTTCAGACTCAGTAGTCTTCAAATTAAATTCTTACTGAAGTTGAAGTATTTGATATTCAGATTTCTTTTTCAAATCATCCAATTTATCTTAAAGCCCTTCTTCTTTTGCTCTGAATGTGTTCTCCAGCTGATCTACTTCTTTCTGCAGATGCCCTTTTTGATTATGAAGAATTTCAACTTCAGGCTAATGATCCTGACTCAAAACAGCAAGCTTAGTCTCATACATTTTCTCTTTGTGTTTCAATTTAGACTCCAAACCAATAATCATCTTCTCGTTCTGTTGTTTTGTCACGAGAGCATCTTGTTTCAGTTTGGTTGTCTCTTCATGATGGTAATATTTCAGGCTGCTAATTTCAGTCCTACAATCATCTAAAATCTTCTGAATTTCTTTCTGATGCTTGTCTTCAAGCAATTTCAATTCAATGCAGTGATCTGCTGTAAGTTGGCACATCTGTTGTTTCAATTCTGCCATCTCTGCAGCTTGAAGAGTGACCTAAATTTTCCATATATAATTTAGACTGAATATGTGATGCAAGCTGGGGAGTATGGCTTTCAAGATTCAGGATAGATTCTGCTTGACCCAAGAGACAATTTTTCTGTGACTGGATTGTTAACAAATTCTGTATAATTTTCTAAGGTGGTAATTTTACACTGTCCACAGAGTAGATTTTAATTTACCCGCTGGTTTTACTACCCAAGGGAATTTCTACCCCTCCTAACGATGTTAGTCGATTTGGATTAAAACATAATTGTACTTTATTTATTTTTAACCAATCCTCCCCTAAAATCATGGTTTGGTCCAAGTCAGGTGCAATGTATAATTTTGAACCTGTCTTAATATTTCCGATTTTGATAGGTAGGTGGATCATACCACTTAATTTCATTTTTTGTCCGTTTGCTTGAGTAACTGTTAAGTCTGAATCTTTCAATTTTATTTTGCTATTTTTTAAGCCTTTAAAAATTGAAGACTTAAGAAGCGAGACTTCTGATCCGGAGTCTATCAATGCTTCTACCTGCTTGCCCATGATATCTACCCTACATATCATGTCCGAGCCTTGTGTGAATAATTCATATTCTCCAGCTCCTTTTGTATTGGGACTTTTAACCATTTCCCGTTTGGAGCAGGAATTTTGGATTTGTTTTTATTTTAGGAGCTAAAGTAACCTTATTCTTTTCTTTCTTTAATGACTGAATATGGTTAGTTCTGCGACTTTTAGTTTTCCGGTGTCTTGGTTTTCGTTTTTCTGAAGTCGAGTAAGTTACATTCCCGCCTTCAGTCCTCGGGCACTTTTGTTTGTCACAATTCCAGGATTCCTGCTGGTTTGAAGTATTCCCTTTCTTTTTTGGTACTGGTTGTCTACAGCTGTAACAACTATGACTCCCTCCAGCCTATTTTCTATGGTAACCCTCCGTTTTTGGTTCCCTTAGTACTGTATGAGAGCCTATTCCCTCCTGTCGCCAATAATTCCTACCTGAAAATTATCTTTTTCCCGACAGCCCCGAAGTCGCTCATAGAGCCTTTCATTTTCTCTGGCTGATGACAAAGCCTCCGACAGTGTCTTCGGTTTAGCTCTTGCCGCATCTTCTTTGATGAAAGGATTGTTTATCCCATCAACGAAGAATTCGGCCAGCTGTACTTGTATAGCTGAACCTTCTCTCAGCTCAGAGTCCCTATACGCCAGCCTTGCAAGACTTGACATTCTACTAGCTAATGCTGCAAGCGATTCATTTTTTCCTTGCGTCACCTTAATCAATGCTCGAGCAGCATCAACAGGGTTTATAAACTCCCCATACTGTGCTGTGATCTCATCGAATAAGGTTTTACTGGAAGTGTCTGGATGGTCGTCAAGATAGCTTCCAATCCATTCAGATACGACTCCATCTGAATAGTCATAGGCCAGGTTAATTAATTCGAGGTCCGTTAGATCATGGACCTTTTGTTTTTGTTTTTTTTAATGCCATTAGCCATGGTTTCAGATCGGTCGGCCTTCCAGCAAAAACTGGGATCTTTGATCCAGCTGTTACCAACATAGGTGAAAGGTCTGAACGGGAAGTAGCCATTGTATATATATATATATATATTTAATGAAACAAAGACACTAAGAAGCTCTTTAGCACTGAACCAACTCTGCACACTGAATGTAGAAAAACAAAGGAAACTAGTCACTTACCCCGACTCTGTGGATGTTTCTGGTGATACTTTTCCTTGAGTGGCTGTATTGCTGTAAAACTAGCTGATGGCTTCCTGGGCTGGTTCCTGGATGAGATGTCGTCATGCCGGTGAATTAGGTGAGTGTCAATCCTGTGTTTTAAAGCATCAACATATTCAGGGATGACACTGGTTTCTGAGGCACAGATGCAACAAGATCAGCCGTGGTAATTGCACAGGGTCAATTCTACGTCTTAAGGCACCAAATGTGGTACTATATTTTCACAATACCGGGTTGGCCTATGGTTTCTTGATTACCACATGTTTCAGACAGGTTGATCTCTGATTCCTTCTGCGCCCACGTTGTTTCTTAAGATCCGCGAAAGGGGGATGGATACAATTCAGTCGATGGAGTGTTGAATTTGGTGTCGGCGTAGAAGAATAGTTGCCACACCATCAAAGAAATGACAAAAAACGTTTGTTATAAACAGTAACAAACATCTATTTACACTGGTATACAATAATTTCTTACCAAGTTAAAACAAACACCGCGAAGTGAGGGGTGAATGTAGTTGACTGGCGGAAAAAGTTTCCTTAGCTCGAAGAAATCTTAACTGCAATTAGGCAGTGTCAATGATGTAGTATGCAGTGGCAACGGATGCTATTCTGGGTAGCAAAGAATAAACCGACTCCATTTTTTTGCTTTGGGTGTTTTCTATTTATGGGCCCGAATCCCGAATAATTAGCTCCTGATTGGTCAGCCAATAGGGATCACCGACCAATGTCTATCGTCGTAACAACCCCCTGGGTTGCATCTGATTGGTTTAGATAATCAGCCAATTAGTCGCAGTCATCGGGGTGGGCTAACAAGAAGCAGGCCCTGTGTTTGGTTGATCCACGATTTATTACCTTGTGCCATACTTGCCCTCAATTCCCGGGTAAAGCACCTGTTTGCCACGCTCAAAATATGTTTATATTTTGAAATTGAAGTAATGTTTGACAGGTCATTAGACCTGCAGAGTGTTTTGTTTTAGTGACAGTTAATAGGTCAGCCTTCCTCTTCGGTCTAGATATCTTTATAATGACCTCGGTTTACTACACCTGGTTCTTAAAAATGTTGTATACTCACAATGAACATATTTTTAGAATGATTTAATAGAATAATTATTATCATGATTTAATTAATTATCATTTAATTAATTTTCATTGAATTAATTTCGCCAGTCAACTTTTTGACACTTAAATGAAAGTGTCATATTTCTTTATCGTATTTTCTTGAAATATAAGTAATTTAGATGGTGAACATAAATTTATAAATTTCATCAGCTTTCAAACGTTTTAGCATGCCGTAGAGCTTATTTATTATTTTGTTTTTTGGAGAACTACCTCACAGGCAAAATGCGTTTTCTTAATGGGTATCGAACTTCCGGCTACTAGGCATAAAACAAAAGAAAGATTTTCTATGTAATGAATACAATCTAAGGATGAAATTAAACAGCATAAAACGCTGTAAAACCATTTCAGCCTTTTCAAAGAAGTGAAAACTTTGACGAATGTGAAAATTTTATTTGGTTCAACT